>JAJMLO010000010.1:0-433042 GCA_030569695.1 Yamadazyma vaughaniae | reverse complement strand
TGTTTTCATTCTTTTTGATAAACTTCTCGTCAACACTATCATCACTGTTGTTGAATTCATTGGAAACCTTTTCGATGGCTCCTGTTTCTTCGTCCACTACCTTTGCTTTTCTCATTTTAGTCAAAGTACTTCTTTGGAATAATAAAACTTCACCCTTTTGTCTTGCACCCTTGTTATATTCACAAAGGACGATATAAGTGAACAAAAAGAAAAGAATAAAAGCGCAGTTAATACCAAAGTTTCTCCAAGCCTTACTCCAACTATAGCTGAAAGCATCCATAATGTACTGGTCTCCATTCACTGTCAACTGACCAGGAACTGCACCAACGACTGAACAAGAGACACCATCACCCGAAGTAGGATAACCGGGACCACTAGGAATAAATTGGTCACATTGAAGAGTTCTGCCATGAAACTCGTTTGCAATCAAAGACTCGAATGTATATGATATAGGATTTATATGTTTAATCCATTTAGACCATCCTAACATATCCGGAAATGGAATAACAAACCCTGTGTAAATAATCAACACCAACAACAAAACAGCTGCAGGAGTCATGGCTTCGTACAAGGACTTGGTAGCTGCACCGATAGTTCTAAAAACATGAGACATCGTCAATGTAGCACTGAATCCAAGCAAGAAATAAAAGAAGAAAGCACCAGGTTCTCTCTTTAAGTGAGTCATAAAATAAATCACCAAATTGAATCCTATACTAGTAATTATTTTAGATGGTAACTCAAAGGCGATGGACGCCAACGCGTCTGCTGATGGATGGTATAAAGCGTAAGTCTTATGCTTTTCAACGATTGGTCTAGCTTCATACAAACTGAAGATTTCCAAAAGGGAAGAAAAGGCATTAAATAAAGTAGCAAAGAAAAGAATGGCTGTTCTATAATAAATTGATGACGTTACAGGTTGCATATCGTAAAACACCGAAGATATAACCAAGGACATTCCAATGTTTCCAAGAACAGAAAATAGCGTAAGACTAGGATCACCCCTAAATCTCTTGTAGTTTCTGCCAATTGCATATTTGACTTGCATCCAAAAAGAGACCGTATAAGCAGATCCTTTTCTAGAACTCTTAGCTTGTCTGGCTCTATGCATCTCATCAAATTCATCTTTGTGATTCTTCTGCTCTACCATATATTCATCAATCTCAACAACTAAATCTTGTCTGATTTGTGACTTTCTCCAGTACTCATAGAATTCAATTGGAGTTACTGGAACTTTACCTTCAAATCCTTCTCTAATCACTCTTTCAGCAGGATTTGTAATAGAAGTCAAGTAATCAGCCGTGGTCTGTCTTGGTGGACATTCGAATCCCATATCTAAGAAATACTGTTTGGCCTTCAATGCTGAGCCAAAGAAAATCTCGTATCCTTCGTACAATAAGACAACCTTATCAAATAAATCGTAAGTATCTTGAGAACATTGATAAATAGCAATTAATGGTGTAGCATTCTGGACTTTGGCAGAAGCCTTTAAGGCTCTGACAAACTCCAATGCAGTGGCAGAATCTAAACCTCTGGTAGAATTATCCCAACACTGGATCTTACTCTGACACAAGGCAGCTTCCGCAATAGATACTCTTTTTCTCTCACCACCAGAAACACCTCTAATAAAGTCATTTCCAACTCTACTGTTTTTAGTGTGCAATAGACCATAAGTAGCCAATACAACATCACTCATGTGCTGTGCATAAGCTTCACGACTAACTCCTGCAGGTCTGTTATGGGGAGTTCTCATTCTCGCAGCAAACTCTAAAGTGTCACCAACAGTCAAATTGGCCAAATGGTTTTCTGTTTCAGCACAGTAGATGATTTCACCTGAATAGTGTTTATCAATCTCTTCAGGTGTAATTCCATTATATGAAATCACAGAATTCTTATCAACCTTGAATCCGTATGTTTGAACTGCAATGGTCTTCAAAAAGGTCGAACATCCAGCTCCTGGTCTTCCCAAAACAACTGTCAATTCTCCAGGCCTGATTAACCCTTCCATGGGTTTCAAAATATTAAATGTGGAGTGTTCTTCGTCACGAGTATACTTCTGAATCGTCTGCGAAATAAACTTGTACACCCCATTTCCGAAGTTCGCTTGATAGTCGGCATCAACAGCAGTACCAAAGCATCTCAAATCTTTGAAAGCAATACCAAGACTAGAAGGCTTATAGTAGTCAGGATCACTATCTACCAACTTACGCAAGTTCTTCATCCAAAACTTACTATCGAATTCATCACAGTTTGGATCTAAACGAGGGTCTACTCTCAGGGAATCAAGATATGGACTCACTCCAGGGACAGTTGAGTAGCTTGTCAAAGTTCTTATTAACAGAAGAGCATCCTTGGATTCTCCCTGTGAAGCGCTTGTTCTTGTGAATTGCCTTGCCAATTGACGGATCTCACCATCAACCAGCTCATCGTACCCTTGGTAAATGCGCTTCTCGGCATCGCTAGAGTTATCTGACAAAGGCTTATCATCACTTGCAATATCCGAAGGTGACATGTTCAACTTATCGGTCATTGCGAGGTGATAAAATAAGGTTTCTGAAAATCAAGGCGAGTTTTTTCTTTGCTTTTATAGTTTATGGGGAATAATCGAAAAAGAGACAAATACGACAACACTCAAACGGGCCAGTTGTGCGCAATTATCGCCCGACCCGGAACGGCTACGCACCGTAACTGTACTAAAACCATTAAAGGCGCCATAATGTAGATTAAATATCTTTGTTATAAAAGCATTTCTCGTAATGGGGACACAAATGGTGTTCCATGCGCTCTATCCTGAGTCTTCTATCTCTTCTATCGTTCTTACGTGTTGAAAAACGGAAGATTGTCCCTCCACTGATTCCATAAGACCTAAGAAAAACTTGAGCACGGCCGGAATTTAATTTTCCTGGCTGCTTCCGAACCCGACCCCACCTCATCTTAAATTCAAATGCTAGATCATCGGTAGCCTAAGACACGATGACAGCCCGATAACCGAAAAAGACTTTGTTGATACATGAAACACTGCCACCACATATGTTTACTGGTATTCCGAATTATCACCTGAGTGTATTTGGTTGAGCTAGAACAATAAAATTCCTGCACCTGTATAGCCACTTAAAATAGTATAAGATATTGTCCGAGATGCTGCAATTTCCACCTCTGGAACTAAATTTTGTTTGGAAGATGCCTGCATAATCCTAATCTTGGACTCACCTGTATATGTTTTGTGGCATAGCTTAAAGGAAGCAGCTTATTAACTTGTTCTCGATACTTTCTGGGATAGTATCTCCGATTTTAACTTTTCCATCTTGTAGAATCATGAACCCATTACAAATGAACTTTGAAAGTTGAAGATTGTTCGTGTTTATCGTGGTCTGGTCCATAAGGAATTTCTGAATATTTGCTTGTAGGTCTGGAAGAAAACGTTTAGTGTCTTCCTGTGGAATGCTTAACGATATATCATTCAAGTTTTTGTTTTTGATCTGGTACACCAACTCGATATTTCCAATCCATGAATATGCCTCGTCACTTCTTTCATCGTACAATGTTTTAACTATCTTGGTGGATGCTTCTTTGGGACTAGGCAGAGCAGGTACAATAACACAACGATTTGATGATTCAAGGTACTGAACAAGAATTGGGCCCACATTTGACAGGATTAGCAAGGTATAATTTTCCTGGTCATTTGCGGAGCCATGATGCACTACGATATTGGAATTGAAGTACTTGTATGGTGACTCGATCGTGTAAGTCAGAAGGTCATCGTGGTTCGCGTAATCTATTGTGGTATTATCCATGAAATCCGCATGGTTGTCTATTTCCACCGAGCCAGAACTTGTTGAATACTTAGATAGGATATTAAGGATCTCTCTGTACTGATTAGGTCTTATTTCGGGTACCTTATTGCAATGGTACACCTTGTACACTATGTTTCTATCCATTATGGTTTATTTTCGCGAACTGTTGTCTCACTTTTGAATATAGAATAGTTGAAGTAATGTTGATACGAAAAATTGTTTAACTACTATAGGGGTTGGACTGAAGTCTCATTCATGTAAACTTTGCTCCTGAACTTGCCAGATTTTTTATAGAAATTTTTCTTCAATTTTTAAAGAAAAAACATTGAGATTCAAGTCTGAATTATTACACGTCAAAATTGCAAAAAACAAATTTATGAGATTAAAATCAGTTGAAAAATTGGAACTAGAGTCTTTCATTATCGATAATTTACCAATTGAGTTCGACAATTAACTACTTGTATTAGCGTTTTATTCACATTTGTTTATACATATAGACAAATACATACAAACTAAACATAGACTACTTACAGCCCCTTCAGCTCACAAATTATAACTTGGAGTGGTCCACGGCTAGTTAAGCAGAAGACTTAGCAACGTGTTGCAATAAGTCAACAACTCTGGTAGAGTAACCGAATTCGTTATCGTACCAAGAGATCAACTTGACGAAGGTTGGGGATAACAAGATACCGGCCTTTTCATCAAAGATAGAAGAGTAAGAAGAACCCAAGAAATCAGTGGAGACAACAGCATCTTCGGTGTAACCCAAAACACCCTTCAAAGAACCTTCGGAAGCTTCCTTGATAGCCTTGGAGATTTCTTCGTAAGTGGCTGGGTTCTTTAATCTGACGGTCAAATCAACGACGGAAACATCGGTGGTTGGGACTCTCAAAGACATACCGGTCAACTTACCGTTCAATTCTGGGATAACCTTACCAACGGCCTTAGCAGCACCAGTGGAAGATGGGATGATGTTACCAGAAGCGGTTCTACCACCTCTCCAGTCCTTGTGGGATGGACCATCGACAGTCTTTTGGGTGGCAGTGATGGAGTGGACGGTGGTCATTAAACCTTCTTCAATACCGAACTTGTCGTTAACAACCTTGGCTAATGGAGCCAAACAGTTAGTGGTACAAGAAGCATTGGAGACAATGTTCAAGTCAGAGGTGTATTTTTCTTCGTTAACACCAACGACGAACATTGGAGCGTCAGCAGATGGAGCGGTAATGATAACCTTCTTGGCACCACCGTCAATGTGCTTTTGGGCACCGTCAACAGTGGTGAAGACACCGGTGGATTCGATAACGTAGTCGACACCGGACTTACCCCATGGAATGGAAGCTGGGTCTCTTTCTTGGAAGACAGCAATCTTGTGACCGTCAATGACCAAGTCAGAACCTTCAGAGGTGACTTCACCTTCGTATCTACCGTGGGTGGAATCGTACTTGAACATGTAAGCAGCGTATTCTGGAGCAATGAAAGGATCATTGACAGCGACAACGTTAATGTCCTTTCTAGATAAAGCAACTCTCAAAACTAATCTACCGATTCTACCGAAACCGTTAATACCAACGTTAATAGCCATTGTGTTTTTATTAAATAAATCAAAAATTAAATTTCAAATCCAATTGATTGATGGAAGGAAAAAAAAAAGAAGGGCAATTTGGGTAATTTCACAGCTTTATATAAAATTTCTCCCAACGGATGAAAGGTATCCATTTAATGGTGACACAAAAACTATAAAAGGTGCGTCGGTGACGCCACGTCTGCGAACTGGTGAACCTGATTGGAGAACTCCGAGCTCCGTCAGGTGAGGTTCATTTCGTGATGTAATGGGCTTGGGAACATCTCACACAATTGGCTGATACCATGATATGCGATGTAGGAGTTGGTTTCAGCACCGGTTTCTATTCATTCTTGTTTTAAGCACGAGGTGTCTTAGCAGTTCTGGTTTTTTTCAAAACGTGATGGATCAAATGAGTCAGGCAATTTGGGCTTCTGATGCGAATTAGCCAAATTGCCGTAGCCACACCCTCCCGGTGGATGTCGCTGGAAATTGCGAGAACCTCCCGCTGTGTGTTGCGATCCGCTGGCGGTGCGCCCCACCGTCGTGGCCCTCAACTGTCGTGGCATGGTGTTCCGGGCCATCCAGACGATGGATGATACTGGAAAAAACAAATGTTCTGAGGTGTAAGAGAAAGAGACATTCAAATCTCTACGTGATTAATATCAACCTGAGGCAGAAGAATGTTGAACCATCCAATAGTATTTGTTTATGTCGGCAATATTTTCAACCTTAGACTCAGCAGCTTCGCATCAATTGCTGTCCCGGAAAATTGAGGGTGCCGCAACTACTGAGGTCCTCGGCAATAAGCACACGCCGTGCCCTGCCGGGATGTATCCTGTGAATTGTGGGGCATTCCCGGGGGATACCACCCTTTGACCTGTATCACATGGAACTCAGATATTGTGGACAAGATATTTTGTAGACTGGTATTTTGTAGCCAGACTATAGGGTTAAATGTTTAAGTTTTCGGATGTTCGAGGTTGAAATATTTCATTCAAAAAGTACTAGCTATACAATTGGCATCTATGGAGCATCAGTGCACTCCCAATCAGTAGGTTCGTATGCATCTGGATGATCCAAACTGGCCATCTCCTCAGTAGTGAATTCAAAGCCAAACACATCTATATTGCTCGAAAGTCTGCTGGCAGTTTGGGTCTTGGGCAATGGAATCAAGCCCTTTTGCAACGACCATCTGATCAATACTTGGGCAACATCTACGTGGTATTTGTCCATCAAAGCCTGCACTTCTGGTGGAGGATGTGACAATTTGTAGCCATGGGTCAATGGAGCGTACGCTTCCACGGCAATGTCGTGAGATTGACACCATTCGACGATTTCCGATCTCATGAGCCAAGGACTAATTTCGATCTGGTTAACTTGAGGATATACCTTCAAGTCTTTCCAATTAATCAATTGTTCAAGATGTTGGATTCCGTAGTTGGAAACACCAATACTCTTCACTTTACCTTCAGCAACAGCCTCTTGCATGGCTTTCCAGGTCAGGAGTCTATCTTCGGGACCACAGAGTGGAGAATGGATTAAGAGCAAGTCAATGTATTCCAACAGTTTAACTTTATTCAAGCAGTCATCAATTGCACGCTTGGCCCTAGAATATCCACATTGACTGTTCCATAATTTTGTGGTATAAAATATGTCTTTCCGAGAGTTCCCTTCTTCCAACCACTTGGAAATCCCAGCACCAACCTCCTCTTCGTTGTGATACAACACCGCAGTATCAAAATGACGATACCCTTTCTTGCAAGCTTCGTAGACAAGATCTGTAGTTCTTGATCCTGGAATGTTGTAACATCCAAGTGCTACAACAGGAATTGGCACTCCGTTTTGCAATTTCACTAACTTAGCAGCCATGGTAGGTGAAAAAAAAAAGATAACGAATTGACTTCTATTTTCGCGGATAAATCTGTATTTTTGTAGTGCACACAAGCTGGTCATTTGCAACCTACAACAATCATATCAGGTAGTGGCCTGGAAATGTATTCAATGTATGCGATACATATCAAAGATTCGTCTTACTCTTGTAAATTGAAGATGAACGCGATTTCTATAAAATAATTACCTCGATATTGCATGGATTATAATTTATTGCAGATAAGAGCAAAATAAAATCTACAGATAATAAAAAATAAATAGATATGAAAACAATAGATAACGGAGATCAGGTACTGGAGATAGATACCAAGAGAAAAACTGTTTCAATGAAATGAGCCATGAATATTATATTGACAGCTCTTAAAAATCACACTGGCTGCAAACGCTTATCAAACACGTCGATCACAATATTTTGATAAACAATCTCAAAACAAATTAAATTCAAGATACACTTTTCACGACTAGACGCGTTCCACAAACACCATTTATAAACACCGTGGATTGCAGAAGCCTAGACGTCGCAGATAGATAAGTCCGGTAATCAGGAGATATTTCCTCGAGGGATGGCACTTCCGATTAAATTCTTTGGTGCCACATTTACAGTTACAATAGGTAAACAATAAACACCAAAAAATGTAACAATAATAGATTTTCCCATAGGCCGTAACTCAAATTGGGGCAACTGGGCTATACAAACACATGGTTAACGCCGTTTTCGTAAGATTCGCCCGGTATCGTTTTGTACGGAGGAAATTACCCTATCTGCTTCTCAAATTTTCGGCCAACTTCTCACCTTGCATATACTAAGGGCCTCAAAGTACTATCGATTGCGAGCCCCAGCATAATTTAGACCAAGGCTCGAAACAAAGCCATCCTGTTAAGGCCCAAGTCTGCTATAGTGTAATCCAACACGCTTGATCAAAGCCTAAATTCGAGAAATGTTTTGGTCCAAAAATAAAACTGGGAGGGTAACTTATCTCTAGTTTCTGTTTTGCCGATATAAATATACAACACGCCCAATTTCCATGTAGATAATTTCAACATGGTGAAAGTATTTAGATTCAGAGTCAGCTTTTGGGCTGTTGCTTTGATGGTAATATTAGTTTTTACCTTAACCGTTAAGAACATTGATTATTTACAAGATTCTTATTATACTGCACAAATAAAAGAGTTTTATAAGAACCAGACTCCTTTTACCCCGGTAAATTCTCCTCATGGTTCATTTAATTCAAAACACAGAGTATGGCAAGATATATTCGAGCTTTTTGATGTGGCCAGAGTTAATATGACGGGAATAGAAGAGCCTGTTCGTTATATAGGTAAATCAGAACAAAAACAAGGAGGTAAAACAAAAGAAGTTTTATTGTCTAAGGCTGAAGTACCAGTTGATGCTCAAATCGAATTAAAGACAAAGCATGATCTTTTAATGTCTAAAATACCAATGAAGTTGGACTCAACTCATATCCCTGGAACTAACGGAATAGTAATGGTTGGAGGTGGAAAGTTCTCCTGGTTAGCCTATCTTTCGGTGAAAGCTTTGAGAAGAACTGGAAGTACATTACCAGTAGAAATCGTATTACCCGAGACACAAGACTACTTACAAGAACAGGATTTTTGTGAAAATGCTCTTCCAAAATTAAATGCTAAGTGTTTAGTTTTGCCCGAAGTATTAGGAGAGGAAGTAACCAAAAACTGGAACAGTTTTGGGGGTTATCAATTAAAGTCTTTGGCATTATTGATTTCCAGCTTCCAAAATGTACTTTTGTTAGACTCAGATAATATTTTGATTGAAAACCCAGATAAGTTCTTCAAATCAAAAGTCTTCAAAGAATACGGTATGATCAGTTGGCCAGATTATTGGGAAAGAACCATCTCTCCAATTTTTTACGATATCAGTGGACTCGAAGTTAATGAAAAGAAACGTGCCAGATATGGAAGATTTCCTATGGCAGTCTCCAAGAACGACAATATTAGAAGTGACCTGGAAGAAGAAATTCCTTTCCATGATTTAGAAGGTGCCATTCCTAATTTGTCTACCGAATCGGGTCAGTTAATGATAAATAAGGCCACACATGGTTGTACTTTATTGTTATCTACTTATTATAACATTATGGGTCCAGCCGCATACTACAGATTATTCTCATTGGGAGAGCTTGGGGAAGGTGATAAAGATACTTTCCCAACTGCTGCAGGTGTATGCAAGCAACCAATTTATCAGGTCAAATCATTCATCAAGACCTTTGGTTACTTCGATGATGAATCGAATTATCATGGAGTCTCCATGGGCCAGAAAAATCCCATGATTGACCACGAGAATTACGAGAAATATCTAAAGGGCTGGATATCTTCCAAGAAGAATAAAGAACTACCAATTGAAAAACAATACGAGAAACTTGATGTAATCATCGAAGACCATTTTCACGTCGATGCGGTACCATTATTCGCTTTACATTGTAATTTCCCTAAGTTGGACCCCATCTATTTGTTCTCGAGGGATGACTTATATGATACCAAGAAAAAAATGTTTAAATACAAATTCTACGGTGGTTTCCAATACCCAGATCCAAACAAACCAGGAGAAAAGTTGGACTTCGAAACTGAACAGTGGAAGGGTATTGAAAATGCCCTTTGTGTAGAGTCAATTGATTTCCCCTTCTTCAAGGACCAAGACAAAGATAATCTTTGCCAGTTAATTAGAAATCAAGTCCAAGGCTTACAAGAAAGCAAATAATCAACTCCACGAAAACTGCAAAACCCAAACACCTATTATCTCACGGCCGTGAGATGTTTGACATTCGAAATGTCGCACATGTAGGGCTTTGGCAACTGGGAAGGTGAATTGAAACTCAAATTCCAATTCCGTTAAATAAGCGGCAGATTTGTAATTTTTCGTCAGCAGATATAGTCATGCCATGTATGAATAAATATTAGAAGTCATCTTATCTTAAAAAAAAACCTTAGAAACTTGAGTTATTTAGTAGAAAATGTGATAAATGTCCCCCACGACTTAGTCGCACACGACAATTCCGGAACCTTTCGGTTCGTTAAATCATGACAAGCCGCTTGTCATCGATCGGATTTGGACCCGGTTCCTTTTCTTTTTTCAGATAAATAGCAGCCAGATTCTACAACCGAATTTCAGTTGTATAGGTGACCCACAAAATTAGATATATAACCCCAAAATCTCCCGTGGAAAAATACCTAGATTATTGTTCCTTAACTCCAAAGTGGTTCAATTGCGAGACATTAAATTATAAGCTAATTTGCACTTGCGAAATTTATTTGCTACAACTACCTGTGTAAGCCTGTTGAACAAATTAACTCGAAGAAATTGTGTTAATAGAAGTCAACTGATCTTGCTGTGATAACTCAATTTAAATATTCATTAATTTTTGAAGATTTCCCATCAAAATTGCTTCAGGGAACGTTCAGTCTAAATAATTCATCTAGGATATTGCTAACATAAACCAAAGATTGTCATGTACGGTACAGCTCCCTCTTCTCCCGAGGACCAACTGCACCATTCTCAAGGCCTGAGTTCCAATCACTTGCATAAGAAGAAACGGGTTGGAAAAGCCTGTGATTCGTGTAGAATAAAGAAAACTAAATGTGATGGAAAGAAACCCTGTAATAAGTGTATCCAAGACAACAAAATTTGTGTGTTTACAGAAAAGAAGAAGTTGAAAGATAAAAGTTATCCTCCAGGATACGTTGAACTCTTGGAAACAAGATTGGATCTCCTCACGAAGTCTTTTGAAAAAGTCATCCAACTTTCTGCTCCTCATATACCGTTTTTGAATGAATTGGTTATGAATGAGAATGAGAATGTTAATTTTAATGAAGTGGCCGGCTCGGATGAAGTGTTAGTTCCAATTAATAAGATCATCAATCATTTGATCAGTAAACAAGGTTTGTTGAAGAATCTTCCATTGGAATGGGAGAATGGAGCATTGATTGCTGCAAATTTCGATCCCAATGATATAGAACTGGACTCAAGACAATTTGCCAGTCATAAATCCACTAATAGTGCCTTAGGTACCAACGCTAACACCCCCATGGGAACAGGTAGCTCAGTTTCCGAACAACACAGTAGAATTAAGTCGGAAGATGAAGTAAGAGTAAAACTAGAGGACGACCAACAAGGTAGAGCTAAATTGGAAGAGGAAGACATGGATGGTAATTTAGATGATTTTAAAGACGAGTTTGATGATTTGAACGACAACAATATGAAATTTGATATGTTAATGAATAATTACTCCAATTATTCCAGTGGTGGGTTTGTATTAGCCAACTCAGCTGTTTTGAACGATGGGGTATCGAATGATTTAAGCGATTTTGAAAGTGATTCGAACTCGGTTTATTCTCAAGCTCACCCACCTACTGCAGGTGTCCTGCTGCCTGCAGAGGGAGCCCATAGTAGAGGATTGAGTGGGCCATTAAGCCCAGGGACTGAATCTATCAAGACACCCTCGTTATTTGGCCATGAATCAGAAGTTTTTTTGCATGGGAACGGATCTGCTTCATCCCTACACAATGGAGAACCAAATATTTCAAACTCTAGGTCTTCGACATTCGAATCACCCTCCATGTATGCACATGGTCAATCGTCTCAAAGTCAGCCTCAAAGAGAATCACATCCTGAGTTAGTCAGGCGATCTTCATCCATTTTATCGAGGTCAAGATCATCTTCCCATCAAAAGCTCAAAACGGTTGGACATGTCCATAAACCAATAACATCCAACAATCATCATAATAGCCACACAAACTTGAATCTTGGAGGTAATGTCGGTTTATCACACTCAAGGACAGGTAGTTTTTCAAGTGATTTAAATCCAAGTTCAATTCTATTGGATAACGATTCATTACCGTCAGACTCGATAAAACTTCCTGATTTGAACTACGAAGATACTATTTTAAATGATTTGTAAACTATAGACGTCGTTGGCCCATCAGATTTTGGATGTACTAATATATGTATTTATTTTTGTAATTTTTCTGGTAAAACAATTCACTTGTAAAACTGATTCAAAAGGCATTCAGATGCATAGATCGAAAGTGATTTGAAACCTCGTCTGCAAAAGTCAAATTTAAAGCCATTCCCCTATCAAACAGGGACTAACAATTTTCAACCAGCTTTTGCCAAACAGTAAATACGTTTACTACCACAAAAATCCCCAGCCTATTGACAGAACACCTATTGTACTCAAGTACCTGCACACTTTGTTCATATCAATGCCTTAACAACGAAGACAATCATGCCAATTATCGCTGAGTTCAGCACTATGTTGCAGCTATTTGTCTTTCGTCTAAAAATGGAAATCGCACTTGGAGCCGAAAAAATTATCTTCAATTTATTTATCAACACCCAAGTCAGCACTTTGATCTGATACATAACACTTCATAAACGGATAGCTGGAGGTCATGGATGAAAAGTACCAACAGGAGTATCCCAACTCGAATTATCTTAGTAATCTCAACAATTTAAATGGAACAAATCAACACATAGATCTCAATAGACTCCCTACCTTGGGTGAAATCTTGAGTAACAGAACCAAATCCCCAGTGGATATCTTCACATTCTACAAGTTTATGAAAGAGATAGAAAACAGGGTAGAGTACTTGGATTTCTGGTTTGACCTTGTCAATCACTTGAATTTATGTAAACACTATGTTAAAGGGTTGAGACAGTCTTTACTCAAACAGCAAAACTTAAATCAACAACGAAATTCAAACCTCCTGGAGAACCATAAGAGTTTAAGTTCCAGTGTGTTGTTGGACATGATAATTAATGATGACATATTACAAGACAATGATTCGAATCGGTTGTCCCAATTTTTAAGAGGTGATTTAAATGTTAACGATCCAAAATTAGCAGATTTGATTAATCAATACGAAAATGATGCTGAAGTACAGAGAAATTTGAGGGATTCTAATGCTTCGAGTATCCCACTCATGAATCTGCCCCAACAACAGTTCCAAGCACAATATGATGAATCTTTCAGGCCTCCTAGTGGATTTTCTTCCATTGGAGAAAAGAGAATCTCTTCTCAGTCTAAATTAATGGAAGGACATCGTCCTGAATCTGAAGAGGTGGTAGAAAATCATCTTGATGATGACTACCATAGTGCTGGAGGTACTTACTCCCATTTAAAGAGAGACTCATCTATTAACCCTGCTCTTCTTGAGAGATTAGTGAAACAATCCGCTCACACCAGTATAAGTGGTAGTTTTATCACTAGAAACAAATTAAAAGAATCCACACAGAATTTACTTCTCAAGTATTTTGTGGAGGATGCAGAAAAGTATTTAAATGTTCCACCACATTTCAACCAATACATCATAAAATCCATTGAAATTGACGGTAGAGATGATCCAGATATCTTTAATGGTGTCAAAACTTTTATTTTCAACAAGATTGAAAATGAACACTTGCCCAATTTCTTAAACTTCATTGCTATCAAAAACTTGAACTCAAACTTCATTAGAATCATTGTGGGAATCTTTTTCATATTTATTGCATTCTGGATTGGATATGTATTAATTTTTCTTGATTATTCCAAACCCGTCCGTATACCCGTTTTAATACCGTTCTTTCTTGGTTTCTACTGTCTAATATCGTCGATATATCTTATTGATCCGGTATTGGTATGGATCAAAAGATCCCAATCGTTTCAAGATTCAAAACGATTCATAAAGATAGAGGAACCTTTCATCTACAAATTACTAGTGAAAAGAAGTCTTTGGGTAATGTTCTTAATATTAATTTGTACGGCCATTTTGACATTAATATTCTGCCTTGTACCCGGTAAGAGACTCTAAGTATATATAGATAGATGAATAATGTACGATTACTGCATGAGTCATAGAACTAAAAGCGAGAAGTGAAAAAAATTACTAAATCGTTGGATTTATTAAAGTTTTTATACATAATGATTAAACTAGCAGCATTAGTTGTCGGCCAAGAAAGCTTCTCTCTTTTCAGAGATTCTTTGTTGTCTTCTTTCACGAGCAGCCTTGTTCTTCAATCTTCTAGCTTCAGCTTCGTCCTTCAAAGATTTCTCTCTCAAAGCTTCAGCCTTGGCTTGGATGATGTGTTCAACTAATGATCTCTTATGCTTGAAAGTGTTACCCTTAGCAGACTTGTAAAGGGAGTGGTATAAGTGCTTGTCAATCTTACCGGCATCTCTGTATTTAGCCAATAATCTTCTTAAAACTCTTAATCTTCTCATCCATAAGACTTGAGATGGCATTCTAGCGTCCTTGGTACCCTTTCTCTTACCGTAACCCATGTGTCTACCTAAACTCTTAGATTCCTTCAAAGCTCTAGCTCTAGATCTGGAATGAACAACAGCTGGTTTCTTGACAATGGTACCATTTCTGTATAATTTTCTGATGGCTTGTCTGGAGTTAGCACTGGCAAGTTCGGTGGTCTCGTTAGGGTCCAACCAAATCTTTCTCTTACCAACACCAACAACAGAAGCTGCTAATCTCTTTTGGGTTCTTAAGTTAGCCATTATTGAAACTAAGTTGTATGAAGAAAAATTTTTTTCTGTTAGGGGATTTTTTTCATCGATTACGCACTCTGTGGAAGTGCGTGGAGGTACCGGATTTGCTGGGATGATGAATTGTGTCCGTATTGGGAATTGGTGCGAATGAGGGAAACTTGCTAAACAAAGTGCGGCTGGGGCAGTCATAGGGCACGCGCCCTAGAAACAAGAGATCTATCATTTAAGTAGCGATATAGTATTGATATAGAAATGATGCAGTTGAAAAATAAATATCTGTAGAGAAGTTATAGGTAGCTTTTCAACAATATGAAAGGTTACGATTCAGTTGGATATATTATAGTTTGAAATTACGAGAAAGGAATACCGTTAAATGTAACCGAGGATCGAGTTACAGTTATCTTACTTAGACTCAGCGAATCTAGTGACGTATGCAAATAAGGATCTATTTAAGGATGTAACTTTGAGTGTATTAACATATCATAAAAATCTACATGATTCCAGTCATCGGTTTTCCTTTTAGTAATGGATATTTGATTCTGTAATTGAGTTTTTCGCGAGTTCCACAGATTTTGCAGCCATATCTAGTTTTAATCTAGGTTCCACTGTTCTTCATTATTTTATCTGTTTGCCAGACGACGGTTTGTGTATTTAAATATCAGTTGGAAGAAGGGAAATTAAAGAAGTTTTATCTAATGTTCTTTCATTTAAATGCCTTGATCCATACATTAAGATTTAGTTTATTATTTTTCTAGCTATGATGGTGATAGAAGCAACCGGAGAAATCGATTACACTAGGACAGTGAAAATCTATAAACAAAAGCTATATAATCAAAGCACATTGGAATTTTTATAAAATTGTTCAACTTAAACATAACTGGTAGTTAGGGTAATTGCAGCAGCTTATCGGATTTTCCTATTTTCGCGCAGAGATGAGATGGAATAAAAAATTCATTTAATAAACCATGGCTAAATCATTAAGATCAAAGAACGTCTTGAGAGCCAAGAGCGTCAAAAGGAATGACGTTTTTCAAGTCATGGAAGACAAGAGAAAACAAAGACTTGCTAAAAAGATGGCAGAAGAATTGGCCAAGCAAGAAAAAACTGGAAGTAAATTAGGAGATGAAGACTCCATGAGTGATGATAAAAAAATTAGTACTTCTGGATGGAGAGATTCTAGAAACCAAAGATATAAACAAAAGAAGAGCACCAAGAAAAAGAAGGGTAAGGCTTTGAAGTTTTAAACCTCTCGAACTTTGATTTTTTATAATGCATGGATGAATGAAACTTTATGGGCACTCACAAACGCCTATTTAAGACAAAAACAACTAGGAAACTCAAGGATTATTTTAAGTAATGAATGATATATTAAAACATATTCTAACTGTAACTACTTTTCCAAATATTTTTCGTAACCAATGTTTTCTAATTTCTCTGCTTTGGTCAAGACTTCAGATTCCATATTTGTCATGTATTGATTCATTTCATTGAACCACTTTTCATCATGAGCTCCCAAAATTCTGATAGCCAACAAAGCTGCGTTGGTACTGTTATTGATGGCCACAGTAGCTACTGGAATACCTCTTGGCATCTGCACAATTGAGTGTAATGAGTCAACTCCATCCAAAGTGGAGCCCTTGACTGGAACACCAATGACAGGTAAAGCAGTCATGGCAGCCACCATTCCAGGTAAATGGGCAGCACCTCCAGCTCCGGCGATTATACATTTGATTCCTCTTGCCTGGGCTTGCATAGCAAATTGTTGCATTCTAATAGGAGTTCTGTGTGCACTTACGATAGTTAATTCAAATGGAACACCAAACTGCTTTAAAATGTTGGCACCCACAGACATAACAGGTAAGTCAGAATCAGATCCCATGATTATAGATACTAATGGTTTTTCCTTCTTCACTTCTTCAAGAGAAACGGAAGACTTTTCGTTCAAAATATAATCAAGCTTACGTTCACAAGCTGCAAGTGAAGAGTCTATAATATTAATATGTCCCATTTTTCTTTGGGGACGGGAGCTCTTACCATATAAGTAGACAGTTGTGTTTGGCAATTCAATTGCTCTACGACACATTTGTAATTCCTTGTCATGCTCTTTATCACCCAAAACATTTAACATTATTGAATTGACAGATGAGTTGGTTAAGCCTGTAAAACCCTTTGGCAATGGTAAATTAGTGATAGCTCTAATATGTGCCTCAAATTGAGATGTGATACATGAGTCAATAGTATAATGTCCTGAATTATGTGGTCTAGGAGCAATTTCATTGATTAAGATTTCATTGTTTTCCAATAAAAACATTTCAATACCAAAGATACCACATCCTGGGAAAGTCTTAATTGCATTTTTAGCTAATATTTCTGCTTTTGCCATCAAGGATGGATTGATAGGAGCAGGGCAATATACCAAATGACATATGTTATCTTTGTGGATAGTCTCAACAATTGGATAATTGAACACATCTCCTTCGATGGAACGAACAACCATAACAGCCAATTCTTTAGTAAACGGACACCATTTTTCGGCATACAATGGTCTGTCTTTCAAAAATTCAAGACCTTTTTCGATAGCATCCTCATTTTTTACAACAAAGTTACCTCTTCCATCATAAGCCAAGGTTCTCGACTTCAACATCAAAGGAAATCCAAACTTTTTAGCAATTTTTAAAACCTCAGTCTTGGAGTTTTCAAGCAAAGCCACAGATTCGGTAACAGCAATGTCATGTTCGATCAAATGTTCCTTCTGTAAATACTTATCTTGGATCAATTTAATAGTTTGGGGCAATGGATAAATTTTGATTCCAGTTTCCTTCTGAACTTGCTCCAATGCACCAACATCAACATGCTCAATTTCAACAGTTAAGACGTCAGACTTTAATGCCAATTCTTTGATACCCTTGTAATCAGTGAAAGAGCCATCGATGTGCTCATCATTAGCATTGATTTGTTTGGCAGGAGATAAGCCCTTGTCCAAAATCACAGTCTTGATATTGAGTCTGTTGGCAGCTTCAACAAGCATACGACCCAACTGACCACCACCTAAAATACCAACGGTTTGAGAGTCCATAATGTTATAAGTTAATTATATTAGAAAAAAGGCAATTAGATTCAAGATGGACTTCTTTATCTATTGCGCGCGGGAAGAGTCAAAATCGGACTAATCATCTAAATGGTTATATATTGCAAAAAAAATACAGAAGAATTGAATCTCAGGTAAATGAAGATTATTGTGCAGCTTCATTTCCGTTATAGTCATAGAGAAATTGGTAATCATACTCTATATGCTGGGGATAACTGGTTGTAAAAGGAATTGGCTGAAGGTAACCAGGGCCTGGAGCTCCTGGACCTGAAGCTGGTGCGGTAATCGCACCGGGATGGGAAGTATGGGCTGGATTTTGCGGATGTTGATGATGTCCAATTCCTGGCTGCTGTTGTGGATGATTAGGGTCCATTTCAGACATTACCATTGGTAAAGGCATGGAATTCATAGTTATAGTGTTAAGCCCTGATAAGTCTTGTTGGTGAGCCATTGGGTGGTGGGAATGTGCTGAAACAGGTGGTACTGACTGAGCAGAGCCTGGTCCAGGTGCAGATGTTGCGGTGGTGGCAGCAGATGCGGTAGAAGTTTGGGTGGCACCGGTAGCTGGTGCTGATGTTGTTACAGCTGAGCTTGGGGCACTAGCGTCTGTGGGAATAGTAGTGTCTCGTAAAGGATAGAATTTTTTGGGTCTAAATTCCATTTGGTGACTGTAGTTGCCAGAAGGGTCCATGATAACTGGATTATTCCCGTAAAACAGTTCACTGGTACTACTGACTGGGGCAGTGGCACCAACAGATGGATCATAATAACTAGCATTAACAGTCGAGTTATAGTTAATAACTTGGGGAACCACTGGACTATCGTCTTCGGCCAAAGCTGGCTCAGGCAACGACAATCTTGAGGTAGTAGTGACTGCGTCTTTTAAGTCATCAACTTTAACAAACTCCCATAAAAGAACATGCCGAATTTTCAGTTTTGGGATCTTAAGAACGTTAGTAGAGTCTGATTTTGAATCTTCATTAGAATCAGACTCAGTATCAGAATTGTTCTCGTATAGAATTTGCTTGATAGTCAAGTGATTCAATGTGTCGAGACCAGAGGAGATCTCGGTGGTTAAGAAGTATTTCCAGAATCTATTGAGGAAACTGTAATTATCATTTAATTTGATATGATTCTCATTGATTTTGAAAAACTCCTTACCATAGTTGTAAATAATGGTAAACATCGAGTGGCTCCGTGAATCATATGGACCATGTGTTTTCAACAACATGTTGGTTTTAAGACCTTGCTCAACAGAATAGTTAAGAGGTAAATTTGCAGGTAACTGAATTTTGACGAGATTATGCAAGATTGGTTGATTTAAGCCATGTAAGTTTACAAGATCAGGAAACCGGTTAGAAATATTGGCATTTGGTTTAAGTTTCACAGTTGAAATTTCTTGACTGTTATCGTGCAAGGTTAGTATGATTGGGTTGCTGAGCATTGAATCATAAATTGACATGTAGAAATTCTCGATCGAAATATGTAAATTTTGACGAGTAAGATCTAACGGCATTGGCTTGTGTGGCTTGCGGGCGACACCAGCCAGATGTCCTGTTGACTCTATATCTGAAAACAGTCTTTTTGTGGCAGTCTTGTTACCGAATCCCAAGGATTTGTTCAAGTTAATTTGCAGAAAGATCTCTTCGAATTTACGTGTATTTTCTTCTTGCTCCAGCTCAGAACCAAAAGATGGACCTTCATTAATTAATTGGATTAGTCTCATATTCTTACCCAAGTTTTTGATAACTTGTATGTGACTGGAAACCTGCTTTCTAGTTCTGAATTTGCCGGTCTTAGTAAGAATATAATCACTAATAAGTTCGTTACGGCCACAAGATCTACCACTAATCTTGATCTTATTGAGCCCATTTTTTGGGATAATCAGAAGAACTTCCTCGAAAGCCTGCTCGACGTCTTCTGACCAGATGTCATTATGTTTAGCATTTGGGTCCATGCCACCACTAGTATCAGATACACTTCCGATAGCCAACTCCGAATCCGTATGGAAAAAATCGTCCAGTTCTTGTTTGAACAATGGAGGTTGGCTTTGGACATTCACCAGATGATTGACATGCAGTGCCATGGAATCTTCATCTGCCAAATAGTATTTATTCTGATTCAAAGTACTAGGACTAATGGTACCCAATATCTTGTGAATAGGTGTCTTATCATGTTGAGACAGGATCGACTCTTCTATGGCATTGGAATGGTTGTGGAATTTGGTAGAACGTGGCATTTCCCTTCGGACAAATTTGTTGGACTCATGGACTTGGTATAACTGTTTCCCTGACGGATCAAGAGCAATATCTACTATCATCGGGAGCTTCTTGTTGGATCTTTTGGCAGGGGTTTGTGTTGGGGTTTGAGACATCCTGGATGATGGAATTGGATGAAGTATAGGACTTAGTTACCTGTTCAAAGGAACGTCTTAGCAATTGATTCTTTTCAAGATTTTTTCCCTTTTGTAAACACAAACGAACGACTGGAGACTTTTATTTTTTCTGCCTTTTTTCTTTTTGAGGTTTGTGACAAATTAAAAAAAAAAAATATTTTTTCTCGTTTGTTTTCTCGTGTCGATTGTTTACGTGTGAGAGATAAATAAACTCGAGTTGGAGAATGGAAGATAAGTATTCTGAAACATCAATGGGCACAGATTATATTGCCATACTTCCAAGGTGTATGATTGAGTAATAGTTTATGTATAAAAAAAAAGAAACATACCCTTTGTCGTTGTTGTTGTTACCGTTATCGTCACTCCAAGGATTCCGTTTGGGGATGTATTTATTTTCTATTCCAATCGATTCATAAGCATCCAGGTTTATTCTGTGATAAGCTGTGGCAAGCTGCACATACCTAGCAGAATTAGGAAATAAACATTGAGAGAAAAGGGAGCATTGGTCAACGGGGTACTAAGCGAATGCGAATGCAAACTGCAGCTCAATTGCAACTGCAATACCCTGAAGTTTAGATTTAAGGTTGGTGCCTTAACCCGGGGAGCAGATTTTTTTTTAATTGCTTGAACAGGGGTGTGGGCAGCTTAAGGCACTCGAAAATTGGCAATAATGCCAATTAACGCATGCTGGATTAATGTGCCTTTTCCAAACTTTAGTTGAATAAGTGGCTCAATAGTCCTACAACAAACCTAGAATCGTTAGTGACAAGTCGCTAAATTCTGGTGTGAGACGATTCGGCCGAGCAGCCATAAGCCCTTCATTTCCATTTGCGGCGGGCCAATCTGTTTTAGGTAATGCAGCGTATAGTATGCATGAGGTGGTGGGCTCTGGTGCGTTATGGTGCTTACATGCATTCGGTAAAAACTGTACCTATATATTACATAATAGCTATTACGGTGATACGGGTATTGTGTTCTAGGGACCAATTGATATTTCTACTATTGTTACTTGCGGTATCTATTGTAGGTCGGGTAGATCCCGAAACGCTCCCCTAAATCTATACATTTTGGTCCCCCGGCCGGGAGATATCAACAATTGTGGCTCGATAAGCCTTTAGATGGTGGAGTGTTTGCACCTGAAAATTTTTACCGTCGATGAGAATTTGCGCTGCCGGTTTAAGTAAAGTAGCTAATTAGGTTAACGCGTTACAGTTCCCATTTTAGGGATATTGTTTAATGAAAAAACAACTTTTTGCATGTCGGCCATTTTGGCATCGATCGGGCTAGTTTTCACCGAGGCGATACTAGACAAATTGGTCGCTTTGGGCAATATTCCCTAGGGCTGTTTCGTGCCCCTCTTTTTATGGTATCTCGTTTTGCACATGGTTGAGTCTCCACCACTACAGTTTGTATGCTGGGTTACTTAAATCAAACCCAAAGCCCAAAATTTTTAAATCCGTTTGCCAAAGATACTAACCAAGTTTCCGAATCTTAAATAGGAATAATATGTTTTAAAGCTTCATGGAACGTCACTAAGTCTCGGCTGTGACTATTTGGTCAAGAATTCATTCAAATCTTGCTGTGGTAGATCTTCCACGTCACTCAAGTCGCTTTGATCTTCAAGTTCCTGCACTAATTTGCTGTCCCCCGTAGATTCATCTATATTGATTGGCGTTTGGATCTTTTTTAGTTCGGATTCTACCGAATAGCTTTGTTTTAGATTGTCTTTGAACTTTTGGTAGAATCTAGTCCAGATTTTAGTCAACGCTTGACTTGGCTTATTTTCTTGGTTGATAAGGGCATCTAGTTGTTGCAAATAGGTTTGACACTCCGCGATACTTTTGATCTGCAACATTTCGTTACGTTGGAGAATGGTTTTGATACCAAAATTTTCAGAGCTACTTTTCCAATTTTGCAACACATGTCTAGGGTCGTATTTTTTTAGTAATCCTCGTAACATTAAATCGATATAACGGGTCATTGGGAAGAACAGTCCCATAATTAATTGTTGGTCAATGTTTGCAAGTTCGTTGACTGTTAGTTGTCGATTTAAATTGGCTTCACTCAAACCAATCATACGTTCGAGGTCTTGTAGAAGCACCTGGCTGAATTCGATTTTGGCTGTCACTTCGTCTGCCGAATTGCTGCCATACAAAATCAGAGATGATGAACGGTTGTTGTTTCGTACAAGAGGAGCTCCGTTCTTCAGCTCTCGTTTGAGACACCAGTATCTACAAACGTCATTACCAATTCTTTCAAGTTCTGCGTAGTACATTTCCTTTGTTCTCTGAGGCTTGTAGCCTAGACCCCTAAGCATCGAAGGGCCTCTCGTTTCTTGTTCATCAAGCTTTAGTGCCAATAGCTTTGTGAATAATATTTGACTAAACCTCTTCGGAGCAATTGGTGTATTTGTTTCTGTTCTCCACTTGAACATATTTAGTTTATTGTTGGTTTGCTTATCTCTTACAAGTTTATCATTTTCAATATTCAAGAGCTTCAAATCTCTGAAGTATAGCCTGGTTTTATTGATCCCGTCAACAATTTCATTCTGACTCAACATATACTCACTGGGAGTATGCTTGTCGCAGAATGATCGTAAAGTCGTCTTATTTTTGACTGCTGCTTGTACCCCTTTAGTCATCTGCATGCATAATTGAGCTCTTTTAGCACAAGTGGCATGGTACGCCTGGAAACAATTTCGGTTATAACACTGAACACAAGCACCTCCCTTCTGTTTACAGATATAGCAGTTAAGCTTCCAACGACTTTTGGGCACCAAATCGATACCCTCGATCGGTTCCATATAAATTGGATTGGCAAAATACAATTCGTTTATCCATAGACCGCAAATGACATGGCTCCATAATGAATTATCCAATTGCTTGAAGGCTCCTGTTTTACTAGGACAAAAACAACAGTCAACTTGTCGATGCTTGTTTATCATACATTTACGACAGTACCACAGACCTTCAGGAATAAATGCTACTCCATAGCATTCTTGATGTACTGCAATGTTACACCCATCACAAAACACAATTGCATTTGAATTATCACAGTCACTATCATTACACACAGCACATTTCTGGTCGTCTAATGACCCCAAGACAATTCCGTCATCATGTCCATATCGATTACTGTTCCATCCTTTATCAAGATTGAGCGAGACGGCAATGGTATCCTCCTCTGACGTTAGAGAATTCATTTGTGTTTCAAGCTTTTCCCATTGTGTTTCAAGCTCAGTTATAAGTAGCTCAAAGGTCTCTGGAGTTACTTTAATTGAATTTTCTGGTACACTATTCCTGTGCTCAAGATAGAGGAGGTCTTGCTCATCCATGTCATACTCAGGAAGCTTAATTCTTTTTGGATTCGGAGGATCCACATATGGCCTTTTGTATACAGAACTTACAGAAACACTTCCTCCTATCTTACCTGAAGCTGGAGGAGTAATCCTGGAGGACGAAATTTGAGTATTTGGAGTACTTGGTGAATCAACTTTGTGGAACACTGGATTTTTCAACAGATTTAAAATGACCAGGGTGGACTTCCACGACCGGGAGTTTTCGACGTCAGCATCATCAGACTTCAATAAGAAAACACTGACCGGCTTCTGAGCGTCAAGATCGGGATATAATTCTGAGAGATCTTTCTCTTCCCGTGGTCTTATATCTGCCATACGCGTTAACTCGCGAAATTTCGAAACCCAAACTTGTGTATTTGTAAATGTCATTAATCGTTATATCTATATATAAAACATACCCCTACCACTTTCTTCAGGTCCTGGGAGTATTCTATCCTTTTCGAGGTTGACCCTTTCCATACTCTGAGCACGTGTGACTGGAGCTGAATTCAGAGGAGAGCTGAGTTTGGACGCAACGCTAGGAGAGATGCACATTGCACCTCTAAGACGATCGTCCTCTTCATTTGTGGACTTTGTATGCTGTTCAGCTTGCAAAGCTTGTAAGCTTTCCCGAAGCTTTGCTACCAAACTCAAATTGCTGTTTGAGGTGGTAAGCGTTGTCATTGAATTAGCTAATGTAGTGCCTGACATTAAAGAATTGGTAGCCAATGAACCTAAATTCTGGTAGGAAGAATATCTTGATAATACCGGTGATGCAAGTGTTGTTGTGTTGGCGGCATCCATGATGAAAGGATGGGCCAAAGCTTCTACTGCAGTCATTCTTTCATTAGGGTCTACCACAAAGCATTTACTTATGAACTCTTTACATTTATCAGAGACCCCATCCCAATACTCTGGAGGTTCAAACATGAAATCTGCTTTTGATATGGCTTCTCTAGTCTCGTCGTCCGTCTCACAGTCAAAAGGCATATATCCACATACCATGAAATAGACCACGACTCCAAGTGCCCAAATGTCGACACTTAAACCGTAAGGAACTCTATTGATAACCTCCGGAGCCAAATAACTTAATGTACCGCACACATCAGTGAGCTTTATATTTCCTTCCAAATTTCTGGCAAGACCAAAGTCAGCGAGGAGAATACCTGTCAGATAATGGTTTTTGTATAGAATGTTTTCTGCCTTTATGTCACGATGGACAATATTGTTAAGATGCAAATAGTCTATCGTATCAGTTAGCTGCTTAGCAACTCTCTTTGCTTCTGCTTCAGGTAATTTATTTCCTGGGCTCTTCACTACCTTGTCGAATAACTCTCCTCCTTTGGCTAAGTCGGTTACAAGAAAGATATGGTTCTCGGTTTCAAAATAATCTATCAAGCTTAAAAGATTCTTATGACCCTGACTTACACTCTTGAGAACCGAAAACTCATTTTGTAACATTTCCTCGAGACCGAAGACATCTCTCTTTCTGTATCTCTTTGCTGCATAATGTTTCGAGGTTTTAAGATTTTTGCACTCGAAAACTGTGGAATAGGAACCGGACCCCAAGGGACGCTTGGAAACCGTGTAATTACTGGGAGTATCGAAGCTTTCCGCCCTATTTCTCCCTATATCTGTTGCTTCTTTATTTGGCCACACTTCCATATTGGTTAGAAAAACAAAAAAGGATCTTGGGGAATTATAAATGTCGGAAAAATGACGGAGAATTAGTGCGTCTGGAGATTGTCCGGAGAAAAACAATGATCCGTCCAGAAAAAGAAACCCCAAATTGCCTGACAATCATAACCGAATTTCCCCAACACCAAGTTCGTGGTACCTTAACTAGAATAAGTCCTCCAATGTATCATTCAGACTGCTGGAACGTTCTCAAATAAGAAAAACTGGTACAAATGCGCTTGGAGATGTATGAAGACCAGATTTCGCTCGGGTGATTTCGGTAGCATGGCCGACCGAAACTGCTCTACAGCGGGAACAGAACCACAGACTTCCCCGTAGTATCACCCCGGCCTCTAATATAAACGTCTTACCAGGGAATATATTGCTCTAAGTCCATATACTTGAGTCGCACACGCCCATCGCACCTAGAAAAAAAAACTAAGCGATGAGATGAAAGAAAGACATCGCTATGGAAAAGCTCAATTTGACGTCGTTAAAAGACAAAATTGCCAGTAAGCTTGGAAGCGGCAAGTCAGACAATAAAAAGCAGAAGCAGAAGCAAAAGCTGCCTTCAAAGAAGCAGGACAAAACTCCATCGACCAGTGAATCAGATGACGTTTTAAGAACAGAAGCGTTAGCTCTTGGAGCTACTGAGGAAGATATCGAATTATTGCAAGGGATTGAATCTGGTGATGAAGAACAGGTTTTTGAGGATGCAAAAGTTGATGCCCTGTTATCTTCAGAATTGTCCAAATTTATGAAAGGAATTGGTTTGGAAGGAAGAGAGGTAGAGGTTGTTGAAGAAGAAGATGACGAGGAAGAAGCAGAAGAAGATGACGAGGAAGAAGAAGAAGAAGAAAACGAAGATGACGTTGAAGAAAAACAAGAGGATGACGAAGATGTGCCACAAGAGGAAGAAAAGGCTCAACAAAGTTCAGAATCAGAATCAGAGCCCGAATCTGAGTCCGAATCAGAATCCGAATCAGAATCCGAATCAGAATCCGAGTCAAGTGAAGAGGAAAAGGAAGAAGAAATAAAGAAAGATGAACCGGTTGCAATCAAAGAAGCAGAATCTGACAAGATAACCAATTTCTCTGCTGTGGATTCCTCAAAGCTTGCCATTCCAGCTCGTCTCGACTGGTATAATATCCCTCTTACCCCTGTTACTGCCCAAAAGCCAGACCGTTTCGCCAGAGAAAGACTTTACGAAAGAGCAAAAAATATCGTTGAAACAGACAACCAGACCTATCTCAAAGAGTTCACTGCAAACAACTCTCAAAGAAAGTTTTTGTCTCAAATTCTTGCTGATGGTACTTTAAACGATAAAATTTCTGCATTAACTTTGCTTGTCCAAGAATCCCCCCTTCATAACCTTAAAGCATTTGATACTTTACTAGGATTTTGCGAGAAAAAGTCAAGAACTGCAGCATTGCAAGCCATTAATGCATTCAAAGATTTACTTGTCAGTGGTTTGCTTCCAGATAGAAGACTTTTGGCCTTTGACAAGAGACCCTTGTCTAATGATTTATCTGATATTCACTTAGCTGTGTATTACTTTGAAGACCATTTGAAGAAATCCTACTTCAAATTAATCCAAGTTTTAGAATACTTGTCACATGATCCTATCGTTCACGTCAAGATGAATGTAGTATCTCATATATTTGATCTTTTAACTGCAAAACCAGAACAAGAGGCCAATTTGCTTAGATTAGGTGTCAATAAGCTTGGAGACTCAGAAAATAAAGTCACAGGTAAAACTTCATTTGCAATCTTACAACTTGAACAGGCTCATCCAGCTATGAGAAGAATCATCATCGATGCTGTCATTGATACAATCTTTAAGGCTGGTGCAGACCATAATGCCCAATACTATTCCGTCTTGACTTTGAATCAAACTATTTTAACAAGATCAGAACCAGAGTTGGCAAACACATTAGTGACCACATACTTTTCCTTATTCAGAAAAATTCTTGTTGAAAACGACAAGTTTGCAATCGATCAAAAGGACAAGTCTGTTGGTACTTCTGAAAAAGGTAGGAAAAACCTCAGAAAGAACTTTAAGAAAGGTAAAAAAGGTGGTAGAAGTGTGAAGCAACAGGAAAAGACCGAAGCAGAGGTCGCTGAAGAAAAGAACAGTAAGTTGTTCTCTGCCTTGTTGACGGGTTTGAACCGTGCGTTCCCATTTGCCAATCTTTCTGATTCTGTCTATGAAGAACACTTGGATACCCTTTTCAAGATCACTCACTCTTCTAACTTCAATACTTCAGTACAAGCATTGGTTTTGGTCCAACACATCATCACCAAACAGAACTTGAACCCTGACAGATTCTTCAGAACATTATATGAATCATTGTTGGATCAAAGATTGCTTAATTCCTCGAAGCAAGGTATCTACTTGAACTTGATGTTCAAATCATTAAAGGCAGACAAGAACCTTGAAAGAGTGATGGCATTTGTTAAAAGAATTCTTCAAGTTTGCAGTCATTGGTTAAATATCGGAGCCATTTCAGGTATGTTATATTTGCTTTCAGAATTGGCTAAAGTCTACCCAGAAGTCGGAGATTTACTTGTGTCCGAAGCTGAAAGACCAGAAAAGGAAGAAGTTCCCGGAAATGAAGAACCAAAACAAGATTCTACTGAATATGACTCCAGAAAGAGAGATCCAAAGTTTGCTAATGCAGGAAAATCAAGTCTCTGGGAAATTAATCAATTCGTAAACCATTATCATCCTACTGTTGCCGTTTATGCTCAGGGTTTCCTCGAAGGTAAAGCAGCAGCCAAACCAGATTTAGGCTTGTACACACTTAGTCATTTCCTTGACAGATTCGTCTACAGAAATGCCAAACAAAAACCAGTAACGAAAGGTTCATCCATTATGCAGCCTTTAGGAGGTAGCCACACCGGAAACTTACTTGTCAAAGCCACTAGTGTTGTAAATGAGGAAGTTCCAGCCAACACTGAAAACTGGCTTGCAAAGAAAACAAGTGACATTAAACCAGATGAATCATTCTTCCACCAATACTTCACCACTAAGGAATCCAAATTGAAGGAAAGTAAGGGAAAGAAGAGTAAAAAGGATGACGATGAAGAAGATCTTGATGACGAGGAAGTTTGGAGTGCTTTGGTCAAGTCCAGACCTGAAATTGAAGATAGTGATGGATCAGTAGGATTCAGCGAGGACGATTTCAGTGCAGGAGACTTTATTGAAGGAGATTTCGAAGATATCTCTGATGCTGAAGAAGATGAACAACCTGAAGAAGCCGAAGAACAAGATGAAGAAATCGAAGGATTCGGAGAAGATGAACCTGATTTCAGCCAAATGGATGGATTTGGTGACGACTCTGATAATCCAGATTTTATAGATCAAGAAGATGAACTCTCTGACGAAGAGGTCGAAGAAGACAACAAAAAAAGAAAGAGAGACGATGACAGTAAAGGGAAGAAGAAACTCAAGCTGTTACCAGTATTTGCATCGGCTGATGATTATGCTCAATACATGGACTCAGACGACGAAGATTATAGTTAGCATAGGTAAAACAATGTAAGATATTTAATCATAACCAATCATTTGTAGGCATTTGTATTTGTGAACTCAACCGGCTGAGTAAATGGTTGCAACTGCGAACTAAAAAAAACTTCGGCCGCATTTTAGAGCTGCCAGTGAAGACTTGATACTGGTAGATTATTTCTTGGTCTCACGAATTATAAATACCAGTATTAACCCATTGCCACAAACCTCACAGGTGACAAAAGTAGTTCAGTTTAAGTTCGCTTAAAACAACTGGTAAACACCTCTTTCCAACCGGCTAAGCAACGGCCAAAACCTTCTTTGACTCTGGCAAACACGGCCGCACTGTTGCAGGGTCGCGCGACTGGCACCCTGATGCGGCAGCCCCTACGAAATTTTGGCCGTTAGTGGTGCCATTCCTGTACATGCACAAGGTTCGGTGCGCGGGCCAAAGCCGTTGAAAAAGTTAAATTTCAGGAACATCTTTCAAACTAAACAGGCTTTCGCTTAACTAAACCGAAACTTCTGCTGTAAACATTAGTACCATGTCTTTCGATAACTTGGGACTTAATTTTCAGTACGATATCTGTGTGCTTGGAACGGAGCTGTCGGGCAAAACGGCCCTTGTACTTCGATACGTGCACGGGAAGTACCTTCCTCTGACCGATGGCCTGGAAGATCTTTACACCAAAATCATTAGAAAAGGAGGAACTTATAACGAAGTCACGGTGCTTGACTGTGCTCATAGAGAAGATACATATTCGTCTTCTCGAAGGCAACAACTCTTAAATAATTCTGGATTTGTCTTGGCATATTCCATCACAGATCCTTCATCTTTCAGAGAATTAGAAGAAACCTACGAAAGAATCCAAGATGTTAGATCGATCTTGCCTCCCATCGTCGTGGTGGGCCTCGAGAGTGATAGAGATCACGAAAGACAGGTGAGTTCCCAAGAGGGGGAAGCTTTTGCCCAGTCGATTGGGGCTGTAGAGTTTTTGGAAGCTAGTGCCAAATGGAATAGTAACGTTGACGAGGTATTTGAACCTTTGGTAGCCACTATTGGCCGCAAGGGGCGTCGTATGCTGACATTTATTCAGCCACCTATGATTGCTGAAACTCCTAAAAAACAACCTCTGGTGGATTCACTACAAATTATCGAAACCACAGCTGAAACGGCACAGGAATCATTAGACAGTCGTCCTAAAGACAACATAAAAGATACTAAACGTGAGACTGGTGCCAAAAAAGCACACCAACGTGTTCCAAGTAAACCACAAAAGGGTAAGGATGCCACAACATCATGTTGTGTGATAGTTTAGAGTCATGACTAGGCTCGGATAATTAAAATAGAGACTTTATAGAGAAATAAATAGAACCAATATTATAGACTTACATTAATCACTATTAGTCATTATTTATACAACAGAAGCCTCTTCGGCAATATGGGAGAATCCTCTGAATTGTTCTTGCATTTCTGATGTTAACACAGTTTCCACAGGGGTTAACCTTGGAGTTTCGGATGTGAACTCCTTATCAAAGTTGGAGTAGTCATGTTCACTGGTTAACTCAGGCAAGTATGGAGGTTGAATTCTACAGTTCAAAACGTCATCGAAGTTAACATCACCAAAATATGGATGTTCCATGATATCGAGGGCATCTCTTTCTCCAGATCCCAATCTCATGGCTGGGTCCTTGGTCAAAAGAGCTTGAAGGATCAAAACAGTTTGACGTGGCATACTGATAGGATACTTGACATCATCATGTTCGATGGCATTGAAGATTTCGTCTTCATCATCACCCTTAAATGGAGATTGGCATAAAAGCATTTGAAATAAGAGCACACCAAATGCCCACCAATCGACACTTCTGTCATATTGCTTTCCAGAAATAATTTCCGGTGCCATGAATTCTGGAGTTCCACAGAAAGTTCCTGTGGTGTTCAGGTGCCACATATTTTCTTTACACAAACCATAATCAGCAATCTTGATATGTCCTTTGTTAGTTAATAAGATGTTGTCAAGCTTCAAATCACGATAGACGACACCATTTTCATGGAAATACTTAAGTGCCAATAACACTTCGCATGCATAGAATTTGGCTCTCTTTGCAGAGAATCTTGATTTTTGAATATGCCACATCAAGTCTCCACCAGAAATGTATTCCATTACAAAATAGATTCTGTTTTCGGTTTGGAAACAACAATGTAAATTCAACAAGAATGGGTGCATTTCCTTATTGGCAGTTAAAAAGACCCTCTTCTCAGATTTCACACTTTCAGCTTCATCGTTCTCAACAATGAAGTCTTTCTTTAATACTTTGATAGCACATAATTTGCTAGTGTGACGTGATTCAGCTAACATAACCTTACCAAAATTACCTTTTCCTAAAACAGCCAAGAATTGGAAATCGTCCAAGCCAACCTTTTTTCTACGACGTTTTGATTTATGAGGAGATGTTTTATCCTTCTTTTCAATAACCTGCAGTGGTGATTCAATAACATGGGTTTGGTTGTAGTCGAAATCTTCTGGTGTAAAAGGATTTGCATTATTCGAGACAATTTCCTCAGATCTGTTAGACATAAATGTGTAATCACCAACATGTTGGTCTTCCTGTTCAACAGGGATTTGTTGTTGTTGGTCATATTGTACTGGTTGAATAGGTGCAGCCTGTTGCTGTTTCTGAAGATCCAAAGGTGGAGGTGGTGGTCGCTTTTGCACCTGCTGCTTATAAGGATGCTCATTCATGGCAACTGGATTTTGGTATTGGTTAGGAGTAGCGGTAGGAAGTTTTGCTTCGAAGTTATCCTCATCGAATTTCTCACCGTCTTCTTGATAACTTCTTGTAGGTTGATGAAGATATCTTGGTTGCTCAGGTTGCTGAACTTGATACGCAGTTTGTTGAGATTGTTGAGACTGTTGGGGTTGCTGTTGATGTAAATACTTCTGAGGAGTCGGAGGGAGTTGTTGCAGTTGGTAATGAGGAGGTGGCGGAGGCGGTTTACCTTGGCTAGAACCAGAAGGATCAAGATTAGTCGAAGGACTAGAATTAGCATTGATAGGCGTAGTTTGCATGGGAGGGAAACTAGATTTGATAGGCGTTTTAGCAGACTGAGCCTTGGGTAATGGCTTAGGAGTGGCTTTTATGGTGGATAAAATTTTATTGGCCATATCCATAGACATCCCACAGAAATCAGGCACCAAGTGAGTACATTGTGTATGGCACATGATACCACATTCACTACATTTCCTGACATTCTTTCTACCCCATGGTAAGATATAACCACAATGACAGCACCATCTGGTACCTCTATTTGCAGTTGGTTCAAATCTATGAGGAATTCTATGATTCAATTTTGCTTCGTCGGAATCCAACTCCGAACTGGACTTAGAAATACATTTAGTAACAACTTTCTGGTAACACTTCTTATGACAAAGCAATTTACAGTCTTGACATTGGAAACCCGTATACCGCAAGAATTCACCACAAAGCGAACAACACATAATGTTGTAGAATTGTTTTTGTACAAACTGATGGCCATGTTGGTCGAAAACTTCTTCTTTTTTCTGACGAATAGCACCTTGACGTCCCAAAGCCCCCATGAATTGTTTACGCGTTGAAACGTTCAGCTTATCAAAGCTAAGACTTATAAGCATATGACCAATTGGCTCAAGATTAATCCAGGTATTAATCTGGACCTTGGAGTTTGCGTTCGAGGTGTTGGTATTTAAGGTACTGGCACCATACTGACTTCCCTCTGTGGATGAAGGACCATTGAAGTTACTTCCAAGAGTGTTGGATCCAGATGATGATCCATAGGTATTTGCACTGGATCCTTGACTTGAAATGTCACCGGATGCAGCCCTAGCAGCAGTAACCCAACCTTCACCATTATCATTAGCAACTTTCTTCTTTCTAAGTTCTTCAGAAATATCACTTAATAAAGCCCATGTGACAGCCACAGGAACCAAATTAGCACCTGATTTATCGTACACTGCCAATTCGATTTCATTACTCTTGTCAATGTCAATCACAAATTCTTCATTCCATTTGTCATTTCTCAGAGCCTTAGTTTTTGCTCTTTCAACATCGTCAATCTTGATGGTGACAATAGATTCTGGTCTTTTCGAAAACATCGGGGATGCAATGTGATCAATATCTCGAACACATGTAATAGTAACATATAACTTACCAGATAAAGGTCTTCTTGCATACTTGGGAGTGTTCATGATTTCCATATCTCGGGTCACTTCTTCAACGTCGATATGCATATCCTGATATCTCTTCAAAGCCTTGTTGAGCAATTGAATTCTCTGGTCGCTTTCAACTCTACCACCTTCTGCCGCAATGGAACTCAGTTTATCACCATCCATCAAGTAAAGCTGGCTGATCTTCTCATTAGCAGCCTTATACTGATTTTCCACCTGGAGTTTAAATTGAAGCTGTTGAAGCATATACAGAATTCTATGGCCAAGCGATGGACCGTCGTATTTGATCAAGTCAAATCTCGAATATACTGGACGAGATGCTGGAGGCAAGGGCAAACCCGAGAAATCATCCTGTTGTTTCAGAGCTGATTCATCGTTTTGTTGGATCGATAATTTGGCGAGGGTTTCATGCAAATAGTCAATATTCGACTGGGTTTCTCTGATTTGATTGTTACACCTCTGAATTACCTCTGAGTTTGTGGACGAACGTTTAAGTTGTTGAAACCCCTGGATCAACTTTGTTTCTCTATCGATTTTGGCTCGGATATCGTCGAGCACCTTATTGTTTTGACTGGCCATTTCGTGAGTAGGATTATAAGGAACCAGATTCAACAGTAAGAATACAGAACACTACCTAAAGAAGGGAAAAATTGTTTGGCAAATGTTACAATAATATAGATATTCCGATCCAAATGTTTAGTTTGTGGTGGACGTGTAATTGAATCAGTGAGAAAGTGCGACGATGAATCGGGCAAAATCAAAACATTTTAAGGTTGGAAAAAAAAAAGGCTTCGTGTATTCACCAACTCTATATTAAGAAATCTATAAACTGTTGCAACGGCAGTTACAGTCTGGAACAGGGCAGACATAATGCTTCAGGAACCATTCTTCTGCATGATGGGCATGACATCCATGGTTACAGTTCAAGCAGAAACTAAACCACTCCCGAAATCGGGACTCAATTATCGAGTTTCCGAGATCCTGGTGAGTTCCTGGTGTTTCGAATGGCACAGCAGTTCCTAGGGAAAGAAGACATACAGAACAACGGGGGAGTTGTGCTCCACAGTGGGGACATCCTCGAAGGTCCTGTTGTTTTCTGTGGGATTTTAACAGTTTAAGAGCTTGAGCACTGGGAGGTTTGGCAGAATTTAGAAATGATGCTTTGGATAGGTTTTTGTTACATCTTGAGCATTGAAGGAACACTTGTTTCGGAGCTGCTGCAAGGGTGACTGTTCCAGTATTTGTTTTGGAGAGTTTGGTTCTTTGAACGTCGAACTTCGCTCTGACTTTAAACAAACTCCAGCTGTTCAATAGGTTTCGATAACAGTCAATCCAGTGATTTATTCGAGTATCATTGAGGTATCTTGGGGATCCAAATGATGCCATTAAGGCTGCAGTCTGTACATCACTAGTTCTGTCGACATATGATTGGATGAGATCGACTCCACGGGCTGTGATACCAGTGAGGATTAGCCCTTCAAGTTCACCTTTGTTCACTACGTAATCAGCAATTCTATTCAAATAGACTGTCAAATCTTTGTCACTCAAAAACCTCAATGCTACACCAAGTCTTTCTCTCAAAGGTAAACTATGCTCATCAAGAACATCCCACCAATCATTATCCGCTATGAATGCAAAAATAGCTCGGAGATATGGGTTGTCCAACTCACTGGCCATTTTTCTACATTGGTCTTTCCAAGGACTATTGATATTAGAATTCTTATAAGCCAAGTAAGCAGCAACTGCTGTGGCTATGAGACGGAGTCTTTCTTTTTTCAGCAGACTCAAGATTTCTACCGCCCGATCCACATGTCCATGAAAAACGGCCCATCCAGCTGCTTTTTCGTAGAATCCAAGAGACATAAGAATATTAAGCCTTTCGTCAAACTCTTCATCGCTGAAATACCATCCAGAAACAATAAGACAAAGTTTTCTTTGAGCCTTTCTCTCACTATTGCTTGGAATGTGGATTGCTGCAGCTTTTTTACCCTTTGAGGAGACAATCAGCTTGATGGTATTGGAGAAAAATTGATCGGATAGATTGGCATTGGGGTCCATATTGAAACGCTTAGGATTTGTCAACTTTTCAATTCCATTCCAAATACCTAGCACACCTAGGAATCCCAAATCAACGCCATTAGAAACCATTGTTCCTTTATCTAAAGACTTTTTAGCAAGACTCAACCATTTCCAGGTATTCCTTAAAGCCAACTGATTATCTATATTGTCAATTGACTCTAATACTCGGATGTTTTTCTCACAATCATGACCATATCCAAGAATTGCTCTCCTTCTTATGGACCAACCAATATCATTCTTGAGAACTTCTGAGGTATCAAGATACTTCCACATTCCCGGTCCGTGAATCCCTAGTCCTTCGCCATCATCTTCTTCATCTTCATTATCTGCATCCACATCGAGAACATGACCGTTTCGTTTTTCGCCTCGTGAACCAACGTTATTTCGATCGACCTCTTCTTCTTCTTCGTCATCCACAGTAGATTCGATGTCATCCCGAAGACGCTTAAGATCATTATTTGAAAGAGAGAAGTCATTCACTCTATTTATAAGCACCAGATCTGTTTGTGATTGATCCTCGGAAGTGTCATTAAGGAACTTCGTAAGAGCACCCTCTGGCCCCACGATGGAAAACTCATTACTTGAGTTGAAATCAAGCGATTCAATGCACTCAACAACTGGCATTCGGAAAACCAGTCCACTTTGCCTCATGCAGACAAAGTTCGTCGACGTGTTTGACTGAATATCTGGGGCATAATCAAATGATATGACTCTTGAATAGTCGGCCTTCACATCAAGAACCAAGCTGACAAAAAGACTATCGTCTTGGGGTTTATATAATTGAGCAGACTGGGACTTCAATGATGCTAGAACAGAATCACTACTGTAAGTAGTTGCAGGAACAATCTCCAGAGCTGTTGCAGGAACTATTCCTGTTTGCCATCTTCTGATCAACTGTCCATTGAAAATGGATGAAAACTCACCTCTACGAATGCTCGAATATCTAAAGCAAGGACTTGCATTCTTACGAGAAGATTCAAGCAATTTGTTAAACTGGAGCATAGGTGTTTCGGTAACCAAATTATGCTTCTGGGTCCCGGTAGCTGATGTCAATTTTCTACGATCCCATATAGCCACAGACCCATCTTCACCTAGTGACAGAAACATGTATGTGTCAAACGGGTCAACGGTGAGTCCCAAGGTACACTTTGTTGCAAGCTGGAACGTTGGAACATCCACACGAGTATCAATCTCACGAAGATACTTGTAACTTCCACAAAGAAGATTGTGATGACTGTCGGGATAAAATATTGTACTGAGAACCGCTTCATTAGGAATATAACTTTGTATTGGTTTGGATGCTGAATTGGAAAAATTCGCCTGTGCATTCATGTTGTTGGAAGGATTTGTATTTACATTCGAGGATCTCTCGATGTTCCACAACTGTAAACTATTATCTTGTCTACCTTTGTCGAAAGCCGCAGCCACCATGGCACCACTAAATGTTATAGCATTACAAGGTCTAGCTTGTTTCGGGCGAAACTTCAGTACCAGCGAGCCAGAAAGTGTTATATCAAACACCGAAATATTTCCGTTTATCAGCCCAACACCTGTGACTCCTGGGTGATAATTAGAATGAGACGAGCATTGGATATTATCAAACCCGTTTCGTTTGGCAGCTACTGATAAATTAGGTGACTCGTCGTCGAGCTCGTAAAGAATGACCTCATCTCCTAGTGGATTGACGGCAATATACAGTGGAGTATAGTCCCAATGGGTCCTATAAATTGCACCACTCATAAAGGGTAATGAATTGTTGTGAAAGTAGATAAAGAACGATTGAAGTTTATCTGAAAATTGCGTGCGAAATGGCAGATTCTGGTACTCTTAATTATTTATTATTCTATACATATTATCTTGTCAACTTCTTCTCGTGTTCTCTGATGATGAAGGTAACAATCTTGATCAAGTTCTTGAAACTTTTACCACTTCCTTTGATCTTGATTAAATGCAAGCTTGACCGGTCGACCATGTCGATCACCTCAATTTTAAACTTGAGTTTGCGGCCATTGGCGAATTTGGAGGGAATCAATCCATCGATGATACCAAATTCTTCGTCAATGTCGAAACTGGTCAACGAACCTTCGATCTTCTTGAGTTCAAGGGTAGTTCTGATGATTTCAAGAAGCTCAGAAGATGGGAGCTCAGAATTCACTGTTGTAATCTTACTTTGCTTGGTCGTACCTGATCCCAAAGAATGGATAATTTTCATAAACCAGTTTTCTTTTGGAGCGTCTTCTTCTCCTACTGAAGTATTTCTAGTTCCACTGACTCCTCCAGTAACTGCCACTGCTGGTGGTTTTGGTGCTTGACGTTTAGGTTTCAAACTGAGTCTTCTCAAAACAGTGGTGTGGACTCTACCAGGCTTTGCTGGGGTAATCTCTACTGGTTCTGGTTTAATTTCATATCCTTCGGTTTTTTGTTCGATTGTCGGTATTTCTTCGATATCTCTTTCATATTCGGTTGGTTTTTCACTGATTGGAGAAGGAAGGGCAGAATTAGCTTCTACTATGGATACAGGGTTCATTGGGCGACGTAAAATCACGCCATGTTGAGACTCGGCCGTCGATATAGTGGCTTGATGATCGTAGTCGTAGTCTTGGCCATCGTGTGAAATTTGATAGGATGGTTGATGATTCATGTTGAAACTGTTATCATAAACGTTGGACTTGTCTGCTTGTTCCAGATTTTCCAGATGTTCCAGACGTTCCAGACGTTCCAGCAGATGCAGCAGGTGTTGTTCTTGTGTGAAGTTGGAATAGTTGGATCTGGTTGCAAACAGCTTATGTCCGAACAGTTTGTGGTCGTTCAACTCTTGACTGGCATTTGATTCAACCTCGGTTTCTTCATCTTCATCGTCACCATCTTCTTCATTATCATTATCCTCTTGTCTTGTGATTTCAAAATCGTTATCATCTTCCATACCACGAATGGTTTCTGCCAAAGACGTGGTATCCAATATATTCTGGATCGTTTGATCATCAGTGATATCACCTTGATCAGTAATAGCATTCTTCATCAAGGTAGTGTGATTGGTCTCTTCTTCGTTATCGCTCACTGAAACAGAAACAAATTCATCTTTAGCAACCAAGTTCTTCAAATTGATCGTTGAAGATTTCTTGAGTTTTGATCTTTGTTTGACTGGTTCAATTTTGACAACCGGTTCAGATTTTTCCTCAACAACATTACTGTAGATTTCTGGTTGTTGATTCATCAGGTTAAGCAAGCCATTGAAAGAAAACCGGGAGAATCTTGGATTTGGAAGCATAGGGTTCTCGAACATCAGCGATCTTGTTGTGGTGACCTTGAGTGGAGCTACTTTTTGAGTAGCCATCAGCTCAGTCTTTAAAGCCTTCAAAAGTGGAACACTTGGCAAGTCTGCTCTTGGAGGAGACAGCTTTTCATTTATATTGGACAATAACGATTTGTATTTTGGACCTGTGGTTGTTTGGGCCGGAGTTGGAACAGGAGCAGGAATCTTGGTTTCAACTGCTGTCTCGTTAGATGGTTTTTCTAATTTGTTGAATTCGTTCAAAGTCATATTCAAATTTTCTTTATCAACAAAATCGGAGAGTCTTTTAGAACTTGAAGTCTTAACAGTTTTACGGACAAAAGGCTGATTGATTTCAATACCCAAGTTCTTCAAAACCTTGGAAGTATTTTCATTCATTCCAGTTCTTCTGAGTGAAGCGTAAGACGAAGGTGCTACCAAAGACTTGGCTCTCAAAAGAGAATTGATACCAGCAATTCTAGGATCAAGAGACTGAGTTGGTTGAGCTGGCTCAGTGACATTTCTTCTAGGAGAAGTAGAGCCTTTAGGCAAATTGGAGATTTCTGAAAAGGATTTTCCTTCTTTCATCAGGAATTGCTTTTGTTTTTGTCTTTCCTTTTCTTCATCTTTTTGTTTTTGCTCGAGTGCCTTCCTCTTCCTTTCTTTCTCTTCCTGTAACTGAGCTTGTCTTTGCCTTTCTAATTCCTTTTGTTTCTCTTCTTCTTCTCTTTGACGTTCCTGTTCGTATTTCAAAGCTCTGGCCTCATTGATCTCATGAACCTTTTTGGCCAATCTTCTCTCATGTCTTTCCATGGCAGACATGTTCTCCTTCTCCTCTATCATTTTACTCAATTCATTTCCAGTTAACTTTCTTGGGCCAATCGACTTCGAAGATCTTGAAATGGTTATACTATTAACTCTCATGGATTTCTTCTTATTGAAAGAATTAGAAGCTTTAAAGGAATTGGATGCTTTGAAAGAATTGGAAGCCTTAAAGGAATTGGACATTTTAAATGAGTTCGAGTTAGAACTATTAGTGATATTGTTCAATGCAATCTTTGAGGAAGTTGATTTCTTGATCGACTTCACTGGTGAGTTGGTGCTAGATTTAATCACTCCCGAAAAGTCAACATTATCATCGATATGGTCGTTCCTATATTTCATCAATAAGTAATAGAAGACCTTTTCGGGTGTTTTTTCATTTGTGACAAGTTTAGAGATGATGACTTCCTCTTCACAATTGTGGAACAAAATCGACAAGTTCTTCAAAATCTCCTTATCGATTTTACTTGGATTCTTGATTGGCTTGATATTGAGATTATTATAATCGATACCATCAGAATTATTAGAAGGAGATGGATACTTAGTCAATAAAGGATGTTTAAGAATATCCTCAATCTGGATTCTGTCATCAGGGTTTACCTTCAACATTCTTGAAATCAAATCTTTAGCCTCAGATGACAAGTTTTGAGGCATGATGAACTTCCCGTTCTGAACCTTCAACAACAACTTTCTTATATTCTCGTCATCAAACGGTAAGTGACCCGTTAACAAGGCGAATAAAATGATTCCACAAGACCAAATATCAGAAGGGGCCCCGTGGTAGTTCTTACCTGCCACAATCTCAGGAGAAGCATAATGAGGTGAACCACAAGAAGTCTCCAACAACTTCTCATTGACTTCCAAAGCTGCCATTCCAAAATCAGCTATCTTGATGTTCTTGTTGAAATCAAGTAACAAGTTTTCGGGCTTCAAGTCCCTATGGCAAATGTTGAACTGATGCAAATAACTAATTCCATTGATGATTTGCTTGAAGTAACCAATGGCTTCGTATTCCTGTAATCTTCCACGTTTAATCAAGTAATCAAACAACTCTCCACCTTCAATGTACTCCAATATAAGATACAAGTCGTTCTTGTTTTCCCAAACATCATATAATCCCATGATGTTCGGATGACTTATAAGCTTCATGATGATAATTTCCCGCTCTATTCCATACGGCAAGTTTCTACCAGTGAGGTTTCTATACTTGGGGTTTTCTAGCTTCTTGAAATTCGACTTAGGCACAATTTTCACCGCCGCCAACTTGCCAGTATTGATGTTCTTAGCAAGCCTGACCCGTCCAGTGGAACCTCGTCCCAAGGTCCGGCCAAGCTTCCAAGGCCCAATTCTGTTCTGACTCTTGCGTTTCTTATTGGAGTTGTTAGTGCTGGTGGAAATCTGGGAAAGTCTCTTGCTAGCGTTGGTGACAGACTGAACAACTTTATCGACGTTCCACTCCTCTGTAGAGAAGTGGGCAGAAGTCGACACTTCTTGAGGCATCTGTGATACTACCGACATTGGAAGAGAATGCTAATGAATGACGATGGTGGGAGGGTAGTAAAGACGATGCAAAAGGAAGCAGATAGTTAAAACAAATATTCAGATGGTAAATGTTTGTGGATCAAAACACAACGCGAGATTGAAAAGTTGAATGTTTTGCTGGAGCGGCGCGATTTGAGATGGATGAAATGCGCACCGGCAGAATGGGGACGATAGGGGACGGGCGGGCGCACTTGGGCGACACATGGGTCGGGCGCCGGGGTGCGTCTGGCGGTAAGGAGAGGTGACGGCAACCGCGCCAGGGCCACTCGCCATGTATGCAGTCCTTGGTTGTTCTTGTCGATTGTTTTCGGCAACACGAAAGCTCAGGGTATTGACCTAATCTAGAAACGACGTTGCGGGATTTGGACTGTTTGTTTACGTGGGGCGCGGTGGGAAAATAATTAGCTCCCCAGCGACACCACCGCGACATCCACGACACCGCCACACCGCGGCAACTTTCCCCTGGTCCCCCTAACACCTGACCCACACCTGACCCACACACCAGGATTCCGCACTGCAGCAGACATTTCACGTCCTCACGTCTGACTCCCCCATATTACGGCCGAACATTTCGCACTCGTTAATTGTAAATTCAATCTCTATCATGTTCAAATTCAGAAATAAGCTTAAATTTACCTCGAACCATGATACGTCGTCGACCGATACGTCGTCCGACATCAGACTGACCAAGTCACATGATCTGTCTGGTGGCCAGTCCACCGGGGCCAGTTCCAACAAAACTGTCGGTCATTTAACTGACACAGTCCAGAAACTCAATATCCTGACCCAAAATGTCCTGAGCTCCAGCAGTGCTTCGTCCGGCAGCAGGGAGTCTCCACGCCCTCAAGATAAGATGCAGACCGGCTCAGGGGTCAATGGAGAGGTTGACTCGAAAGTTGGGTCTTCGAATGATGACAATAGCCCTACTCTGTCCCATCCTGGACTTCTTACTATCAAGATATACTCATCTGATGAAGTTAAACTCCCTACCAAAATCAATAACAGCAAACATGCACTCACAGCTTTGGCCATGAATACCGTGAACGATTCGGTGAAGTCGGAACTTCTCAAAAACGTTAACCAGATTAATGATGATGACCAATTTCTCCTGCAATCAACAAATTCATCTGTCTTGCCGGCTGTGGTGAAGATTCCCGGAAATTCGGGAACTGATCAATTGATAAGATCGTTGATGTATCTTACCGTTGAATTCGAAAACAGTGTATTGGTAGTGGAGCCAAATGATGGAACCATATCAAAAGCTATATGGAATAAGGTCATCACTTTTGATGTTACAAAGACATTAAAATCTTCGAAGTCCTCGTCCAATTTCCTTACCTTGAACTTGTTTGTGAGACTTCCTGGACTTTTCTCTACCAAATCCCTGACCTCGGGTCAAGAAGGCAGTCCTAGCACCCGTCATCAGCCATCCATTGACGAATTGCTTGTGGGTAGCATCAAGGTGCCGCTTAATTTGAAGTACCATACTGATGCCATTAGACTCTTGAACCATGAGTTCCTTAATTTCTCGCTTCCTGAAACTAAATATACTGGAAAATTGAATGTCCTGATTGATTTCAAACCAATCGCAAAGAAACATCTTTCCATTGACGAATTTGACTTATTGAAAGTCATCGGTAAAGGCTCCTTCGGTAAAGTTATGCAAGTGTTGAAGAAGGACACCAACCAAATTTATGCATTAAAGACAATTAGAAAGCAACACATTATATCAAGAATGGAAGTCACCCATACCCTCGCCGAAAGAACAGTATTAGCACAGATCACCAATCCTTTCATTGTGCCGTTGAAATTTTCGTTCCAGTCTCCTGAAAAGTTGTATCTTGTGTTGGCATTCATCAATGGTGGAGAATTATTCCATCATTTACAAAGAGAAGGGAAGTTTGCTATGGATAGATCAAGATTCTACATTGCTGAATTGCTTTCAGCCATTGAAAGTTTGCACGAATTGAATGTTATTTACAGAGACTTAAAACCTGAGAATATCTTGCTTGATTACCAAGGACATATAGCTCTTTGTGATTTCGGGCTCTGTAAGCTTAATATGGCCAATGATGATAAAACTAATACATTCTGTGGTACTCCTGAATATTTGGCACCAGAGCTTCTTTTGAACCAAGGATATACTAGGTCGGTCGATTGGTGGACGCTTGGTACCCTTTTGTACGAAATGCTTACCGGATTACCTCCATTCTATGATGAAGACCACACCACTATGTACCGTAAGATCCTTCAGAATCCATTGACATTCCCCGACTTTTTGGCTCAACACCGGGATGCTGTAGACTTATTAACAAAATTGTTACAGAAAGATCCATCCAAGAGACTCTCGGACCCCAAGGAAATCAAATCTCATCCTTTCTTCAAAGACATCGACTGGAACAAGTTGCTCAGTAAAAGCTACTTACCTCCATTCAAGCCAAACGTCGAGAGTCTTCTCGACACCTCCAACTTTGATCAAGACTTCACCAGTGAGAAGCCTCAAGACTCGGTGGTGGATAGTTTCTTAAGTGAATCAGTGCAGAAACAATTTGGAGGTTGGACTTACACGGGAGACAATATGATGTAAACTCGTTTATCTTAACTACATAATCCAATATATATCACCCTTATGGAGTTTATTTCAGGGCTGCATTGTTATATGTGGCACCCCCTCTGCCCGGAAATGCTCCACCCCCGGTCCTTTGGTTTCCCTTGTGACTTGGCTCCAATGGAGCTCCATGTTTCCATGCTCCGGGGTTTGGTGCATCACCTTGTGCCCATCTTTGCTGTTCTCTACGCTGAAACTCCGGGTAAGAAGGATTCAAATGTTGTGGATTGGCCTGGGAAATGTTGACCATTTGGGGTGGCACCTTGTAGACATTGGGGTCTGACATTGGGTCATAATTGCCCTGTGGAGGAGGATATTGGTTCTGGTTCTGGTATTGATTAGGTTGAGAATACTGCTGTGAGTCCTGCTTTTTTTCGTCAGGATAACTGTACAGTTGGTTCTGATTGGCGGAGTAGTCTGGTACATTCTGTTGTTCACTCTCCTCGTAGCTGGGTGGAGCACTTGGTCTCTGTTTTTCGTCAGACATTGGCAAGATATGGAAGTGTTGCTGTCGCAGCCAATTTAAATTTCATTTATGAGATCGGTCGACGCACGAGGATTTTCGCACCGTAGATATTTCTCATTGACAAACAGAACCGAAAATTTTCAGAGTAGCTGCAACCATGAACAGCGGTATGATGAAGACCTTTGTCAGGACCAAGAAGACCACCACGGTGAATGCCTCCACTCAAAAGGTGGTGAATCAGCTTTCGGCACTTTCAGCCTCCAGAAAACAACCAAAACTCATTAAACTCAGTAAAGAAGACTTGATCAAGCATAATACCATTCAAAATGCCTGGAAATTGTACACCAGAAAACAAGCAACCAGAAGAAACGACCAGTTGTCCAAGCAATTTGATTCCATCAAAAACGCCATGGAGACCTTGAAAACCATAAGTCCCAAATTATACGAACTGGCTAATAAAGCTGACGTGAAAAATTTCTATCCATTAAACATGAGAGTGCCCACTGATTATCCTGCTAATGAGCCTTGGGTATATAATTATAAAAAGTAGGAGTAGGCTGTAAATAAACGAGACGACAACGTGAAACATCCGCGTAGCTTTGACGGGTAGGTTGAGTGATCATAGAGTGATATCTACATTGATCATCTGTGAATCTGTGTGAGCCAATGTGTATCAGTGTAAATCAGTATAGTGTCTTCAAAATGCAAATGCGACCAAAAGTGATGTATCACATCCAGTGCCAAAACTTACCTATTCGTCCCCACGACCTTTTCTCTTTCTTGGAGTATCGTCTGCCGTCAGCACTCCATTGGCATCTGGAGGTTCCACTCCATCCTCATAATCGTCATAATCTTCCTTCATGTTTTCACCCTGCCTCTTCATTAACCCTTTGAGATACTGTGTGGAAGACAAGCTGAAAATATGGTCATCTTCTGTGTAAACGATTCTCTTTTTATTGTTATTCAGAGTATTCTTGCTGAAGTTCTCGAAACCCTTCACTATATTACCGTAGGTGCTTTCATCGAAATATTCATTTTCGCGGTCATAAATAGAATCCTCGAGTCGCGTAAGTGTGTTGGTGAGTTCCTGCTTTTTGAGGATCTCTTTTGTAAGCTGAGCCTTGAGCTGGTTGTACTCTTCAGACATGATGTTTGTATAAGCAGTTGGTGTTGTGGAAAACTTGGTGTGCGACAGCGTGCCTGCACCAGCACCAGTCAACTGAGGTCAAGGCTGAGATTCACAGATGGGTGCGACTGGTGGTGCCTTTTGTCCGACCGAGCGTCCCGGAAGGTACCGTGGTGGGCTTTCGCTAAATGCCGCCGCAATCTGATCCCGGATCACCAGGCTCCTTTTGTCCTTCGCAAAAAACTCCGAAGCCGCACATTTGTGAAGCAAATGTGCCATGTGATCAGGCCCACGCCAGGCACTTGGCCACCACGCAAAACACGATCTTAACGGGTGAACATACAATGACATAAATCAATGTTGCACGAACTACCAAATAAACTATGATCCCGTCTGGTGACAAATAAATGACATTGCATATTCGGCAGGCTGCCTCACCTGACTCAATCGGATTTTTGTGGTCCACAGAAAATTTGCGACTACCTGGAAATTCATATAAATTGTCTTGCTTTTCCTCGACGTTGAATTTTTTTTCCCCTTCAGTGATACAATTTGCTAATTTGCTAATTAATAAATCAATTACATACCACAATGGCCGTTATTAAAGTCTTTGCTAGATACGTTTACGATTCCAGAGGAAACCCAACTGTTGAAGTTGATTTGACCACCGACAAGGGTCTTTTCAGAGCCATTGTTCCAAGTGGTGCTTCTACCGGTATCCACGAAGCCTTGGAATTGAGAGATGGTGACAAATCCAAATGGTTAGGTAAGGGTGTTACCAAGGCCGTTGCCAACGTTAACGAAATCATTGCTCCAAAATTCGTCGAAGCTAACTTGGATGTCACTAACCAAGAAAAGGTTGATGAATTCTTGAACAACTTGGACGGTACTCCAAACAAGAGCAAGTTGGGTGCCAATGCTATTTTGGGTGTTTCTTTGGCTGCTGCTAAGGCCGGTGCCGCTGAAAAGAACGTTCCATTGTACAAGCACTTGGCTGACCTTTCTGGTTCTAAGCAAGACAAATACGTTTTGCCAGTTCCATTCCAAAACGTCTTGAACGGTGGTTCCCACGCTGGTGGATCTTTGGCTTTCCAAGAATTCATGATTGTTCCAACTGCTGCTCCAACTTTCTCTGAAGGTTTGAGAATTGGTTCTGAAGTTTACCACAACTTGAAGTCTTTGGCTAAGAAGCAATACGGTCCATCTGCCGGTAATGTCGGTGACGAAGGTGGTGTTGCTCCATCTATTTCAACTCCAAGAGAAGCTTTGGACTTGATTGTCGAATCTATTGACAAGGCTGGTTACAAGGGTCAAGTCGGTATTGCTTTGGATGTTGCTTCCTCTGAATTCTACAAGGATGGATTCTACGACATGGACTTCAAGAACCCAGAATCTGACAAGTCTAAGTGGTTAACCGGTGAACAATTGGCCAACTTATACGAAGAATTGATCAACGAATACCCAATTGTTTCTATCGAAGATCCATTTGCTGAAGATGACTGGGATGCTTGGTCCTTATTCTTCTCCAAGGTTGAAGGTAAGGTCCAAATTGTCGGTGATGATTTGACTGTTACCAACCCATTGAGAATCAAGACTGCCATCGAAAAGAAGAGTGCTGACGCTTTATTGTTGAAGGTTAACCAAATTGGTTCTTTGACCGAATCCATCAAGGCTGCTAACGACTCTTACGCTGCCGGTTGGGGTGTCATGGTTTCCCACAGATCTGGTGAAACTGAAGATACTACCATTGCTGACTTGGCTGTTGGTTTGAGATCTGGTCAAATCAAGACCGGTGCTCCAGCTAGATCTGAAAGATTGGCCAAGTTGAACCAAATCTTGAGAATCGAAGAAGAATTAGGTGACAAGGCCATCTACGCCGGTAAGGACTTCCACATCTCTTCCACTTTATAAGTTGAAAAAAAAGTATTTTTTCAGTGAAATATAATATATACATTACGTTTTTATTTATCTATTTCGAGTGTCTCTCTAATGATTCGTTAAGCCTTTTAACTACCCGATATATTTCAATGAACTTGTTGTATAATGGGACAGGTGCAAGACGAATAACGTTAGGTCTTCTCTCATCACATATAATTCCATGATCGTGGAGATCTTGGAACACTTTATCCATCAAATCTTCCGGTTTAAAAAGCACCGATAATTGACATCCTCTGTCTTGTTCATTCAACGGAGTAAGAATCTTGAACCCGTATTGCGTGGTTTGATCATCTTGTGGAATGAAATATTGGCATTTTTCTAATTCTTGCTGCAAATAGTTTGTCATGGCCACACTCTTTTTTCTTAATGTGTCAACACCACCTACTTGTTTAAACAATTCTAATGAAGCCTTGAGTGAAACCACATCAATAACAGAGGGATTGGATTGACGGTAAGACAAGGCAGATTTTATGGGATCGAATTTTTCAAGCATCTTAAACCGTTCATCACCGTTATTCCCCCACCATCCGGCCAACCTAGGGCTGAAATTCTCCGGTGTATTATCTCTGGTGTGACGTTCGTGAACAAAGATCCCTCCAATGGCTCCAGGTCCTGAATTTACGTATTTGTACGAGCACCAAGCAGCAAAATCAACGTTCCAGTCGTGGAGTTTCAATGGCACATTTCCTACAGCATGGGCCAAGTCCCAACCAACGACAATTTCTCTCTCTTTAGCATACTTAGTGATAGTTTCCATGTCAAACCATTGTCCCGTATAATATTGAATTCCGGGGAAACACACAAGAGCCAATTCGTCCTTGTGATCCTCGATAGCTTGAAGAATCATTTCGGTCTTCAAGTAAGTCTCACCTTCTGGGACGGTCAATTGGATCAAGTGGGACTCATCGTACCCATATAATTTAACCAAGTTCAAGAATGCATAGTAGTCAGAAGGAAATGCCTGTTTTTCAAAGAGAATCTTTGTTTTAGAACCCTTAGGCTTGTAGAAACTGATAAGTAAGGCATTTAAATTGCTGGTAAGAGATCCCATGGCTGCCACCTCAGACTCCAAAGCCCCAACAACAGGAGCTAATAAAAGCACAACTGGTAAGTCAATGTCAACCCAAGAAGTAGCTTCTGGTTCACCTGGGTGGTTGAAATGGGACTCGACACCTCTGGCACACCATGCATCTAACTCAGCATTAATGGCCGATTTAACGGCATTGGGCATAAGTCCAAGAGAATTGCCGCAAAAATATATGGATTTCGTTGATTGTTCGTACTGAGGATTGGTGAGCCCAAGGGACTCAAATGTAGGATACGCAAACTTGCCCTCATAACTAGGATACAATTTATCCTGAGATTCACAGAAGGATTTTGTCATTGAAGTTGGCTGAAAAATACATTTCGCAAAATTCAAAATTCACACACTAATGATTCATTCAGTGTTAATATGTAAGTCACCATAAGCACCACCAAAGCCGTGATAAAACCCCCTAAAATCCATGACATACTAACAAAGCAGTCAACAACGATGGTCTCCCGAGACTCATGAAATTCTACACTCCGGTAGACATTCCTACGCAGAGGCTTCTTCTCCAACAAACATTCCAACTCATAAAGGACAGAACCACACAAGAATGCTCATTTTTGACGCCTCCTTCATTACTTGAAGATCTCGAAGATATCAAGGTCATCTACAGACACTATGCCACATTGTACTTTGTGTTCATCGTGGACGACCAGGAATCCGAATTGGGGATTCTCGATCTTATCCAGGTGTTTGTGGAGTGTCTTGACAAATGTTTCACCAACGTTTGTGAATTGGATTTGGTGTTTGGATGGCAGGTACTCCAAACTGTATTGGAAGAGATTGTACAAGGAGGAATGGTCATCGACACCAATATTTCCCGAATAGTGGCTGCGGTAGATGATGCTAATAGTCAAAAGAGTGCTGGAGTTGGTGGTGGAGGATTACGGTTTTTGGGATCAGAAGCCTTCGGCTGGAGATAACTCTGGTTCATATTGTACATTAACATTACGTTTCTCATTAGATATATACACGAAATTCACCAAAACTTGTACCACGGTTTCTGGCGAAGTAACTTTTCAGTTTCTTGCAACTGCAATTGGGATTGGGCCACCTGTTGTTGCTGATGAGCCAAAGCCTGCTGCTTTTCGTAGTTACCAACATCCACCAATTTAGGATCTATTCCTCTAGTGTCCCGTTCGAAGGGAGACTTAATTTTACCTGTCTTCCAGATGGGATCGTTGGATTTACTTGTTTCCTGAACGATTTTCATGAGTTCTTGTTGTTCTTGTTGTCTCAATAGTTTGTTCTTTTCATACTCTGCTCTGATTTCAGGGGAAAACCGGGCAATGAGTTGCTCTTCGGAAGGAGTGGTGTACCGGAAGAGGGTGAACCCCAATATGATGATACCAGTACCATACACTCCAGCCCGAATGAGCTTTTTCATTTGAGGAGGTTCGAGAGACATGGTGAAATAACGATTAGTTTTAGAAATCGGCTGCTTCGCATTGGCTGATGAGTCGTGCGCGCCTACCACTCGATGCCTCTCGTGGATGCAAATTGGTGGTGGTGTGTTTGTTGTGGCAGAACATGTATTGTGTTAGGAGGTTGGATGGTAGAGATGTTAATAGAAATATTGACACTGGAACTAGATGGTGATAGTTTTGGTTTCATAGAAAATACGATTCAAAGCATAATTAAATGTACTGTAATTCGATGCAAATCGATTGACACTCGCACTGGAACATCTCACCACGCACTGGTCCCAGTGCACCGATGCTACCGTTCGCATCGCACCCCGGTTACACGTCTATTTCTGCAACTTTTCCCATGTCCCGCTGATAACACAATTGATGACTCAGTAATGCATAGAAAGCAAGAATTCAATGCACTTATCACAAATATAACTCTTTGCATACCCTTGTATACTCTGGTGGCCAAGAATTCAATACCCCATTGAACCTATACGACCTCATCCTTCAGCCTCGTTTTAGTTATAAACGCGACTGAAAAAAATTCTAAACAAAATCATAAACGACCGGAACGAGCTAACCCAAAACTTCCTATAACAGCTCAATTAATCTCGCACAATCTACTCGTATTCAACTACAGTGGCCCAAAAATGGATCAAAAAATCAACAAATCCAAGAGCTCAACCGGAAAGAGAAAGTACCATCAAAAATCTCGGTACGGATGTGCCAATTGCAAGAAAAGAAGAGTAAAGTGTGATGAAACCAGACCTATTTGTAAAAAATGTGAAAAGTTGGACTTGGATTGCGTTTTCACCGTTGATCCAAACCCCAATGCTGCTGCTGAAACATCAGGTGAAAACGGAAATGTGCTGCCCGAACCAACTCCTAAGAAACAGAAGAAGAACTCGGTTTCGGCCTCAAGTTCAGTCAAACTGCCAATTCTGCCCGAACTGATCGTTCTGCAACCTATCATACTGCCAGAGCCAGATGCTGCTTCACAAAAGGATAAGAAGGCTAATTCCTTGCAGAACCAATTTAATAGTTTGCTCAATGCTGGAAACTTGAACAATATCAATCTCAGTCACCTTGTTAACAGTTTAACTGAACTTGGAGGTGACTTATCCAGTTTAGGGAATCTCGCCAGTCTTACAAACCTTGCCACCTTGGCCCAATTACCAATTGACATCAGCAATCTTGGAACTTTAATAGACCTGCAACTTCACAGCACGGCAGCAGCTGCTATACCAGAAGAAGTTCCTGAGAACCCAAATCCACCAAAGCCCCCAGCTAGTGAATGCCCTCCACACGCTGGTCCCAAAATCTCTCCAAACGTGAGTCAACCATTCTCGGATCCTATGGCCCAGGGTCTCAGTAATAGTATTGGTTCGAGCAGCCTTAATATGCTTGATCTTCGTCTCATGTTCCATTATACACTGCAGGTCGCCAGTACTATTACTGGAGCTGGAATTTCGGATACCAATATCTGGAACTACGATATTCCTATGTTGGCATTCGAACATCCATTTCTCATGCATCTGATATTGGCATTCAGTGCCACACATCTTTCGAGAACCGAGAAAGGTTTGGACCAGTGTGTTACATACCATCGTGGAGATGCTTTGAGACTTTTACGTGAAGCAGTATTGAACATCAATGCTGATAATACTGATGCTCTTGTTGCCAGTGCTTTGATATTGATCATGGATTCTCTTGCAAACGCGTCATTCCCATCATCTACTTCTCCCAAATCACTTCCGGCCCTGGCGTGGATCTTTCATGTTAAGGGTGCTGCAACTATCTTGACGGCTGTGTGGCCATTGACAGAGGCACTGAGATTCTACAAGTTTATATCTGTTGATCTCGGAGATTTGGGTGATATCATAAACCAACGGGTCAATTTGAACAAGCAAACACTCAACGACGAAGCTACTACTAGCTACTTCACTGATCTTGAATGTCATGACTCCGACATCGTCGACTTGTTCCCTGTAGCCATCGACTCTCCATACTTGATCACTTTGGCATACTTAAACAAGCTCCACAAGGAACGATATAAATCAGACTTTATTCTTCGAATTTTTGCATTTCCTGCCTTGTTAGATAAGCTGTTCCTCTCGTTATTGATGAGTGGAGATATCAAGTCCATGAGAATTATGAGATCGTACTATAAGCTTTTAAGAGCATTCACCATGGAGATGAAGAACAAGGTGTGGTTCTTAGAGGGAGTGCTGAACATTTTACCGGTCGATGTAGAGGAGTATGCCGGAGGAGCTGGAGGTATGCATATGATGTTGGACTTTTTGGGAGGTGGACCATCCATTGTTCACAATGAGTTAGACGAAGAAATGGCCAGATTGGAAAAGGCTAACTCCTTAACCAAAAAATTGGTAGATACAAATAACTTGCCTAGTGATATCACTAGTGACATGGAGATCATGCAGACTCCTGACACCTTCATGAATATGAAGTAAATTATATATTATAGATATGAATGCAACGATGATACGAACAAGATAGTTTTCGCAGCCACCTCTAAAATCGATGTTCATATATTGAAAATACCACCAGCGTGCCAACACCCACTCCCACAACAACCCACATATCATTGGAGCATTAAATACAAAAAGACTAGTCAAAGCCCGGTCGTCGAAGCCATTTTACCGCAGCCCTGTTCCCGGCTAATGGGTTGCAGAAATGGCGTTACCGAACAGTTCACATTCTCGATTTAGTTTTCCGCGACATACTTATCAGGGGGTAATGTCGCCATGAACTGTTCCCCTTTTCCGACCATCGATAAGCATTGAAATTGAGACCAGTTCATACGTGTTTACATATTTAATACCTATATATTTCATTGTAGTAGTAAATCACCAACTTCAGCATTGTAGTACTATTATGGCCACATTTTCTATAGTTAGAATGGTGGGAGGTTTTCACTAGATTTGGCTCGTATTCTTTTTTCGCACAATCAACGAAACCAGAAAAAACAAAAAAAATTTTCAAACTCAGACGTGTAACGTTAGCTATCAGCCACTATACATTTCAACATATCAAGATTTTCCAAGTTGCTGAACTCGACGTTGAAAGTTTAAATTTATTTACCCATAATTCTGTTTGAAAAGACCCTGTAGATTAATTGAAAATGCAAACCATAAAGTGTGTTGTTGTTGGGGATGGTGCTGTTGGAAAGACTTGTCTTTTGATCTCTTACACCACCTCCAAATTTCCAGCTGATTACGTTCCTACTGTGTTCGATAATTACGCTGTTACTGTTATGATTGGTGACGAGCCATTTACCCTCGGCTTGTTTGATACTGCTGGACAAGAAGATTATGATAGATTAAGACCTTTAAGTTATCCCTCAACTGATGTATTTTTAGTATGCTTCTCCGTTATTGCCCCTGCTTCATTTGAAAACGTCAAGGAAAAGTGGTTCCCAGAAGTCCATCATCATTGCCCAGGTGTTCCATGTTTGATAGTTGGAACCCAAACTGATTTAAGAAACGATGAAGTTATTTTGCACAGATTACAGAAACAAAAGTTGTCTCCAATTACTCACGAAATGGGAGAAAAGTTGGCTAAGGAGTTAAGGGCGGTTAAATATGTTGAATGTTCCGCTTTGACTCAAAGAGGTTTGAAGACCGTTTTTGATGAAGCTATAGTTGCTGCTTTGGAACCTCCAGTTATCAAGAAATCAAAGAAATGTACCATTTTATAAATGGCTCCAAGCTTTATTGTTGATAACCCATTACTCATAGGTTGATTCCGTACCTTATTTTCTTTGAGTGGTTCCAGCTTTTGTTTATTGTACCAACATTATCACCACCATATCAATCCAAACACATCCCCATCTTTTATTTCTCCCTTGCCTTTAATTGTTTTAATGTTACTGGTTGACTGTTCTCCTTTGAGATTTAGACAATGATTTATAATTATATAGAGTGGTTAGGGTCAAAAGTAATGCACATTTCGAGATATATCAATCCATAAAAGTTACAATAAAACAATTAGACTATTTACTTATTACTTTTATTCATACAATTCTAAACTTGAGTCATTTTAAAGAGTCAATTAAAGGGTTAACTGAGTACCTTTCTCTTCGTTAAAAACATCAATCCGGTGTTGTTTCCATTCCTTTAACTCCTTTTGATATGCCTCCTTTTCAGATTCATCAATCTTGTAAGCGTTCTTTTCAGACTCGCTCAACTCCTTCCATTCTTGAGCCAATTGACTCATCACTTCAGGAGCACTTCCATATTTGTCTGGGAAGCCTTCTTGAATAAATTTGGCAAAGGAGGTGGCTGGGCTCTTTGGCTTTGGAGGGTATTTCTTCTTCAAATCTTCATTGAAAGCAACGGCCTTCTCTTCGAATTCTTCCTTTTCAAATTCAGATAATGCTTTCCATGCTTCAGTGGTTTCAGCAAGAGAGTTGGATTTGAATTCCTTCACATACATATTGAAAGGTGATACCGGTCTGCGGGTCTTAAAAGCTTGATCGAGCAACTTTTGTTTTTTGGCCTTAGCCTTAGCCTTAGCTTCCTTAGCCTTATCTGCCTTCTTAGCTGCGGCAAGTTTTGCACTTTCTTTCGAGATTTGCTCCTTCAATTTCTTGTAAGCCTGCTTTTCTTGCTTTAAGATAGCTTGCAACTCTTTGACCTTTTTGGTGGTTGAGGCGTCAAGAGAGAATTGACTAGCATTGATTTGAGAAGCCATTGACGAAGAGATCATTCTTCTCCCCGCAACAGCGAAAGCACTTTTATTGAAAACACGAGATAACATCGATGGTTCTGTTAAGATTATTGTATTGTTTGTTTTTGTGAATAACCAAGTCAAGCCAGTATCCATGCGCGTTGAAAGATTGGCACACGACTTCTTCAGGAAGTGGTGTTAGTTACAGCGATAATGGCCAGGGCCTTGCGCGAAACTGTCCCACGTCTCGTCCTAAGCTCAACACACCGCACACACTCGAATTTGCCTACGTTGTTCGCGTTGTTGAAATTTTTTCAACCATCTACAAATCATTATGTTTTCTGCTGCCAGATCAGATACCTTATTCCTTGAAGGAGAAAAGGTTAGTGGAGACGACATTAGAAACCAGAATGTCCTTGCAGCCCAATCCGTTGCTAACGTGGTCAAATCCTCTCTCGGTCCTGTGGGATTGGATAAAATGCTCGTGGACGATATTGGTGATGTAACGGTTACCAATGATGGTGCCACCATTTTATCCCTTTTGGACGTCAAGCATCCAGCTGGAAAGATTCTTGTGGAATTGGCCCAACAGCAAGATAGAGAAGTTGGAGATGGGACCACTTCTGTTGTCATCATTGCCAGTGAATTATTAAGAAGAGCAAATGAATTAGTCAAATCAAAGATTCATCCTACAACCATTATTACCGGATATCGTCTCGCCCTTAAAGAGGCCATCAGATACATTAATGATGTAATTTCTATGCCAGTTGATACATTAGGTAAAGAGACTTTGGTTAATATTGCTAAGACTTCTATGTCTTCAAAGATTATTGGTTCTGATAGCGAATTTTTCAGTAAAATGGTCGTCGACGCCATGCTTGCTGTCAAGACTGTTTCCAATAAGGGGGAGACCAAATATCCAGTCAAGGCTGTTAACATTTTGAAAGCACACGGAAAACTGTCAACTGAAAGTATGTTGGTTAACGGTTACGCTTTGAACTGTACCGTAGCATCTCAAGCCATGGAAAAGAGTATCACCAATGCCAAAATCGCTTGTTTGGACATCAACCTTCAAAAGGCTCGTATGGCCATGGGTGTTCAAATCAAGATTGATGATCCAGAACAATTGGAAGAAATCAGAAAGAGAGAATATGGTATCATTATTGAAAGAATCCGTAAAATTTTGGCTGCTGGTGCAAATGTGATCTTGACCACAAAGGGAATAGACGATTTGTGTCTTAAGGAATTCATTGAAGCTAAGGCCATGGGTGTTAGACGTTGTAAGAAGGAGGATTTGAGAAGAATTGCCAGAGCTACCGGTGCCACTTTGATCAGTGACTTGAGTAACTTGGAAGGTGAAGAAACTTTCGAAACTTCTTACCTTGGATACGCTGAAGAGGTTACCCAAACTAGAATCAGTGACGATGAATGTATTTTAATCAAAGGTACCAAACAACATTCATCATCTTCAATCATTTTAAGAGGACCAAATGAATACTCATTAGATGAAATGCAAAGATCAATTCACGACTCTTTATCTGTTGTGAAAAGAACTTTGGAAAGTGGAAATGTTGTACCAGGAGGTGGATGTGTTGAAACTGCTTTGAATATCTTTTTGGAAAACTTTGCTACGACGGTGGGATCCAGAGAGCAATTAGCAATTGCAGAATTTGCCAATGCTTTGTTAGTTATTCCTAAAACTTTGGCTAGTAATGCAGCAAAAGACTCTTCTGAATTGATTGCCAAATTAAGAACTTACCACGCAGCCCTGCAAACTGCTTTACCAACGGATACCAAGAGAAAGAATTACAGAAACTATGGATTGGACTTAATCGAAGGTAAAATTGTAAACGAATTAACTCATGGAGTGTTAGAACCTACGATTTCTAAGATTAAACTGTTGAAATCTGCATTAGAAGCCTGTATCGCTATTTTAAGAATTGATACCATGATCACGGTAAATCCAGATCCACAACAAGAAGATCCTCATGATCATTAAATATTTTAAATACAATACATTATAATTTCCTGTCCATTACCTACCCAATATATACAACCGAATAATCATTATCGATAAAATACAAATTAATAAAATGTCCCTTAATGTCTAACAGCTATCAGCTCCACAGAAAGTAAATTTTCATGCTTTCCTACATTCATTCTATTCATAGCATTAGCCGACCGAGCCTGCAATGGCATTCTGCTTTGTTGATATGTGTAGTTCTTATCATTATAGCCATAATGATGGTTCTGTGGAGAGATAGGACTTGAAGCATCAGAATCCAAAGACGAACTACTAGATGAAGCCAGTAATTCTCTATCCAGCATGGAGTTGATACTTGAAGTACTTGAGCTGCGAGATGATGAAGCTGAAACTGGTGATTTGAAGCTTTTGAAGTTGGATAACCGATAATAACTGATTTTTTGGTTTTGTTCGGCAGAAATCTTTCTTGCCAAGTGATCTTTGATAGGAATCAAAAATGGTTGCAATGCAATAATTAAATCATCTTCTGTGATAGTAACGTTCCAGTTCAAAAGAGAAATCAATTCTCTTTCGGCCATGTTAACCTCCTCAAGACTTAAAAGCCCATCAGTATATTTAGTCCAGTGTTTATTCAAAGGCGAAGAATCATTTAAGCACTTGGCACTCAAAATTAATGAACTGAGGAAAATTCTGTGTCTGGTAGTCTCCATACCAATGGCATTTGCTGGAAGAAGGTTTCTTAACTTATTAAGATAAATGAGGGTGGCCATCAAAGTTGGAGTTTGTACGTTAGAATATTTGATCAAGTTTTTGATAAAATGTACCAAGCTAATGGACCTTTTAGTCACAGGACTAACCAAAATATCTGCAGTTGAGAGAGAAGAAATTTTGGAAGATTTATGTGGCTTAACTTGAATGATGGAGTTGGTGGTCGACACGAGGTAGTTAATCATATCACTAGACACTGGTTGTCTGGAAAAGATTTTTAACGCCTCTCTGTCTGACATGATATAAAATGAAAAATGAATGGGTATAAGATTAGAATGAAAAATTTGAAAAAACCCTAGGGAATGAAGCGCTATATATCCCCAGAGAAAATGCACGCCAACTCGCTGCACATCTCAACTGTATGTTATTGTACGCAACCATCCCTTAGGTAAATACACAAAACCCCCTTTTATTCCTAAAACATATAAAACAATCGCTCCTTCGATCCACGAATTTGTCGAAATTCCGCAGTCGCGTATCTAAAAATTTTTTTTCAAAGGTGAACAGGGTTTGGGCGAAGGACACGAGAAAGCTTATATGGGGGTTGGAAGGGGGGAGGAATGGCGAGACATTTAACGTTCCTGAAACGGATGGGATTGATCACCCGAATATTTTCTAGGATAATTACTGCCCATCTATCAGTTGGCAGTCCACGGGTTATTGCCCATTCTACATTTTTCACATTCTTGAACACACGCTAAAATGGTGGCATCACCAACGCTCGTCAAAAAAATCGTCAACGTAGTTTTTACCCAAACGAGCGTTATCAATTAATTAACCTAATTAAGTAATGATCGCAGAATCGCACATTGTTCGTTGCAGAGTGGTCTAGCTACGGGTCCATTCTTTGAAGCTTAGTGTATGAATTAATTCCTTATTCGGCTAAGGGTCTTTATGAACTGACGATCTATATATACACTGACAAAGGGCTCGCAAATGAGCACAAAAGCCTGTACAACGCAAAAAAAAATTTTCACATTGTGCTCTCGACTATTGTTAATATAATTGGGTTATGAATTAGCAAGTTGTCAATTAAACTATAAAGCGTGAATTTTTTTAGTTAGGGGGGATGTAGTAATAGTGATCGCTTGAAGGTTGAGAGCACGATATTGGGCAGCTGAAACGCTTGTGATGGTGATGATTTTCAATCTGTATTGTTCTAAATCTAGTAATTAGCGTACTCTTTTATTCTTGTTTCTGTTCCTATCACGTGAGTTTCCCGACATGAGGGTCTAGCCTTGAACCTGGTTCGGAAGCTTAAGTCAGTTGAGTGTCTGGATAGTAGAAGAAGGCCAAGGCAACAATTAAATACATTCCAATTAACATGGCACCTTCTAACCAGTTACTTTCACCATCCAAGATCACCAAGTTTCCAATGAACATCGACACAAAAAGAATAGCAGTTTCAAAAGTGGAGAAGTACAATGACATTGGGACGTCGATGATCCATCCGATTATAACCATAAGTGGAGTGACAAAGATAGCTACTTGTAATGAAGATCCCACTGCAACTCCGATCGCCAAGTCCATCTTGTCCTTCATGGCAACAATGATGGCAGTGACATGTTCGGCTGCATTACCAACAATTGGAATTACGATAAGACCGATGAACGTCTTTGATAATCCCGAACTTTCAACAATGTCATCAATAGATCCCACCAAGTAATCAGCGCAAAAAGACACCATAACCGTAGCCAATACCAATACCACAATCAGTTCAATCGAGGTCAATCTTTCAGAGGAGTTGGACTTGATAGTATCTGGTGGTAAGCTGCTGGTGATGATCCCGTCATCGGCTTCTTGGTGAGCTGCAGATTGTTGTTCAAATAATGATTTGTGAGTTTTCAATTGAAATACCAAAAACAAAAGGTAAACCACCAACAAGATGATAGAAACACCTCTTGATAACGAAACAATCAATTCGTCCAGAGATCCTGGAGCTGGGAAGTCTGACTTACCCTTTGGAACTGGTAAACTGGCGTGGAAAGCAGCAGGAATAAGCAATCCACTAGTACCCAAAGCCATCAATGAAGACATAGTTTGGGCCACAGTCTGGTTAAATGTTTGTTGCACACGGGTAATCCCTCCAGCAACAAAACACATACCCAACACAAGCAATAAGTTCAGTAAGAGTGAACCAAGCATACTGGCTTGCACAATTCTTATTTGATTATCTCTCAAAGCAATGATAGAAACAATCAACTCAACAGCATTACCAAAAGTAGCATTCAACAAACCACCCAAAGTTTCTCCAACTTCTTCACTAAGCTCTTCAGTAGCAAAGGCTAAGATTGAAGCAAGTGGAACAATTCCAAAGAAATTAATCCAAAACACTGCATTTGAAGACCAACCGAGAACTCCTGCCAAAATTCCCAATGGAACAAACACAAGAAGGTAATTGACTGGAGAAGACTTCAAGGTGATCATAAAGGTCTTGAGAACAGACAGTTTGACGTGATCGGCCCTGGAAGCCACGAGAGGTGTGGACTCTGTAAGTGAAGGCATATTGAAAGGATAATTGGAGGAATTGCAGAGATGAGAAGTGGAATTTATGTCAAGCAAACCAGCGCGCAAAATCTGACAGACGAGAAGTAAGGCACGGGGCGATGCCTGTGGGGAATGTGTTGGTCAATAGGGGTTATTTGGGTATAAATATAAGAATCTAGACAATGAATACATAGTATATACATAAGAACTCTATATCTTGGCCCTGAATGCGATTTCTCCTTCCGAAGTTTCTTGCATCTGGGAGACTGGGTGTGAAAGAGGCTTTACGGCTGCTGCGCCTGTTTGATAACTCAGTGCGACCATTACCAAACTGGGGCTTATTTGATACGCGGCTGCAAAAAAATAAAACGCTCATCGAACAAGCTCGCTCCACAAATACGGCACAAACACCTTTGCAGCCACCAAGAGCGTAGCAAACATTTGCCAGATTGAAAGCCAGAAGTATGCCAACCCGTTGTCACCAAAATTCCAATAGATAGCGTAGAAAGCAACACTGAAAAAATGATTGAACAAAAGCATGGGGAATGGTAACATTCCTGAAAGTAATCCAATTGGACCGGTGATACAGTCTCCACCCAATTGGAAGTAACGGAAACATCCTCTTTGAAGAATTTGTAAGTATGGAGAGTCGGCTGCAAACAACTGGTATAAAGCTATCGAAAGTGTGTTAATCACTGCATCGAGCTTTTTCCGTTTGGAGTGGAATTGGACGAGTTTTTTGGAGATCAATTTATGGTCCAGAAGGTCTGGCACCAAGGAAGGATGGAGTAATTTAGCTAAAAGAACCACGTCGTTCAATGCTACCGTCATACCACCACCAGTAAGAGGATGTCTCATATTTAACGAGTCTCCCACAAGAATGAATCCTTTCTCATGAGTTCCTTGCTTACGAGCTGGTAAGTACTGGTTAGGCATGCTTCTGAATCTTCCCACCTTGAGGGCATTTGCGAAACAAGGCTTCATTGATTCAGGTAAAGCTGGCTGCACTACGTTAGCCAAATAGTTCTGAAGCTCATTATTGGATTGAGAAGGAGGCTTGGTTGAACGGTACGCACATAACATTCTGGCTGTGGTTTTGGAAGTTTGGTATGCCAATATTGGTGCGTGTTCTCCAAGTATACAATGGCCATGGAAAGGTGCTGGGAAGTCACAATTTTCCAAATCAATTCCCACAAAATATGATCCAACATCTGGTGGTTGGTAGCCGGCCATTTCTTTCCGCAACTTGGAGTATATACCATCACATGCAATCACAAGCTTGGCTCTATACTCGACTGGTTTATCATTTTTTTTAGCTTTCACTCCCACAACCGTTTCTGGGTCTGATTTATCTCTGATTAGACCAGTAACAGTAGCTTCCACTGCAGTAACGTTTTTTTCATCTCGTACTATGTTTCTTAAATTTGCAAGGAATTCTCCATTGTGGAACGAAACCCCTTGAACTCTATCATTATCATACCATTCTTTGGCAGAAATGGTGCTGTCGGAGCCCACCTTGTCGTTATCATCAAAAACACAGTCTGGTACCGGACGGGTCGCATTGGCTGTTTGGGCTTCGGCTTTCTCTAGATATTGAATCTGCACCACTTCATCAAAAAACTTGATATAATACCCCTGACAAGGAATGGCTTCAATCCCGTTGAAGGACTTGGCCATACCTAGCTCGGCGAGTGCTTTAACACCCGCAGGTTGCATGAGCTCCCCAACGATTCTATCAGGTGGGGCCCAGCTTCTTTCAGCAATGAGCACTTTTCTACCTTGTCTGGCCATAGCTGTGGCAATAGCAGGACCTGCGACACCAGCACCTACCACTATCACATCGTATGTGGTATCTTCCGTTTTGTCTAAACCAGAACCGTTCATATTCAAGAAATATCTGTTGTTTCTGGATGTATCAGGAAAGTGGCCGTTTAAATATGCAAATATGCGAAAATCTGATGATCGCGTCGTATAGAAAATGGCACCACGGCTGCGAAACTTGCGATGTACATTGACCTAAAGAGCCAGCAAGATAACTGGAAGGCTCCAAGAGGTAAAGTTGAATAGCGAAAAGTGACTGTAATCCCAAACCTATCTCGTAAATGTCTCCCTCTAGATTTTAGAAAAGCAACATGAATACCTCTCGATGAGCATCGCGATGAGAATAATCGTTAGTGATAGTTGATTTGTTTATTACCTATATAACCAGAAAGTACCAGTTTTAATCTTCTTCGTCACTTTCTTCTTCAGCTTCCATCAACCATTCTACAAATTTACTTGTGGCTCCTCTGACTTGTTGATCACTCATCAGGTCTTCACTTTCCCACCATTCAATGATTTTCTCTTCATCCACAATATCATCATTATACAAGATATTTATGGCCCAAAATAACAACAATTCGTTGTAAGCCTTGTCCAATTTACTGCAGAAGGACTGTATAATCATCAACAAATCGACTTGGTCACTTCCTTCGAATAACTGTCTTTTGAATAATGGACCCCAAGCCTTGAAGATTTTCACGGTAGCATCCTTTACATTCAAGGTTTCAGTTGAAATGAAATGAAGAATTCTCTTTATCAAGGCTTCTACGGTAGCTTGACGAACTTCGTGGTAAGTGACGTTCATCGACATTCTTAAGGTGTTAAGTTCCAATAATGCAGTATCCAAATCATGGTTATTTTCTATCGATCTTGTGACTGTATCCACAGCTTCCTTGTTAAAATCTTCATCTTCGTCACTGAATTCGCCTCTTTCAAAGTCAGTCGATACCACTGAGTTCGATGAGAATCTTCTATGTCTTCTCTTTTTCTTCTTAGAGATGGAGCCGATAGAATCATCAGAAATATTCAAATGCTTGAAGTTTTGGTACATTCTTGTGCTCATCTTGTTGATACTGCTGACCCCATCATCTGAGCTGTAACCCTCGTCATCGTCCTCATCATCATCTTCCTCGAAATCAGAAACATACACAACTCCAACCCCATCTTCTCCAACAACATCGATGTCATTAACATTGACTGATATTTTGGTTTCTGGTTTAACAGTGTCATCCTCGTCATCGTCATCCGAGAAGCTGTCAAATTCATTAGACTTCTCTACTGGTTTTTCAATCAATCTGGTATTAGGAGCAATATTCTTTCCAGAACCAACAGTAACATTGTAACCGACTACACTGCTTTTCACAGAGGCACCCCGACGCACAATGGCATTTGAAGCTATGATAGATTTGTTGATTATGGCGTTGTCTTCAATTACAGCATTGTCCCAGATATAACTGTTGGTGATACTCACATTCTTTCCAATTTTACAGTTTCTACCAATTGTTGACTTTTGTACACAAGATCCGTCATTGATCTCAGTGCCATTTCCAACAGAAGTACAGTTACCAATTTTACAACTTTGGGCCAAAATAACCTTATCTTCCTTGTACACGTTATTGAACTCATAAGAATAGCATTGATCAGGTAATAAATTGGAGTCAGGACACAATGGGTAGCACCATCTGGAAAGAATATCCTGTGAGACGGCATCGTAAGTTAAGAAACTGGTTGTTCTAGCAGCATATTCAATTCCATCAGTAATGTAGGCATAGACAGTCTTTTTAACAAGATCAGAAGTCAAAACACCCTTTACAAAGTCACTCCGTAAAAGCTGGTAATCAAAATTGTCCTGGAATATTTGTGGGACTAAAGGAGTACAAATATCGATATGACAATCAATTAAATCATTTCTTAAGAGTAATTCATCGGACACATCTTCAAGTAATTCAGGATCAATATTGATAGATGTTTGCGGTAAGTTAGAAGGAGGGATACTTTGATAGTAAATGCAACGGTCGGTTTCTTTGTCCAAGAGGAAAGTGGCAGAATCGATTTGACTTCTGGTACGATGATATGGTGAAGCGTTGGTCAAAGTCATGGTCAAAATGTGCTCTTTATCAAGGGATTTCTTGTGTTTGTGGAATGCCATGGCCTTGGAAAAGTCGATGTTGGTGACAACATCACCAGAAACCAACAAGAAGTCACCAGTAATTAATCCTCTATTATCTAAATCTCTCATCGAATCACCCACACTACGGGATTCCAAAGACATGATGGTGGTGACCTTAAATGGAGAATTTTCCAAGCACCAACGCAGCATCTCAATATATTGTTGTATCTGGTCTGCATGTGAGGAGCACATAAGATAAACTTCGTTGACACCAGATTTAGCAAGGAATTCCAAGGTGTATTCAATGAGTGGGACATTTGCGAGGGGTAGAAGACATCTTGGTTTAACAGCAGTTAGTGGCATGAACCGAGATAAGAACGAGTCTGTAAGCACTATGGCCTGGAATCTCTTATCTTTGTCCACTTCTTTCTTCTTTTTTGGTGCCATTATCAAATATTACAATCTTTTGCACTATGAGTAAGGGTGGGATATTCGTTGAAAATTTCGCGGGCTGAGATGGAGGTCGATTTAAGTTGCAAGTCTACACCAATTGAATTTCTAATTTATCATTATTAATGCTTTCACTATGTACAATCTATATCACTTCACATTATAACTATTGACTTTGGTTTTGGGTTTGGGATTGAGCTGAAGCAGCAGCCGGAGCTGGAGCTGGAGCAGATTGGGCAGCAGCCTCTTTGTTTCTAGCTTGAATCTCTGCAACCTTCTTTCTCTTTTCTTCTTCTTCCCGTTTGTCGTTCAAAATCTTTTGCCATTCTGGAACTGGAGGAGGTAAACTCTTATTCATTTCTTCTTCTTTCATAGCCAAAAGAATGGTACTGATCAATAATACAATAGTGAAACCTTGAGCGTACATTCTAGCTTGAACAGCCTTTTGGGTGGTGGTCATAATCTTGTCTCTGTTAACAAGAACCCAGGATCCATAAAGAGATCCGGCCCATGCACCAATGATAATCTTATATTTGTTTTCGTTCAAAAAGTGAAACACTTTGTCTGAGGTAGACAAGCTGTTGTAGTTTCTGTATTCATCCATAAGTTTTTTCTGTTGGTAGTCCGAAGTATACATTTGTCTGTCAAAATCAATCGAACCCTGGTCAGCAAAGAAAGCTCCAGTAGCAATTGTAGGCATGGCAAAAATACAGGTCTTAATGGAAGTGTTAAAATGGCTGAATCTAACTGGATGTCTTAACTTAAGGTACCCAAACAACCCTGCGGATAAAATGGAACCGTAAAATAATCCCTTTGCACCTTCAGCGGTGATATAAGCAATATGAGCTTCTCTTTCGTCTTGTCCTAAGATTTTCATGTTAGGTAATTTGCAATATTTGCAAACTTTTGTTCTACTGGTCAAGTATTTATATTTGCGAAAAAGAAAGTCGGAAGAAACCGTAAATGGCTAAACGGCAGTGAAAATACCGAAAGTCACAGAAATCCGAGCCATTAACTATTCCCATTTGTAAGCCGTATGCTAAACTTCAATGACCGGGGTTGCTGCTGCTGTTGTTGCTGATTAACTCCAGAATATTATTCATCCCTTTCATGGCTGCAATTGATAAAACACTTACTTTAGTACATCTACATACAATCGCAATCGCAATTGCGACAAGCTGCAATTAAATTCACCAATTAGAGTTGCAGTCATGTGCAAGCAACACAGCTCCCTAAAGGCCAATTCGGAGCCATGTCCGACGGGTCCCATGTCCGACATGTCCATCCACATCGTATGTATGTGGGGAAAGATGTGTAACTGAGATGGAACCTACGGATTTCAGATGTTCTGCGGAAGAATAGGCATATGGCGTGATAATCGCTTAGTAACATAAGAGCGGTCCTGCGTGCGGCCAGTTTTTCCTGGCAACATTTGATTTGTGGTCGTGGTGCTGCAAGAGGTGGCTAGTGGCTGCGCACTTTTTGAAGCCTTTTGTTCTCATTTGTTTTAAATCACATCATGGACTTTATGGGAGTGGGAGCACACGCCATGTCAAAGGCTTCAGCAGGCTCAATTGTGGGCCACGATATGCCTGGACATGACATGCCGGGCCACGATATGCCAGGCCACGATATGCCAGCTATGTGCTCGATGAACATGCTCTTCACTTGGGATTACACCAATACATGTGTGGTTTTCAGATGGTGGCACATCCGGTCGGTCTACTCTTTTCTTATATCGTTGGTTGCGGTTGTGGGGTTGTCCATGGGATACGAATTTGTCCGGTACAAAGTGTCTGCATGGAATTCGAACCAGAAGGCCATCTTGGAGGCCAGTGCGGCCACCAATGTCAAGTCAGTTAACTCATATAAGCTCAAGAAGTCGGTGTTTTATGGGTTCCAGATCGGCTACCTGTTTCTCTTGATGTTGGTGTTTATGACGTATAATGGATGGCTCATGATTTCGGTGGCCTTGGGGGCTGCAATTGGCCATTTTTTATGGGGGTTTCAATCTCTCGATAGAGGCATGGAATGTCATTAGTCAATATATATATATGTATGTATTTGAATCTAAAGCTTATCGACTCTATAGCTACCCCCTGATGCCTTGTCTGCTACTTTTTGTGGGATTTGCACCTGTGCTTCTTGAGTGATCAGAGCCACCAATTTACCCTGTGGGTTGAAATAGGAGGAAATGAACAACACTCTGCCGTTATTCAATCTTGAAAATCGGTAATCGACAAAAAGCCAATCGGTGATATTGAAGTCGTCGTCGTGGAAATAGATATTGTGATCCATGGTGGCATAAGTGTACCAGAAATATTTCATACTGAAGGCCACACCCAAGGTTCTGAAGAATAACACCAATGTAGTGGCATCTGAGACGAATGCAAAGTCCACGTAGTTCCACTTTTTATTTAATTGCAGAGGTTCAACCTTATCAACGTTAACTCTGGTGAAGAATCCCAATCTTCTCTCTCCAGCTTCAAGCTCACTTTCTTCCTTACCAGCATCTTCGAATATCTCTTGGGGAATCATTGCCTGAATGTGATCGTTTGTGTGATTGAAAAGAAGTAATTCGTCCAAATTATCCTTATACTTATAGAAATACTCGTTGGGCTTAAATTGGAAAGCAAATGGAACATTCTTCAAATTTGGTGTAGGGTTGTTGGCAAATTCCAATTGTCTCTGCTTCATGTCGTTTCTTTGACCAAATGACATGATGGCCACAAAACAAAGCTTATCTGTATTGCCCTGATAACAATTGACGGACCGATTTTTGTAGTTGTGGCCGTCACTGTTGTGGATGATTTCATATCTGATAACCGATTCGGTGGTAGCCGGTCTCATGAAATAGGAATGGAAAGAATTTGGGGTCCATCCTTCAGGAACTGTTTCCCACGCAGCCATTATACTCTGGGCCACCAATTCTCCACCAAATACAAGTTTGGTGGTTTTGGCTTCAATCGACTGAAGTACAGTCTTACCGAATACAAGGTTCTCGTTGTGTTTTACCACTTCATATTGTCTTTTCTTAAACATGTTGTGTAGTTCGACAACTTTTACGTTTGGATTGAAACAGTTTTTTTTAGAGAATCTTATGCACGTCCCGATGCAGATTTATCGAAAAAAAATAACTTCTCTGGATGTGGAATTTTTATTGTGCTGCGGAACCGATGTGGGAAAACAGCACTACACAACACTAACAATACACTTGGCACCCTTGGAGTTTGTGGAGGAGGAAGAGATCCAGTTTTTATATATTCAAAGCTGTCCGTTCGCTCCCTCCCCCTCCCCCCAGACGTGTATTCCTCAGGTTCCCAATTACATCAGGATAAATTAGATCTAGGCACCTTACTGTATGAAGGTGCAGATTGCTCGCAGCTCCACCCTACCAACAATGTATGTTGCCAACAATAAGTTGATCCCAAGTCGTGGATTAGGGTAAAGTTTCATTTTTTGTGTGGATCGGTACGGCATTTAGGATTTAAGATTTGCCAAATACAGGCCCATTTACCTGGTTACCCAAATGAAAGAATATCTCCTATATTGTCTGGACAATGTCCTCGGATGTAGATTGCGCTTAGGGAATCATTTTAGTGCGAATCGTCCGATGCAAGCAAGTTGATACGAGGTGGTGCGAGCCTGGCACTGGAGATTGCTGTAATACCCCCATTACAGCAGGACGAGGACGCCATTCTCTCTTCCGACATGGGGGGAAAGGGTTTTGAAACAAACGGTTCATGGGGTGTCTTTTTAATTGTTTTCTGACAGTATTCTGTGTGGAATTAAATGTTTGCAGCCAATGTATTTTCCGCATTGAAGGCTTTCACAGTCGGACTTAAAGTGTTGAATATTTAAAGTATTTGGATAGTAGATTGCTAGCTTAATCATTTGACCGACATTCTGATGGAAAGGCTGTTATTTGGTTAGCCAAGAGAGTTGTAAAATGAACAATATAGGTAGAATGTTTCAGGATGCAGATAGCTTAAAGTGCAGTCGATACTTCGAAGGTATGCCAATTTTGGGGGTATTGTCCGAACCAAATGAGATATGGTGGTTCTTCTGAACTTCGCTGGCTTTGCTGTTCCATTCTAATTAACACGTTGAATGTGGGATGCATTTCTTTAACATTCCTGATACTTAGAAGTCCTGACAACATGAATTAATGGGACGGAACGCATTGAGAATTGTACCAATGACGACACGCTTCATGGTGCAAGCTCCTGGATTGTTACCCAATATTACACTAATTTTCCATGAAATAGTAGGTAAACAATCCACTTCAAATAAGTTACCAAATTCACAATTCTATTATAATAACTGCGAATTTTAAGAATATATTGAAGTGGTAATTCTTGCTTTCAGTTACTCAATTTACATGGCTAAATTTGTGGAATAGTAGAGTAGAGACATTCTCCATCCATAAAATACAATGATATCTCTACAAGTAAACGTAACAGATACTTCCGTACATTCTAAGTCATACTGCTCTACGCATATTTTAGAAAGTAAAACTCATTAATCAGCCAAAATAATTTTCAAAAAATTATCTCAAAACCAATAAAGTCTGATTACTCTACACCCCTGCTACCTGTATCGAACACACCATTTACAGTACATTTCAATCAGTTAAAAAGAATGCCAGTAAGCAATTATCAGATGTGCCATATGTACGATACTGCTCAAAATGTATCCCTAGCAGATGCTCTAGTGGCGCAGAGGTTAGCGCTTCGTGCTTATAGCCGTTTGACGACTCAACAGGTTATGCCTAAAAGTCACGGTCGTGTGAGGAACGCGACGGTCGTGGGTTCAAACCCCTCCTAGAGCATTTGTCTTTTTTTTTTGATCAGATTTGTCTTCGCACTGAAAAATTATCTACTCATCGCATCACATCTCGAGTAAATCATAGAACCATGAGTGAAAAAGTAAGATACTACCTTGAACAGTCAGTTCCTGAGCTTGAGGATCTTCAAAACAAAGGCTTGTTTGAAAAGCATGAAGTTACCATGATTATGAGACGTAGGACCGACTTTGAACATAGAATTCAGGGAAGAGGTTCTAACACTAGAGACTTTTTAAAATACGCTGAATTCGAACAGAACCTCGAAAGGTTAAGAAAGAAAAGATATACAAGACTCTCTAAAGTTGGACTTGTCGACACCAAACCTAGTCTTTCTGATTGGGCAGGAGTTAGAAGAATTCTTTTCATATTCCAAAGAGCTACATTTAAATATCCGAAGAGTCTTGAAATATGGTCTCAATATTTGGACTTTGCTAAACAAAATGGAGCCATTAAAGTCATTTATAAGATCTATTCTCGTTTACTTCAATTGCAACCAAGAAATGTCAACGCTTGGTTATCTGCAGCCAAGTATGAATTTGAAGTTAATAATAATGCTAAAGGATCTCGAGTATTATTCCAAAGAGGTCTTAGATTAAATCCAGATTCAAACGAGTTATGGGTCAACTACTTCCAGTTTGAACTCACTTATATTTCCAAACTTTTGACAAGAAGAAAAGTGTTGGGACTCATTACCGAAAAGCAGCAACAAGAACAACACGAAAAAGAAGTCAAAGAATACAATGATAAATTGGCACAAGATGACGACGAAGACGACACAATTGCTCTTCCAACTGAAGCTATCCGGGACGAACTCAATACTTTACCGGAAGCTGACATGAACATGTTAGGAAACCCAGAGACCAATCCAGCCTTAAAGGGAGATGTTGCCCTTGCAGTATTTGATGCGGCCATCGCATCTGCTGCCAACTACAAGCCACAAAAGGTGTTTGCCTTAGTTAATAAATTCCTCGAAATTGTCGATAAATTTGATGACTTGAACCAAGAATACCTTTATTTTCATATAATCTCATACTTGCATAACACTTACCCTCATGATCTCCATACCGTGTTGATTGACATCACATTACCAGTGAGAAATTGTGAGAGATCAGACAAAACTTTTGCATCCAACTTACAACTCGCAGTCAACAAGTTCATGGCGTATAAGAAAGACGATAAAATAGAAGAGAAGAAGGAATTGGTAAGATTATTCGTCGAGTTCCTAGAAAGATTTGTCGAACAAGAAGATGAATTGATGAGAGCAATCATCAAAAAGTGTAGTAATTAACAACACATTCAGTAAGTACATTATATACAATCAATCTCGCTTCGACTCTTGGTCAAATACAATATGTCTCGATTTGAACTTACCACTGATAACATTATAAGAAACTCCCAAACTTATCATACCCGAAACCATGGCCACCAACACCATGTATCCAATAAATGAATTATAGGAAATTGGTAACATATTGACAGGAAAGTTGTAGAATCCATCGGTAAATGGGAGTCCGTTGGAGTCTTTATATCCAGAGGTAACAGATCCCAATATGTTTAGGTTATCGAACCATCTGACAGCGAACTGTAAGGTCAATTCCTCACCAATCACCACTCTGGTGGCATTACTACTTGATCCAAACGCAATTGCACTGACAAGAGTGTTGACTTCATTTTGTTTAGGCTTGACAAATATCACACTCATTCCGGGATCAACATCTATGTGACTCTCGTGAATTTCACCTCTGAAATTGAATGTCAAGGGAATATAAGCACCACCTTTTTCCATGTAATTTTGCTCAGTACTCAAAGGAATACGACAACTGAATGGAACATCTTCATGCATGTAAAGTTGGAACAAGTGGAATAACTCATCGTCAAAAGTAATGGTGCAGTTCATGTCTTCGTTTGTGTCGTATTTAAACATTAATGGAAGTCCGGACTCTTTACACTTAGGAAATGGAACATAGAGGATCTTGTCTTGAGCATCCATCTTGTGTTCACCAGTATCTATATGTCTGGCAATGCAATCCATGAACATGTCCTGTCCCTTGGAGTGGGATTCAAGATCTTTAGGAATTTCTCCATTCTTCGTCAATGGGAAGAACTGGCCCAAAACTAAAGGCAATAGAAATAATAGAAAGATCATGGCCGTCGACGCGTGGATTCGAGTGGTGGATTCGAGTTGCGAAGGTTGAAGACAGTGCGCGAGAAAGTTGAAAAGTTAGAGTAAAGCGAGACGAGAAAGCCAATAATGCTCAAATTACAGTTAATGGGCCGAAGAAGCTCAGAGGATGTGTGAACATCTTTGGGGTTCCGATGGGAATTACTAACGAAATTTTTGTTGTGATTCACGTTACTATATCCGAGATTCACATTAACTAATACGTGAATCACATTAACTAATACTTGAATCACAGTGCGGTAATTTGTGATTCACATCGCTCTATTTGTGAATCACTTGGCCCCATTTGTGATTCACACCGATGCCGCACTTACCTATTTGCCCCAGTCGTGTACGTGCCGACCCTTGTTTAATCCTCCTGCATTTCAGAACCAGCTGCACCTCTAATGCATTATTCACTCCGATGCCATATTTAAACTGATGCAATTCCCATGTAATACTAACTTTTACATCAACATATTTACAACACATACACACTAAACAAAAATGGCTAACTACTTAGTAACTGGTACCAACAGAGGTCTTGGATTAGAATTTGTCAAGCAATTGGCTGCTAACTCTGAAAACTTGGTTTATGCTACCGTCAGAGATGAGAGCAAAGTCCAAGTTCTCGAAGGTTTGGGCTTCAAAAACATCAAGCCAATTGTTCTTGACATGGGTCAAACTTTGGAAGAATTTAAGAATGCTTTAAAGGTAATTGACAGCGTTGATATTGTTATTCACAACGCTGGTATTATTGCAGCTGGAGTATTTGGTCCACTTTTGCAACAAGACATTGAATCATACAATAAAATCTACAATATCAATGTTGTTGGTACAGTCAAGTTGTACCAAGCTATTGCTCCATACTTATACAAGGGAGAGGGTGTCAAGAAATTTGCTTCTTTAACCAGTGATCTTGGTTCTATTGGAGCCATGATGTTGAGCTCGGGAGGTTACGGTCTTTCCAAAGCGGGTGTCAATTTTATCATCAAGCAAATTGCCTTGGAAAACTCCAGATCCTCTGATCCAGTCGTCAAGGATTCTGTTGCTTTAGCAATTGCTCCAGGAATGGTTCTTACTGATATGCCAGTGACTGCTGGAGCTGATCCAGCCCAAGTTCCTCCTGGAATGGTTATTCCTGCTGAAGACAGTATTCGTCAAATGTTAGAAGTTATCCACTCTGCAAAGAAGGTTACCCACAATGGAGGATTCTACAATTACGATAAGTCTGTGATTCCATATTAATCACATCCATCTTTACATGTTCTCGTATATGATTATTAGCTAGTGAAATACGTTTGCAAATATATGACCAGAAATTACATTCAAGTTTTTCCATCCGGTGGGAAAACATTCATTCAACCTTGGGAACACCATCCCATTTGTACAAAAAATTCGTAGATTTTACTGGCCTTGTTCACATCAATTTTCAAACTCTGTCTAGCATCCTTCTTTTTCAATACTCCATTATTCTTAATGGCTTCTTTCATTAACTGGTTCTTGATTGCCAAATACGGTTTAGGCAATATTCTTAACGTGGCACATAATTGTTTTTCTTCGTTGGATAACAATTCAAAATCTGCTGCATGGCTGATATCCAATGGAGCTCTTATACTACCTGATTTCGGTTTAAATTCCTGTGGTTGTGGGGAGAAATTACGGCCGCTACTTCCATTGCTATGTCTGGCTGCGTTAGTTCCGCTACCCATTCTTTGGTAGTGTGCACTTCTAATGAGCTTATCTTTCTCAAACTTGTTACCGTCCTCCAACAAAGTAATCCCATTTCTTCTCCAATTTTGCAACTGCTGGATTCTTATCCGGCATTTTAATTCCGTTAGTATGTCTTTGGAGAAAGACTCAAAGTCACTTGGTGTAAGGATTTTAATGAACGCATTGATCTTTTTCTGAAGTTCTTTCTCTTCTTTTGATTTCCTCTTGTCATTAGCAATGTTCTTACGGTAATCCAAAAGGTGATTGAGTAACAACACCCTTTTACGTTCTGCTCTGGTTGTAAGTCTAGAATTATAGATTGAAAGCACTGTCAACTTCAATTCGATATCTTGAATGCTGTCATCTGGATCAAATATCATATCTTTGACAGATATCTCAGCTTCGTTCTCGACCTCATGATCGAATTCCAATCTACCGGGCATATATCCTTGAATTTCATGACACAATGGTACAGATGCAACACTCTTTTGTTTTGGTGGTGGTAAAGGTAAGTTCTTTCTATCTTCAAGTCTCTTCTTACGCTGACTAAGAAACTCCAACGGACTTATATCATATTTCTTATCCATTTCTGGAAGCGGATAAGTCTCCGATTCAAGATAAATTTCATTGTAATGAGCTCCAACTTCCTCCTTAGACCGGTTACCTATATGGTCAGATATATCAGCCCAGTTCCCGAGCCCAAAAGTCTCACAACCTTGAATTAACAAGAGTTCTTCGTCAGCACCCCAATCTTTATCAAAAATTGGATATGTGTTCTGTTCAATAATCTGGTAATCATGCCATGGCTTGTGTTCGTTAGTGGCTGACCCTGAGGCAAAACAGGGTACGCATAGATCGTAATCAGTGCAAATAGCACATTTAATTCGAATTCTGTTGGTGCAATCGGACGAGCAGACGTCACAGTGAAATAGCTTTCCCTTATCCATATATCTAAATTGAGTTGTTGGTAGATCTTTTGAGCTTTAAGTGACGTTGGGTGGTGGAAATGCAAATGATGAAACTTCTAAATTTATTAGATTAGAGATGAATTAGATTGTTGATTAGTGTCTCGGTGAAAGATACAGTTGTGGAAGTTTCTGTCAAAGCGCGAGTGAAGTTTATCGTGCGAAGGACAATATAGATGGTTGCAATTACGGGGCAAAAGGTGGTTTAGATGAGTAATTATATGGGATAATTCCAGGTATGGAGAGTTATTTTGAACATTGCAGTATACTGCTATGGGAATGTCTTTTTTGGAGGCTTCTGGTTTGATATTCGATAGTTTTGACCACATTAAGCCAAAGAAGAGGTACAGAGCCGTAGAATTTTGGGGATGGTATGACATCTACTATATCTCCTTGTGTAGCTGATCAACATCCTTTATGAGTCCATAAACAGATGCTGAAATGACATAAGTATCCCCGGACTTCCTGACTCGCACACGAAGTGAATGTGAGAAAAGCAGTCACATACAAACGTGATTTGTTTTTGTCTCTGGCACGACATAAATCCGCACTCACAAATTTTTCATTCAAAATACTTGAAAAACTTTTTAAATATATTTCAACTAGAATATTATAGTTATACAAAATGGTATGTGGTGGATAAAATGAATGATACAATATAAGATATGGAACAAGATGTTCATAGGTCATATAATTCCCAACGAAACTCCTCAAGACTAATATAGAACTATTGAATTAATATCCCATGAACAAATGTTAGATTGACCCATCGATGAATATTAGAATATCCCATAATGAATATTGCTCGAATTCCCTCCAACAAAAAATCAAACCAATGAATCATGAATGATCTGTTTCTCCTTTCTTATATTACGATTTATATTCAAACTAGTTATACTAACTTTTATAGGCTCGTGTTAGAACTAAAACCGTCAAGAGAGCTTCTAAGGTCTTGATCGAAAGATTCTACCCAAAGTTGACTTTGGACTTCGACACCAACAAGAGATTAGCTGATGAAATCGCTGTCATCCAATCTAAGAGATTAAGAAACAAGATTGCTGGTTACACCACTCACTTGATGAGAAGAATTCAAAAGGGACCAGTTAGAGGTATTTCTTTCAAGTTACAAGAAGAAGAAAGAGAAAGAAAAGATCAATACGTTCCAGAAGTTTCTGCTTTAGATTTATCACACACCAACGGTCAATTGGAAGTTGACTCTGAAACTGCTGACTTGGTTAAGACTTTGGGTTTCAAGATTCCAATCCAAACCGTTGCCATTTCATCTCAAAGAGGTCCAAGAAGATTTGCTAAGAGAAACTAAGCATCTCGATGTATATTTAAGTAGTTAAGTATAATAATAACAACACAAGATATTATAGTACTATTTTGTTTTCGTTTTGATTCTCCCCCAAGATTACATCTCTTCCATCAAATTATAGTACGTTAAATGAAGAATTCTTAGTTTCCCCATCAATTCCTGGCGTTTCTTTTCACTGGCATTTATGTATTCGTTAACCAAAGTTTCGATGTAACCAATTCTTTTTAAGAACGTGAACCTAGCCACTATCATTTTCTTCCTTAACTCTTCTGATCTGTAATCTAGTTCTCTTCCAATTCCACACCATTCAGCAAATGAAGAAGTATTTTCGATTCCAATGGCCTTCAAATCATCAAATTGAACTCTAGATGATACACAATTCGCAGGATATCCTGCAACCTTGTCAGACGAAAGGGGGATAGTTTTGTCATACTCAACTTCGTTTTTCAATGGCAGGCCCTTTTTCTTGAATGGAGTGACAGGTGAGCTTAATTGTTGGATTGAAGGAATACTTGCAACTAAATTAGGAGTCTTAACTCTTATTCCTTTTGAGAAATCTAATAGCTTCTCATCAACTGGACTTCTGTTAACAGAGTTATGACATCTGACATCTTGTGTCTTTGGCGTGGATGTGATCATCTTGGGCTATCAATGGTTTCTATGTTTGTGGATGGCTGCAAATAATTTTAAAATCCGCGATTCCTACAAATTGTTACGTAAATGAAGTATGCATTTAAATTATATAAAAAAAGATATTTACTCGTTGTCACTCAAGTCAGTCTTATCTGTTAATACACTGGCATCAAAATATAAACTAGGATCCAATGAGCCTATTTTAGCTGACTTGCTTTTTCCATCTAGTAAAACTTCACTCATTATTTTACCAGAACCAGGTGCATTATTGATTCCCCAACACGAATGTCCCGAACATAAATATAAGTTTGATACATTTGTTTCACCAATAAGTGGTCCTGAGGAAGTTGGGACTTCCAAGACAGGCAAATAACATGCTTGTCTTCTGAGAATTCTTCCTTTTCGTAAATTAGGAGAGAATTTCGATACCTGATCAAAAAGCTCATCGCATTTTGCAGTCACCACTTCCACATCGTCTGTTGTTTCAGGGACATCAACAGCAGAATCTCCTTCTCCACATACATACACTTCATCTTGTCTAGCATATATTTCTGGAGAAATATAGGAAGTGGGTCCAGTTCTGAATTCTGTGAATATACCATATGGGCTCACTGGTTGGTCCTTGAAAGGTGCAATCGTGATCGAATGTGCTCTGAGTCCACTTATAGGACAGTCAGGTAAAATCTTCGAGGTCCATGGTCCAACAGTCATTACTATCTGATCTCCTTTTACATTAACAATTTTCAGTTGATGTTTTTCCGTTTCTTTTATAGATGTAGGTTCGTAGTTAACTCCAATTGCTGAACCACTGTCATAATCGTATTCCACATCAGTAACTTTACCCAAAATCAACTCTATCGAGCCTTTACTCAATTCAACAGCCTTTTTGAGCATGAAGTTTGTGAATCGATATGGATGAACTTGTGCTGTGCTATCTGTGCCCCCAAGAGTGGTGCAACCAGACACATATTCGGAGTTGATCCAATTGAGGGTTCTGGGTAACTGATTTGCAGTTGTAGATGTAGGTTTTTTGGAATTGTCGCTTCGTCTGCTGAACTTCTTAGATGGCTTTTCAAGAGATGATTGTGAGCTCGTGTCGTCGGTTTCTTCGTCAGGTTTCGTATCTTTACTGTTGCTGTCATCATCATCGTCGTCTTCGTCATCATCATCTGAATAATCTTCAGGTACATTGGATAAATCTCCTTCCAAGCTCACAGTGGTCAATCTTCTGTATCCCCATTCCTTAGGACCGTCGTATTTGTCGGATAATTCTTGGTGTAGATTGAAACTTAGTGGCACGATTTGCTGTGGGAATGCCCAAAGTGCTAAAAGACCTCCAGCTTTACCAGAGGCTCCTCCCGCTACTCTTTTGCTTTCGATTAGAACGATTCGATATTTTTCTGGGTCATACTTGGGATGTGTCACGAGAAAATAGGCAGTACAAACCCCGATTATACCGGCCCCTACTATTACGATAGTTTTCTTCTCGGGTGCCTCAGTTGGTATGGACTTAAAATTCAAGTAGTCTTGCATTTTAACGGGAGTTTTTCTTTCAGACCTTGGAAACAGGTTTGGCTTTGAATCAAATACAAGTGAAATTCACAAAAAGGTTTCCAGTGGTGCTAGAAAAAATTATATGATACAGCCTATGCTAGTCTTTATCGGAGTGATAGTGCGAAAAAATTGAATGATTTTTCTGGATATTTTTTGCGGGCGATGAATAATACACTAATGAAACAATAGAAAGTACAAAGAATGGCAATGGTTTACATAAGTTTGGCCTCAAAGTTATTATATAAAGCTGAGTAAAATAATTAGTAAGATTTCGTATTTCGTAAGTGGAATAGGCTGTGAAATTCATCCATTATTGAATTTAAAGTTTTGGGGGTCCTGGAAATAAAAGATACCGCCATCGTAGGGCCATACGGGCCAGTGTCCGCGCGACTCCTCGCGGTGCAGTAGCACTAATGCAGTGGAAACAAACGTTCTGTTGCGACTTCACGTAACTGACAAAAAAAACAGCTGATTCTATGCGGGTTGAAAAGGTTATTTCCATTTCGGGTCGATCTTAAATAGTTAACTAGCCACAAGGGTTACTGTAAATCTTTATTAGCCACAAACTTTCCATGCTTCGTAAAACTCCGCAAATGAACAACATAACATGTTCGACTGTTATATGTAGACTTGAACTTCAAAATCTTCTTCCAACTCAGTGTTTCCAACAATGTCAGTTAAATCAAGTGGTTCATCATCAAATAGCATTTTGACAGTACCAGTTTCTGCTATGGATTTATCTCTTTGCTGCAAATAATAATCAAGCATTTTTTGGATCTTTGTGTCTGGGTTCACCTTCACGGGTATTCTTTTGTTATCCTGTCCTTTAAGGTAAATTGTGAAGTATGATTCTAGGTCTTCAACTGGAACTTGCGGTTCATTCGAATCATACTCATTGGATTGAGGCTCAGCTCCAAGTTGCTCTTCATCTGATAATGATCCGATTTCTTCTAAGCCTGAATTTCGTTCTCCTATTTCTTCCAAATCACCCGACATTTCCACAAATTTCTCGTATTTGGATTTTAGTTCATCATATGTGTCCAATGCCTTTGCAGCCTGACTTTTGTATATCAATAAGCAGTCAATTGGAGTGTAACCTATGTTTTTGACGTAAAATAAATCACTATTTTTAGGAATTGGGATTCGGAGGGTGCTGGGTTTGAAGAACAGTTTAATTTCTCTCCGGCCAGTTATCCAGAAAAGAGTAAAGTCCAGCTTTTTAGCATTTCGAGCTATAAGCTTTTGTCTCTTGTAATGCAGAATAACGTTCTGAAGAATGTTTTCAAACTGTTTAGTCCCTTTGGTAGTGAATGAATTCCGCTTGGTGTTATCATCTGAATCCATCAGTCCAAGCTTCGGAATGATATTGAGTAAATACGGACGGTTCTTTTCCTCAGCATCTGTGAATTGGTAATCTTCCACTGAATGATCTCGGAGTTGTTCGACAGATGCCATAATGCTTGCATAGTCGTCATTATCACTGTCATCATCCAGGATTTCCATTGGTCTTGGAATTCCAGCGTTAGATCGTAGGTTCCTGCTTAATGCTGGCTGTGGATAGGAATTTATTGGACCCTTTGACAGAGTCACTTCAACCTCATCTTCACTAGAAATTTCGATATAGCCCGGTTTCTGATCTTGTGGTGCAATTGGTTGGGTACTCTTTGTATCCAGAGTTTGAGCTTGAGTTGAGGTTTGCACTGATTGATTAATATTATCGATATCTGAGCCATTAGTGGCAATGCTGCAAGCAAAATTCGTCTTAATGCCAACATCTTCATCACTGCTATCAGTACTTATGTCATGGTTCCTCAGCACTATGTTCTCATTAGGATCTGAGGAGGTTAATGTATCTGGCAGGGCGAGTGAGAAGAAATCATCTTCGATAAAAGACCGCTTGGTTTTCTTTCTTCTGGGGGAAACTTGCTTCAAGTTTGGACGGGCCCGCTTGGAGTCCAATACTTTAGTTGGAGGCAACTCCGACTCAGAGTCAGAATCCGTAGATACATTCGAGGCCAGCATGAATGCATTCAAGTTATTGGATCTCATTAAACACAATCAAAGAGGTGCGAAATTTTGTGCTTTTGCAACTTGGTTCAAGAGTAACAAATCTTTGCAATTGGATTGGATTTCAACCCAACTCTACATTTAAAAGATAGAAAAGACATTTTTTATGTATACTACACAGACACAAACAATTTGCGTAATTTTACCATTGCCACAGTCATCACCATAAGTGCAATTGTCATTACCAACTGCTCATTTTTCACCCACAAGTCGTAGTCTAAAAACTTGACTCTGTCCTTTTCTTTATTTTTCAAATATCTCTTATTCGTGTGTCTATCTTCATACCATACTGGTTCCACTGTTCGATATAAATCGTTATATTCAACTTCCTGAGCTCTCTGTGGACTATTGATGAGACTATCAAATACTCCATACCTCTGGGGATTGCCGTTGAAAGCAGATGCTGGCAAGGGTTCCACATGCAGACGGGAACTGGAGGTAAGAATAATTGTATAATGAGGAGATGGGAGCTTTCTGATGATTTTCCGGACAAATTCATCGATGTATCTTCTTTGAGCAGCTCGTTCAGCTTCGTCTTTTTCCAATTCAGGGAACAGCATCTGGATCACCCGTTTTTGGACGTCGATGTAGTCGATACTACCTTCGTCTGCTATATTCGCCACCATGGGAAGGGCATCGCAGGTGGTAGTGATATAATTTTCAAGGTATTCGAAATCCAAGTAATCGTTGACAAATGAAAGACCTACTGTCGAGGAAGCCATCGACAAATATCTGACCAAGAACGGCCAATCCTCTAAGTGCTTGTCATTTATATCATTGAATGTCAATCCAGGGACGTCGAGAAGTAAGTATTCGTCTGAAGAGCATTCAGTGATGAGCTTTCTGAGCATATTGGTAACTTCGACTCCTGAGTGTCGTTGACTGATTTTTGTGGATGTTAGTTCATCTTTGAGACCAGGAACAAGTCTATGAGATGCCACCAATACAGGAACAACGTCAAAAGCTGTGACAGACCAGATCAATGCTGATAATGCTAGAAGAATGCCACTTTTCATTATCGAATTTCCATTGATTTGAACTGCGCGTTTCAAAGTTACATCAACCAAGACGTGAAACAAACATGAAACATACAAGATCGGTGCCGATCTTCATACATAGGTATAAAAAGGGTGAACTGGAAGATAAAAATTAAACAAGATGAATTTACAAATTATCATGGGTTTTTTTTGGGCGGTTCTCTCGGTGGTGATTACCAAAATAGAATACGTTACAGTTTATTTGCAGCCAACAATTGTCGCAATTACGGTACCACTGAATGAGAACCTGTCAACCACTTTAACAGACGTCAGCAACGTAAGCACAGTTCCAGCAACGGAAATGATTACTCATCCCACAGATATTGGAGACCAAGAATTTAATTCTACATTTGCCTTGTTAATGCTTGAATCACACAATAGATATCGTAGGCTCCACCATTCTCAACCACTTTCATGGAACAATACAGTGTATGATTACGCTGAAAGATTTGCCAGAAAATATGATTGTTCTGGAGTCCTCCAACATAGTGGGGGGAAATATGGAGAGAATTTAGCCTTAGGTTATAGCGCCATTGGGGCCACCAATGCATGGTATAATGAGCAGGAATCATATGACTACCAAACGCACAATCAGTATAATCATTTTACAGCATTAGTCTGGAACAGCACAACCCAATTGGGATGTGCGTACAAATATTGTAACTCTGTATGGAACAACTACATTGTCTGTTCATACTTCCCAGCAGGAAATATCGTGGGATTCAGTGAAAGTAATGTATTTAAAATATAGATCTATTCAATATCAGTTAAGATTTTCTCTTGTAACTCATGATACTCTGCCAAATATCCTGCGAATAACTTTACCAAAGTTTCCACGTCAAAAGAGCCCCCTGTCTCTCTGATCGAATGCATCAGTAATTGTGGATTTCCCAAATCCAAAGTTCTAATTCCTAGTTTGGAAGCAAGGAATGGTCCAATTGTGCTTCCACATGGAGAATCATTTCTCACCACAAACAATTGGAGCGGAACTTGATGCTTATTACCAATAGATTTCATTAACACAATCCCAGGAGAATTGGTAGAGTATCTCTGGTTAGCATTGATCTTGATGACAGGACCCTTGTTAAGTTCTGGTTTATTCTTAGATTCGTAATTACTGGCATAATTAGGATGAACACCATGTGCCATATCACTCGATAATACAAAAGACTTACTCATAGATGAGTAAAAAGTGTCACTGGTTGTCAATCTGTGTAAGATATCGGGTAAGAAACTAGAATCAGCACCCTGGGCAGACTTACTTCCGACTTCTTCATGATCAAATAAGGTTATCAAACTAATTCCAGATTGTGTGGCTAAAGATTCCGAACTTTGCACTAATCCCTTGGCTGAACAGTAACAAGATTCCAAGTTATCAAGACGAGGAGAGAAAATAAACTCATCGTTAAGCCCTCCAATGACAGACTTTTGTGTGTCATAAAGTAAAAGCTCAAAGTCTTCGATTTGAGAAACCTCGACATTTAATTCAGATGCTATCAATTGGATGATCGAACTGTTGTGTCTTGAAATTACAGACTGGACAGATTCAAATTCTTCAGTTGTCATTTGTAATTCAGGGTCATCTGCACAACTGTGAGTTTGGCCAGCAATTGGTACCAACTTTTCTTCCTTATTGAATTCGAACTTTTGGTTTACTTCTCTATTCAAATGAATAGCCAAGGTAGGAATTCTTAACAATGGCTTCTCGATCTTCAACAACTTAGGAACGTATTTACCTTCCGAGTCCTTTATATAAACTCTCCCTGCTATGGAAAGGTCTCTGTCGAACCAGGTGTGAGCAATGAGCCCTCCATACTGTTCCACACCAATCTGAATGAATCCTTCATTGGTACGGGAAGATATTGGTTTAATCCGAAGACACGGAGAGTCTGTATGAGCACCAATGATAGCAAATCCAGGAGAATCGCTAGACTGGGTTTCGGCACCTATAGTAAAGGCAATAATTGAACTTCCATTTCTGGTGACATAATACTTACCGGGCTTATCAAGATGAGAAATGTTCCATTGATCTCTTTCAAAAAGGGGCTTAAAGCCTCCAGCTTGCAAGATCTTCTTGACACTTCCTACAGCATGGTAAGGAGTTGGAGAAGCATTGACAAAGTCCACGAATTCTTGGGCGTATTCAAGAGACATGATAACGTTAAGTTCAAGCAGTTCAGTTCGATTTGACACCCAAGTCCGCACGGCACGACGTGTGCGGCACGAAGTCAACAGGTGGACCCACACACCCGCATATCACTCAAACCCCCAAACACCCAGCAATAGCCAGTGGCCACTAGTGTGGCACAGGGCTACGCCGCACCACCGACACGGCGAACGGCGCTCCCCGCGAACAGGAAGGTTACGGCGATTTGGTGAACGCCACAGTCAAGCTCCACAGTCAAGCTCAAATGCAAAACTCGTTCAACTTGACAGAAGAGACGCTCGAAACACGTCTACAAGGGATGTTAAATACTATTATATATTCCGTTTGTTGCACATCTATAACAGCGTTTTGTGGTGGTTGCAACATTTTGCAGCCGCGCCTGAATTTGGTGCAAAGGGCCCACACGTGATATGGCGACACCGCTGCATCTCATCTCCATACGCACCATTTGCAGCACGTCTGACTAAGTCGACTGCAAATTTATATAACCACGCAAATTTATATAAACACGCCAATTCCCGAAGTTGGTCAAGTAATGTTCCCACTCAAAACAGACACCAATATGTCGAGTAAGTCTTCACTTTCAGATGACCTCGAACAAAACAGTGTTCAACGAGGAACAACAGAAGACCTTAATAGAAGTTTGTCCCCCAGATTGATCAACATGATTGCAATTGCAGGAATCATTGGTACTGGACTTTTCCTTGGAACCGGTAAATCGTTGGCATCTGCTGGACCTTTGAGTATTTTTCTTTCCTATGGAATCATTGGTCTTATAGTGTATCTTACGATGCTTAGTTTAGGAGAAATGTCTGCTCTCATCCCAGTGTCAGGCAATTTCACCACCTATGCCAAAAGGTTTGGCAGTGAGAGTTTTGGTTTTGCTATTCTCTTCAACTATTGGTTGAATGATGCCATTTCGGTGGCCAGTGATCTCACGGCTCTTCAGATTGTCATGGCCTACTGGACCGATTTCCACGGTTGGATTGTGGCACTTATATTCTGGGTATTTCTTCTTGTGCTTAATGTATTCCATGTCAGATTCTACGGAGAAACAGAGTACTGGCTTGCCCTTTTAAAGGTCATTACCATCATTATATTCTTCATCATCAGTATCATTGTCAACTCAGGAAAAAACCCAGATCACGAGTACATTGGGTTCCGTAACTGGAGTTTGGGAGACGCTCCATTTGTTGATGGATTTAAAGGGTTTGCCAAATCATTTGTTTCTGCTGCTTTTGCTTTCGGAGGTGTTGAATCGGTGTTGATCACAGGTGGAGAGGTGAAGAATCCTGTCAGAACAACTCCAAAAGTCATCAAATTGGTGTGGATTCGTATCTTTGTGTTCTACGTGTTGGCAATTTTCTTCATTGGAATGAATGTTCCTTACAACTACCCCAACTTGTCCAATGGAGATGTCATTACTTCTCCATTTACCATTGTATTTCAAATGGCCGGAGCTAAGGCTGCTGGAAGCTTCATGAACGCCGTGATCATGACATCGGTGATCTCTGCTGGAAACCATGCTCTTTTTGCCGGTTCCAGACTTGCATTTTCCTTGAGCACTCAAGGCTATATCCCTAAAGTGTTTGCATACACCAACAGATGGAAAATCCCTTACGTGGCGGTTATTTTCACCTGGTTTGTAGGAGGTTTGGCGTTCGGAGCATCTTTTATCGGTGCCGGAACCTTATGGTCATGGCTACAATCGATTGTCGGTGTGTCTAACCAATTGGCCTGGCTCTGTATTGGTATCACCAGCATCAGATTCAGAAGTGGATTAGCCAAGCAAAACAAAACTCATTTACTTACATACAGAAACTGGACTTATCCATGGGGTCCATGGATAGTCGTGATTCTTGTATCTTTCATTGTGTTGGTGCAAGGTTGGAGTACATTTGCTCCATGGGACACGGCACTGTTCTTCCAGAGCTATTTAGAATTGGGAGTATTTCCATTTACATTCTTGGTGTGGTGGGTTTATCGTTTGGGTAAAGACAAGTTTGTTAGATCTGAAGATATGGACTTCGACACCGACAGATACGTGGAGACCGAGGAGGAGAAACAGGAGAACGAATATGCCGACAGTTTGAAGGGCTGGAAGAGATTTAGATACAATTTTGTCGACAACTTTTTATGATAATCTTAATAGTTTTAATGCATAATGAATCAATCGTACTTAGCTCATCTCAAATATTTCGCATCAACTCTTATCGCGTCTTACACTCAACTATGAATCCTGCTAAAAGTATAAAAGATCTATCACTTAAACCACGGTTTCTCCAAAACTATGGCCCAGATGAACAACTTTTCAGGCTGGCCATGAATTACATCAAGTACTGGCAAGATAAGTTATTTTTCGTTGATGAGTCCACAATCGAGAGTTATACTCCCAATCAAAACAACAACTTGGATGTAGCCATTTCTGCATCCGCGTTCACAGATATAGAAACAGAGGAAGTACCGATGCAGCAGGCAGTGCTACAATTACATCTAGATGATTCAATTGATGTACAGTCTAAAGACAACCGATCCAGCTTACAATTTGGCGAAGGTTTAAGCCTTAAACTGGCTCAAAGAACTGCTTTGGCAGTCAACACTGGAGGTCTTGTGACTTCTGTTACATGGCTTCCTAAGTCCGTTGGAGACAAAGCGTACGTGGCAGTAATGGTGATGAGTTCCGAAAATGGAGTCAACGATGTGGTGACGAATCTGGAGTTGAGTATATTCCACAACCAACAACCTCAGTCAGTTTCGAGCTGTATTCAAATTTGGAGTTACGATTTAAAGAATCAAGAGGCCAGCTTAATCAAAATACTTGACACCTCTTTGTTTGGTGCATGCTCAAAGTTAGAATGGACTCATTATGCCAATGATTCGGAAGTCCTAGGAACAGTTGCAGGGACTTTCCGAGACGGAAAACTACACTTCTTCAAGATCAAAGATGTCGGCTATAATGCTTGTAAAGTGATCAAGCCTTCCGTTTCCTATGCCCTCATAAATCCTCGTTATGAGAAGGAAAATCTTTCAATTATAAGTTTCAGCATGCTTCTGATTGACAGAGTTATCATAGGTACTAGTGACGGATCAATTGCTGAATTTGTGATGCCATTCTTCGAGGAGAGCGACACAAGTATTAAAACTGATATCAGTATACCATCTTTCTTGGTTAATATAGCAGATAGCCCTATAAATCACGTGGTTGTAGCTGAGCCAGAAAAGGACAAGTTTGTGATTCATGCCAACAGTACTGGGGTACAGAATTTTGCCTTAGACTACGACAATATGCGTGTTGATCGATTGGAGTCGTTTGACTCATTGGTCCCTCCATCTTACCACAGTTTTCTTCGGATTTTCTTATGTGCTGATGCCGTGGACACTGTTTCTTATGAGTTTGTCCGAAGTCCCCACGAAAGGCCTCTGTTGGCTGTGAAAACAGACGGAGCCATTTCGTCTGTGGGAGTGTCCAAGTATCTAGGTCACCCATTAATATTAGTGTCCAACAGCTTCGGTGAGATCTATATTGTCAATGTTGCTAGAAAGATTTTGGCGGCTTCAAAATCGAACAATAGAAGCTTGGTACCTTTAAGATTATGGAAATTACACTATAAGGGTCCAAAACAAGTATACTTGAATGATGAGCTCGTGCCTATTCCTGCCGAAGGTAACACTACGTTGGCGGTCGCTCCTGCAGAGATAAACGTCTCTTGTGTAGCATGGAATGAAACCTACGAGGGAAGTTCAATATATGCAGCCGGCACACATTCAGGATTACTATTGATCGAGAGATTAGATCCTGCATTTGCTAAATAAGTTCATTATATTTAATATTTCGGGAAAGAATTATCTACATCTTCACTCCATTTGTTCAAACCTCCTTTGATATCTTTTGCATTTTTATATCCAAACTTTTCTTGGATTGTCTTTGTGGCTATTTGAGAGTCATTTCCGAACCGACAGACAACAAAGATAGGATCTTTTTTGCTGGTACTTTGGGGCAATAAATCATCCAACAGTTGGAGCTTCAAGAACTCGTTTCCCCATGGAATGTTGATAGAATTTTTGAGGGACACAACGTCGAATTGTTCTTTTGGTCTAACGTCTATAAGTACTGACAGATCTCCTGACTGCAAAAATTTATAGTATTGTTGAGGTGACACTCTGGAATCTTCAGAGATTAGTATTGGCTCGGCTCTACCACAGAAAACATGGTAATCAAATTCGTTCAGTTCAATCTTTTCTCTAGTCACTGATGGTGAGTCTCCACAAACTTCACAAGACTTTTGGCGTAGACGCATCTTGAATGTTCTATAAGGTTGAGGCAGGTATCCGTAATATGCACCCATGAATGGTTTAAAATTGTTGTTGTCATAATGTCCTGTCAACACCTTGATTGTTTCCACTGCCATATTCAAACCGATAATTCCAATTGCAGGTCCGATAACCCCACCGTCCTGACAAGAAGTGATCGAATTTGCAGCCGGTGGTTTTGGGTGAAAACATCGATAGCAAGGCCCAGAGTTATTGAAATTCAAAATGGTCCACTGACCGTCTGTTTTCAATCCTGATCCACTGACAATAGTTTTTCCCAATATGACAGCCACATCGTTAATCAAGTATCGTACAGCAGGTGCATCTGTACAATCAAGTATGAGATTAAACTGTTCAAATATCTCAAAGGCATTGGAGTTGTCAAGTCTTACGGGGAAAGTCTTGACTTTAACATGGGGATTGAGTTTATTTATGTATCTTTTGGCACTTTCACACTTTAACATTCCAACTGTTTCTGTGGTGTGCAACACCTGACGGTGCAAGTTACTTTCATCTACCGTATCGTTATCGACGATTCCTATTTCTCCAACTCCAGCAGCAGAAAGGTAGAGGAGAGCAGGACACCCTAGTCCTCCTGCCCCCACCACGAGAATCTTTGCTCCCTTAAGTTTGAGTTGTGATTTGAGAGCTCCAAACTCAGGAACAATCATTTGTCTTCCGTATCTTTTGTATTCTTCGAGAGACAAGGAGTCGGTGGAAGCTGAAGTTTCTGGTGTTGGATGCTGCAGAGTGTCAAGTTGTGTTTTCAACGCACTGTTTTCGAGCTCCAATGCTGCTATTCGATCAAGTAGTTGTTGTTTGGAAGCATCCATGGCTCGTGAGATGAGATGAGATTTCTGCGAAATGTCAGTTTGGGCTTCGCGGTGCAATTGACACAACTATAAATAGAGCCACGTTATACGGGACTACAATTATTAGCACAGAAGAATCTATTGACCTCATAGAATGCTACAATTAGAGCCTGAAGTTATGCTGATTTCACAAAGATTCCGTTTACCTCTCGGGAAAAAGTGCCAGGTGTTACAAACTCTAGTCAGTATATCCATTACTATATAATCAAACAATCTTTTGCTTGACAAAGAAGCTCTTCAAATGCTTCAATTGGTACATACATGTTCCAACTAAGACGGCAATTTGAATAAAAGTCCAGGTCATAACTCTCGAGTTAGTCAACTCAGATTGGTTTCTAAATACAGCTTCTCTTCCTCTGATGTGTTCTTGTTCAAAGTTGATTTGTTCCAATTTCTTGTTCAAGTTCTTCACCTTCATGGTCAATTGGTCAACTTGGTTAGTACTCTTGGAGTCCACGTAATCGTGGGCAGAACCAAAAGCAATGTCAAACATTATTCTGTGTTTTTTGTTGGATACTCCAGCTTGATTGATAGCTTTAAGACAGAACTTATGTTCCCCGGCGTCCACTGAAGTGAATGTAACTTCACCACTTGGACCAACTCTTTGGTTCATAACTTTGTGGTCATTGTCAAAAGTTTCAAAGACAGTGAATTCGATTTTAGCGTCCTGGTTGATTAAGTACTGGTTGGAGTGATCGTTGAATTCCAAGGCCTGTAATTTGGCAATCACCAATGTGTGGGTTGGCAAGTCTTCAAAAAAACATCTAGTTTCGCCAGTGTTAAGATAGAAGTGCAAAGCGTTGGCAGCTTGTACGAACACAAGCAAAGTAGCCACGAGTTTCAATGGAGACAACATTGTGGTCAATGGAGAATGAAAAAAATGTTGTTGATTTGGCATTTTTCAACGAACGCGCGTGAAGAGGGTCTGAGCTGAAAGCTGCGGAGTGTGTAGGAGCGCGCGGTGTGGAAGGTGTATGGTAGGAATCGCGGTAGAGTGGTGCGAGGTTCGTAGAAGTGTTGCGGTAGCAACGTGTGGTGACGTGTGCGGTGAAGCCATAAGTCTAAAGGTGGATCGTTTATTGTGTACTATTTATATATTAACGACGGTTCTTACGTCTGATTTTATCTGCGAGTGTTTGGGCACTATCTTGCTTGGCCACCTTGGCCTTTTTGGCCTGAGGTTTGCCGTCGTTGTGTGCTTGTCTCTTTGATCTTTCGTCCAAGATCTTCTTCATAGTTTGTGTCTTCTTGAAATCGGTGTTGGTAGGATCGATATTGTAATCTCTATCTTCGAAAATTTCTTTGAAACGGTCATCATCAAGGTCGACTTGGAAATTGTCTTGAGATTGGAGATCTTGAGTCTTCTTTTTATTCTTTTTATTCTTCTTTTTCTCGGCTTTGATAACATCTTTCATGTTGAAATGGTTATCATCGTCGTCGTCATCCATCATCAACAATTCCAATTCAGCTGCCGATTTACTGTCTGCTGAAGGCTTGTCATTCTTTTTGGACTTCTTCTTGTCCTTCTTTACGTCCTTCTCTTCGTCTTGACTCTTTTCTTGCTTTTGTCTTTCTTTGAATTTCTCCATTCTTGCCTTACGACGTTCTTTCTGCTTGAGCTTATATGCTGTCAACGAATCAACTTCTTCTGGCTTTTCTTCTGTTTCTTGCTTATCGTCAAGTCCCGGGTTAAATGAGATTTCCATATCAACATCTTCTTCTTCATCTTCATCTTGGTCTTTGCTACCAAACAGCTTTCCTCCGAGCAACAGCTTGTACTTATCTTTAGCACTTTGGTCTTCTTCTTCACTGTCACTGTCTGACGCCAAGTATGCCTTGAAATCCATTTCCTCGATTTCTCGTTGGGAAAACTGTCTTGATGCAATTGCAAGTCTTTCCTTTGGAGTTTCATCCCATGTGAGTTTGACTTTAGAGTGCTGTAAAGCATCTGTTACGAAGTCTGCAGGTTTGTAGTTTGAAGGAAGCTTTGAACAAGAGTCTCTGGCATCAGAGTCGTCAAAATCCATGTCTTCTGGGACGTACCGAAGGTCAAATACATTGGCTGTAGATTCATATTCAGTCCCGTCACAGTTATCGTATATAGCTTTGGCAGTAGAAATACTGTCACAACGAACAACAGCATAGTAGTATCTTAATCTTTGAAGCTGATATCTTCTTAATGCTTTTCCGTCATAGTCCTCTTCTCCGTTATCTTCTTCGTACAACTTCTTGGCTGCTTGCTCCAAGCCAGAGGCAGTTTGGACATCAATGTCGTCATCAGAATCAGAATCACTTTCAACCTTAGCCTTCTTCTTTCTGAAAAGCTCCTTTGGTGGTCCTTCTACTTCTTCCTTTTGCATCTGCTCTTTACCAAACTCAGAAGGAAATACTGTGACAGACTTGATGAGTCCATTCTTTGGTACAAATGAGAGAAATGTAGCCATCAAATCCACGGCACGGATGTTGTCCCAGTCCATATTCACCACAGCAAAGGTGTCAGAGGGGTCTCCTTCTTCAGGTTTACCTTCAAGTTCGATATCAGAATCTTCTCCTAAGGCTTCGGCATCCAAATCCTCAGAGTCAGAATCTGAATCGCTTGAGTCGCTTTCAGACTCAGAAGAACTATTTCCTTCACCTCTAGCTTTGTCAAAGGCTGATACGGAGTTCACCAAGGTGGAATCACTGTCACTCTCGCTCTCACTATCACTATCACTTTCTGCTTCTTCGTTTAATTTTGGTTCTTCGGAGCCACTCTCTTCGCTATCCTCTTCACTACCACTATCACTTTCATTACTGTCCTCGCTTTCGCTTTCTCGGAAATACTTGTCGAATTTACTCTCTTCATTTTGCTTGCGTCTTCCGAATCTATCAACCTTAGACTTCTTTCCTGAACCTCCGTTTAATTTGTCTAATTCCTCTCTGCTGAATCTATCGTCAACCTTGACCTTTACTTTATTGAACTTTGGAAGCTTGAACCGGGGGTCTGAGTGAACAGACGAAAATCTGCTATCTGTGATAGGCTTTGACTGCTTATCTTTAGCCATCGTTGTGAAAAATTTGAGATGAGCTTCGCGCTGCAAAAAATAAATACTCTGAATATTAATATAATTATATGCATATGCTAGATTAAATAGATCCTCCTCCACCCCAATTTCCCACCATTCCCACCATTTCTAAGAACGCCCGATCTTCGCCCAATCGGCTGACGTTGACACTGCGTCGAGCTTCTGCTTGTTTTTGCTCCCATTCCCACTGTTTCTTTTGGTTTTCTAACTCTTTGGTTGATCCAACACCCCAGACTTCGAGATCGGTAATTATAAACCGGTCCTCGAAGTTGTTGGATGCCAATTCCTGTTGATGTGACCTATTGTAGTATAAACTGCCTTTTGCTGAAGATATGTGACGGAAAACAGCGAATTCTAAATTCGATTCGATTGTTAGCGAAACATCTCCTGGTAAATACTTCTTTACTCCATTCTTATTAATTGGCTGGTCGTTACCAAACCCCATTCCTAATCCTAAGGTGTTGAAATAGATCAGCTCTGGACCAAGAACAGCGTTATTTGTTGCTGGATAATAGTCTAGATGTGGTTTGAGACTGAAAATAAGACACTCAGCATTGCCGAAGTTCTTCTTGTTGGAGATTTTCCAGGGCTCTGTCACCAAGACACCGTAGGTGATTCGGTCATTTTCATTCTGCCACGCATTTAAGTGGTTTTCCAGTGATCTGAAAAATCTAGGATACTCTGTGTCAAACTGCATGTATCGTCTATTAGATGATGCAGTTTTATGTTTAAGTCTCTTCCCTGAAACAATGAGTAGAGTTGGTGCGTGCCACTTGAAAATCTTCAGCTCTAATGACCGAATGGAAAAACCTGCCTCTCTACCAATGTATAACTTGATCAAATTCTCCTTGGAAATGGCAATTTCTGATCGAAGCTCCCCAAGCATCTTGTCAATCAAAGCAACCGATGCACTATTCAAGAGTTTAGACTCTTCAAAGGCAGGATGAGGTTTTTTAACTTGTGACTCTAAGTGCAGAGGGATTACAACTGCTTCATCTTCATAGTAAGACGAGAAGAACCCATCCTTAAGTAACTGCTCAAGTCCCTGTTCCATCATATGACTGACTAACTGGAATTCAGACCCGAAAAGCTCCTCGAATGTGAAGAAAGTTGACTTCAAGTTGCCAGCATCGAGATCAATTCGAATATGCTTCAACATGGATAAAACAATATCTTCAAACGCATTCCACTCATTCTTTAATAGATGGCTAAGTTGATCCTGCATTTTCAGCCGTTGACCTTTGGGTATAGAAGTGTAGAGCATCAATAATGTCAAAAGTTGGTGAACATCATACGCAGACACTTGCACTTCTTGCACATCAATATAGTCAAAACTGTTGATACTAGCTAAAGACTTCCAGATGATTCGTCTATCCACCGGTACCTCTTCCGGTTCATTCAAAACCGCAACTGTAGCACGTTCTCCACGAGAAGTTGTCCCACTTTTCTCATCCTCCACGGGGACGGCTGGAGTCGAAGTGGACATTCGCTTTTCAGCCACAAACTCAGCCAAACTTTCTCTGCACAACGAAATATACAACAACTTACTGTAGTCCCAGTCACCAGCTAGGAGCCTACGATACCTGCCACTATAAAATATACCTGCCACAATGGCATCGTCTAAAGTGATTGTACCAGGCCCGTTGCCAAGGTCAGCCTCACTTAAAAACGGAAATGCAGCAATGACTTTGATGGAGTTGTAAATGATTTTTATGGAAGCTGCAAATTTCTTACCCACTACATCGATGTCGTCATCTTGATGAGCCGAAAGCTGGAGAAGATACGCGAGATCACTGGGTGTTAATACATTCTTTTCGTTTAATGTAGTGGTATTGACTTTGGAAGCCAAAGCCGAAACTTCCACAGGTTTGAGCAATGCCTTTGATTTTTTGTGGAAACTTTCAATGAGATCGTGCTTCAAGAACGACTCAGTATGGGAGTTTGAAGGAAGCCCGTCTGTGCTTGCTGACTGACCCATTTATAAAGAAATAACTCGCGTGTGATGTAAAGAAATGATTTACTGATTTACTGATTTACTGATAGTGCGATGTGTGCAGGTATTTCTGGTAATGTTCAGTTATCCATTATATTAATTATGCAATTATTTACTCTTACCTCTAACTGAAGAAATCTACTAAAACTTCTCTCAGCTTGATCTCCAATTCGAACACACGTCTCTTGATTTTATTCAAAAAAGTGTTACTTTGAAACATTGTTTGTTCCTCTTCACTTATTAAATTGTCTCCTGAATCACTAGCGTATTGCTTGATTAAAAGTCTGGTGAACGATGCAATTATCAAATTGAAATAGAATCTTCCCACAGTGAAAATCAATGTAGAGCTGACGGTTAAAAAGAGTTCCCTAGCAGGAGATGCCGATTGAGAAGACTTTGAACTGGAAACAGCTTGATAGTCGCCTGGTGGAACCACCATATCTCTCTTGGAACTGGTGTCTTCGTGATGAAACCACACATACGAAAAGTAGAACGTATACAAAAGACCAAGCACTGTGTCGAAAGTATAGATCAAACATACCAAAGACATTTTACGGACATTCTTGAACCGAGTGCTGATGTTGGTCAACCCTGAGACGTAAAATGGGAGAATTAAAATACACGACATATTATAGAACCACTGCCAGAAGCTGATAGGATGTCCGGTGAGGAGGGAAAGAATACCATAAGCACCACCAGCTTTGTTAAGGATTCCAACTGCGAGAACAAGTTCTACTCCTATGAAAAGTGGGATGAACCCGAGGAATTTCTAAATAGTTAATATATGAAAACAATTGGTTGAAGAATCGTGATTTCTCGACACAACATTACTTCCCACTCAATAAAGATATGTGTATCAATTCCGGCTGTGCCAACATACTTGTGGTAGGACCATAGCTAGTCCTGTTGATTGCATCGTCAAAACAACTGATTTGAATTTGTCTCGAATTTCTTTGCGCGATGAGATTCAAATAGTTTTGAGTCTTTTCATACTTTGCAACATGTCAGTAGATCAAGTAGAGAACACTGGAGTCTACTCTTCGGACACGGATAGTGATATTCCACAAGCAGGACTTCCGAAGACGTTGACTGACAAAGGAGACATTGTTACCAAATATGCTGACAAGATTAAAACAGATTTCATCAAAAAAGGACCTAAAATTACTAAAGATAGAGCGAATCGAGCAACTGTGGAGCAAGTATTAGATCCAAGAACCATGGCATTCCTCGCCAAGCTTATAAACAAGCGTATTATCTCTCAGATCAATGGGTGCATTTCTACGGGTAAAGAAGCTAATGTCTACCATGCGGATGTCGAAACTGAAGCTGGGGAAACCAAAGAATATGCAGTGAAGATTTATAAGACTTCTATTCTTGTGTTCAAAGATAGAGAAAGATATGTTGATGGGGAATACAGATTCCGTAACAGTAAGGGACAATCCAACCCAAGAAAAATGGTTAAATTATGGGCAGAGAAAGAGTTTAGAAATCTTAAAAGATTATATACCAATGGAATTCCATGTCCTGAACCAATAGATATACGATCCCATGTATTGGTGATGGAATATTTGACAAGGGGAAATACAGAACCATCTCCAAAACTTAAAGATCACGACTTTAAGTCAGTGGATGAAATTGTTCATTATTATCACCAGATGCTTTTTTACATGAGGAGGATGTATAAAGTTTGCAGACTTGTTCATGCAGATTTGAGTGAGTACAACTCCATTGTGCACCAAGACAAATTATACATTATTGATGTTTCCCAGTCTGTGGAGCATGAACACCCAATGTCACTTGATTTCTTAAGAATGGACATCAAGAACGTCAATGATTTTTTTTCAAGGAAAAAAATCAATGTGTACTCAGAAAAGTCTATTTTCAAATACATTATAGAAGACAACGAGAGCTTAGGGACACAGAACTACTCAGATGAAGAGCTTGGTAAATACTTGGATTCATTGCCTTTGAAGAACAATGCTGAAGATGAGTTGGAAGACGAAATCTTCCGTTCTTTACACCTTGTAAGATCCTTAAATCATTTGGACGAAAGTGATTTCACTAGCTTTTCCAAAGGACAAATCGACACGCTAACTGAACTTGTTGGCAAACAGAATTTAAACGATGAGCCGACTGAAGTCGAGCCAGAAGACGAGGAAGAGGAAGAAGATGATGATGAAAGTGACGAAGAGTCACTGAGTGGAAGTGAATCAGACAGTGAAGATTATGAAGATGATGATGACCGCAAAAAGCCTCTAAAGGGTAAGAAACACGAAGACAAAGATGAAAAGAAACAGAGAAAAGAGGCAGCTAAATTGGCCAAACAAGAAAAACGGAAAACCAAGATGAAAAAGCACGTCAAGAAGAAAATCATTAACAAACGAAAAGCTAAGTAGATTTATAATATATCCAAATCAATAAAAGCACATTTTGGCTTCTAACGTTTATTTTGAAACATTGGCCTGGCAACGCGAGTTTTATACACGTCCATATTATGTTAGACGTAATATAACTGCAAATTAAATACCGTAATGATCTTTATCAATGCAGTTTAATTGTCAAGAAATGCAATGATTCGGTCACATACTTAACGAAAAAATTTAAGGGGTGAACTATGAACCGTTAAACATTTTAATATTTCAGACGTATTGGTGTTGCAACTATTATATGAAGACGTTTATAAATAACTTCTGTCCTGGTTTCCTATCGGGATGCATTTTAACTCAGTTTGTTCTACCAAACCTAATTAGAACATAGAAGTTTTCAAGTTAACTATATACTAGCTTATATACCATCATGTCTAAACCTTAGAATTGGAACGATTGTTTATTTACATTAGAGCCTTCTTGTCATTCTCACATGAAGCAGTTGGTTTGGCTGCGAAATGCAATATGCAGCCAGACGCATTTTGAAGTGAGAAGTATAAAGCTTATTCGGCTAGCAAGATAAATAAATTGGTTCATGAAACGGATGATTTCTTCAGTTTATCATGTCTTCAGTTCATGACTTGATATCCAAATATGATCATTTAGAGAAAAATGACACCAAAAAACCTCCCAGTCCCAGGAAAAAGCTATCGAGAAAAGCCATTTTTGATCCGAGACATGATTTAAAGCCGTCTATCGAGAAATCTCTGATTCAAAACAAACCAAACCGAGTTTCACAAATTTTACAACATGACTCTAAGGATGAATTAGATAAGCTAGATATGTTCTTACAGCAACAGCAGGAGCGTTTACAAAGAAGAGAAAGTACTGTTACTGCAAGAACTTCTGAAAGTATCATTAGTTTCTACAATAGTCCTGAGAATAACAATAACATTGAAAATGATAAACAAATACAAGATTTGCCATTGGAACTAGAGATATTAGAGCCATCAAATGAAAACGATGAACCACACAACTATGGATCAGAAGAAGAACAAGAACCGGAAACTCCAGCAGTTAAGCAGCCAATTGAACAAAGGGAAGAGAACAAGAAAATAGACGAGCAGACGCAGGAACAAAAGCAGGAACGGGAAAAATCCTCAGATCAAGTTTCACATAATACTGATGAGATAGAACACATTAAGCCCTTACCTGTTGCTGTAAACAAACCAACTGCCAGTCCAGCTAATATGAAGAAAGTTCCCGAAATCCCAATTGAAGCGAAAACAAGTAAGATCGAAGAACCTGGATTCGAATTTGTTAAACCAAGATCTATATCGTGCACCATCGATTCGAGTAGACCAGGCTCGAGTAAAGCTGAATCATTTACCACTGCTTTCTCTTCCAATGGTTCTACTCGTGCTTCACCATCCGTTGATAAGAACAAGGCCCTTCCGGAAATTCCTTCTCAGCAGAAAACCCCAAAGATGGAACACCAAGTTCTAAGCACTCCAGAAACATCACCACTTCCTCAACCGACTATAACACCGCCATTCCATCTTGCTAGTTCCAAGCTACCCCCATCTCCAACACTGTACACTGAAAGCTCCAGCTCAAAGGCTTCTTCTCCGAATGATATGCACATTCAAGTATTCGATAAAGTATACGAATCTTCACTTCAAACTCCAGATACCCCATACCAGGAGTTATTTTCCAATTTACCGCCTACTCCTTCCAAAAAGCTGTATGTGTTCACCCATGCCAATTACCTGAAAGATCTCTCGAGTTCAAGTAACAAGTCTACCACGGTCTCAGACGCTTCAGTATCCCCTAGTCGTAGACAAACCAGATTTGAGGAAATGATTGCACCCAAATCTGAAGAATCTGAACTCGACGACGATATCAGAAACAAATGGCACCTGTTATTTCATATAAAGTTACCCAAGATGAACCCCAAAGATACAAAGTTTGCTTTGAAGTCTAAAGGTTCAATTTTCAGAAAAGCTCCCGGATCCAATCCTCCTACCTCTCCCAAGAAAGTTTCTGTCAGTATGCTTCATTATCCACATCTTGAACGCCTGAAATACGGCTTGAGTGGTAATAGAGAATTTCTGCCTCTCAAGACACGTTTTAATGATCCAGATCCCGCTCCTCCAAAGCCTTTAAGTCCAACAACTAACAATGTTGATCAAATGGTTAATGCAAACTCATTGATGATCGATCCTGTTCAGAATGCTTCTCCTAACACGGACGAAGATTTGGCATCGAAAACGGAGAAAACAAAGAGCATGATAAGCATTGCAGTACAAACAGAAAAGTCCCGCATAAATAAGGCTTTCCCGACTAAGCATCTCCCAAATCACCCACAAATGGCAGCAGACAAAAAGCTCCAAGAGAATTTTGAAGAGCTTCGTGATACCATCACTGAAGTGTTTAATAACCCTCGTCAAGAGCCCCGGATTTCTCTTGATTTTTCCCAATATGTGGATGAGGTTTTCAAATTATAGAAATATTACAGGTACCCAAACATGGCGATTTACGGTTTAATGGTTATATTACTTGGTTGCGTCTGCAAAGGTTTGGCTGCGACATTTGCAGCCAGCATTTTCTAGTGTATTTATTTTATTTTATAGGTTTCAAGGTGTTTTTTAAAAACTAGGAAAATCTCGTACTACGTCCACTCTTTGAATTACTCTCTTGTGATAGTCCCTCTTGATATTCCTCTTCAGCTCACAGTGACGAAACGTACTGGCTTGTTCCCAAGCCAACAGCCAGACAGAAAAACCGGGTAACTAGTGCGCGCGGCTTTCAAAACTTGCTTGGTGAAAAACGGATTAAAGAATACTCCTAAGTATAAATACATATAATTACGGATTGTAAACTCGGACTGGATTTTTATAGACATTTCATCCCTGAGTTCTGCATTTTTTGTACCCGAAAGCTTTTTATTCTTCGATGGAACAATATATAAACGATAGTCCCTTGGACTATAATTACGACGGAAATAACACCAACACCGACAAAAAGAATCCGACATTCAACACAAATTCTTTCACCACTGATCAATTCACGAATGACAATTTTGATATCAACCAACTCGATAATAACGGCCAATCTCAACAACAGTTCGACAATAATTTCAGTTTGAATATCGAACAACCTTATGGAAATTATGAAGAAACATCTCAGACTCAATATCCCTCGATTCCCGGAAGTGAATTCTTGAGCCCAGGAAGCAATGTAGACCCATCTTCACTTCACAATGAACCATTCTTGGATGACTACGATAACTTCCAAAATCCCGGTCAATTTCAATCACATACCCCTCAACAAACAGTCAATTTAGATGAACTTATATCTCCTAATAACCAGAGCAACGGACAACAGTTCTTGGACCCCCAATTCTTTTCTCCTCCTACCAGACAAACCATTAATTTGGACTCGTTGGCGGGAAATAATGATCTCAATAACGCTGCTTTCAGTCCTGATTCAAGACATGGAAGTGTGTCTTATCAGAACAACTTTGATTTGGCCAGTGGCTCTTATCTTTCGCCGCAACAAAATCTGTTCATGTCTCCTGGAGGCACCAGTTTCCAGAACAGTTATGATACTTTGAAATCCCCCAATTTTGGAAGTTACTTGAACTCTCCTCCACAATACAACCATATGACTAGCACCAGTATACCTAATCCAAACACCACCATGAACAACTTCTTGTCTCCTCCTTCCAAGACACCAATGATGGGTACATCTGCTCCCACAAACAATCTGAAAGATGGCCTCAATAAGTCCGTCAACGATCATGCTGGTAGCGATGCCAGTCTCCCATCGAAACAATTAAGTAAGGAAGAGAAAATTAAGAGAAGAAGAGAGTTCCATAATGCTGTAGAAAGAAGAAGACGGGATTTGATCAAGGAGAGAATAAAGGAGCTTGGGATGTTGGTGCCCCCATCTTTACTTAATCCTCAACTTGTTGCCGTACAAACTTTAAAGAACTCCAAGTTAAACACCAAAGAAATAGAGGAGCTTTTGGCATCGGTCAAAGTTAAAGAGACCAAGCCCAACAAAAGCACAATTTTGAACAAATCGGTAGACTACGTGATCCATTTGCAATATGTCTTGCAGGAACAAGAAAAAGCCCGTAATGACTTAGAATCCAAGTTGAGAACGTTGCAATTGGACAGTAGCGATAACAGTAATCCTTCCAGTCAAGTGTCGTCCCAACCGCCACAAAACCCAAACTTCATGGAGGACTTCCAGAACCACAGTCAAAGCCAGTATATAAAGGAAGAAGATAACTTCAACCCAGACGAGTTTTTTCTGGAAATCATTACCGGTAATGATGGTATATAGGAAATGTACAATACTATATCTTATCTGGTGCGCGCATCGCCAAAATATTTGTTTCCACATGTCACAGTCTGAAAACGCCTTCAGAACTCAACTCAATAATTGGAACAATAGAGGAGGCTCTTCCAACACTTCCACAGGCGTAGCCATGCCTCAGTTCTCCGAATGGACGGATTACTTGAAGAATGGAGCCAACGATTTGTACGCATCATTGCCAACATACAGAAATGAAAATCAGGTTCAAGAACCTTCCTGGTTCAAGCTATCTAACGTGGAAAAAATCATAGGGTTTGCCATGTGTATTGCGGGATCCGTATTGTGCTTTGCTATAAGTTTCTTCATGTTCCCAGTTTTGGCCTTAAAACCCCGGAAGTTTGGAATTCTCTGGTCCTTGGGATCGGTCTTGTTTGTGGTTTCGTTTGGTATTTTACAAGGACCACGGAAATACACATTACATTTACTTTCACCATCAAGAATAGTTTTCACCGGTGTTTTCTTTGGGTCTGTATTGGCAACCTTATATGCGTCACTCATCTTGAAGAGCACAATCTTGGCAATAATTACAGGAATCATTGAGTTGTTTGCCATTCTATATTATACCATCAGTTACTTCCCCTTTGGAGCACAGACATTGACCTTCTTCACGAGTTACATGATGGGATGGGTTGGAGGGTTTGTGGGTGGTATATTGTAATCACTAGAGAATAAAGAAAGCAGAATTACTTCAACATACAAACTGTTTCAAATAATTTCAAACGTACATTCAGTTACACATCTCATTCAACATTCCGTCGACTTTCGAATAACTAAGCTGACGGCTAAATCAAGCTGACGGTTCATAACTTCTCCAACTTCTCCTTCAAAGCTGCATGCAACCGATTCAACTTGTCAAAGTCGGTTTCCTGGGCCGGCCAGCCCACTCCCAAACCAGTGGATTCGTCCTTCTTAGGAATCAAATGGAAATGAACATGGTCTACCATCTGATGGGCAATTCTTCCATTGTTTTGCAACACATTATATCCCTCCCCATCTGGAGTGTTGTTGACATCCAATCCCAAAACATTGGTCAATTTCTTGACCACTGGTAAAACATCACTTAAGTAATCATCAGGAATATTATGTAATTTTGCGCCATGGTGTTTTGGAATAACCAAACAATGGTAGTCTGCAGTTGGTTGGATGTCCAAAAATGAATAAGTGTACTTGGTTTCAAGCAACTTTAACGAAGGAATCTCTCCCTTAATAATCTTACAGAATATACAAGCAGCAGACATGGCAATAATTGGAAGCTAGTAGAACGCGCAATGTTGAGCGAGTGAATTAGCACTCGCACTCAGAAGTCGCACACCCATTCGGTGGCGATTAGATTTAAATTTAAATACAGCTATTCCCGGTTTTTTTCAAATCTACATTTTCCTCAATTGATAGGTATCATGGCTGCTGATGATAAAAAACCATTGTTAGACGGCTCCGGTGCCGAAAGCAAAGAAGACAAGACCGCCACTGCTATTTTAAGGAGAAAAAAAAAGGACAATGCCTTGGTGGTTGATGACGCCACCAACGACGATAACTCAGTGATTACCATGTCCTCCAACACCATGGATTTATTGCAATTGTTTAGAGGTGACACTGTTCTTTTGAAGGGTAAGAAGAGAAAGGACACCGTGTTAATTGTGTTGGCTGACGACGATATGGAAGACGGAGTTGCCAAGATCAATAGAACTGTTCGTAACAACTTGAGGGTCAGATTGGGTGACATTGTCACGGTTCACCCATGTCCTGATATTAAATACGCCAACCGTATTCTGGTGTTGCCTATTGCTGACACGGTCGAAGGTCTTACCGGATCATTGTTCGATGTATACTTGAAGCCATATTTTGTCGAAGCTTATAGACCTGTCAGAAAGGGTGATTTGTTCACTGTGAGAGGTGGAATGAGACAAGTTGAATTCAAGGTGGTTGAGGTTGATCCTGAAGAATTTGCCATTGTGGCACAAGACACCATTATCCACTGTGAAGGTGATCCAATCAATAGAGAAGACGAAGAGAATAATTTGAATGAAGTTGGTTATGACGACATTGGTGGTTGCAAGAAGCAAATGGCCCAAATTAGAGAATTGGTTGAATTGCCTTTGAGACACCCACAATTATTTAAGTCCATTGGTATCAAGCCTCCTAAGGGTATTTTGATGTATGGTCCTCCTGGTACTGGTAAGACCATTATGGCCAGAGCCGTTGCCAATGAGACTGGAGCCTTTTTCTTTTTAATCAATGGTCCTGAAATCATGTCCAAGATGGCTGGTGAGAGTGAATCCAACTTGAGAAAAGCATTTGAAGAAGCTGAAAAGAATTCTCCTTCTATTATCTTTATTGATGAAATCGATTCCATTGCTCCAAAGAGAGACAAAACTAATGGTGAAGTCGAAAGAAGAGTTGTTTCTCAATTATTGACTTTAATGGATGGTATGAAGGCAAGATCCAATATTGTGGTTATTGCTGCTACCAATAGACCTAACTCTATTGATCCAGCCTTGAGAAGATTCGGTAGATTTGATAGAGAAGTTGATATTGGTGTTCCAGATGCCGCTGGTAGATTGGAGATCTTGAAGATCCACACTAAGAATATGAAGTTGGCTGATGATGTCGACTTGGAAGCCATTGCATCTGAGACCCATGGTTTTGTTGGTGCTGATGTCGCTTCCTTATGTTCTGAAGCTGCCATGCAACAAATCCGTGAAAAGATGGATTTGATTGACTTGGAAGAAGAGACCATCGATGCTGAAATCTTAGATTCTTTGGGTGTTACCATGGAGAACTTTAGATTTGCTCTTGGTAACTCTAACCCATCTGCCTTGCGTGAAACTGTTGTTGAAAACGTTAATGTCACTTGGGACGATATTGGAGGATTGGATGAAATTAAGAGTGAATTAAAGGAAACAGTCGAATATCCAGTCTTGCATCCAGACCAATACCAAAAGTTCGGTTTGGCTCCATCAAAGGGTGTTTTGTTCTTTGGTCCTCCAGGTACTGGTAAGACCTTGTTAGCTAAGGCTGTTGCCACTGAAGTTTCTGCCAATTTCATTTCCGTTAAAGGTCCTGAATTGTTGAGTATGTGGTATGGTGAATCCGAATCCAATATCCGTGATATTTTCGATAAAGCTAGAGCCGCTGCTCCAACTGTGGTTTTCTTGGATGAATTAGATTCTATCGCTAAATCAAGAGGTGGTTCTAATGGTGACGCTGGTGGTGCATCTGACCGTGTGGTTAACCAATTGTTGACTGAAATGGATGGTATGAATGCTAAGAAGAACGTCTTCGTTATTGGTGCTACGAATAGACCTGATCAAATCGATCCAGCTTTGTTGAGACCAGGTAGATTGGATCAATTAATTTATGTTCCATTGCCTGATGAAATGGCCAGATTATCTATCTTGGAAGCCCAATTACGTAATACTCCATTGGAACCAGGTTTGAGTTTGACTGAAATCGCCAAAATCACAAACGGTTTCTCTGGTGCCGATTTATCCTACATTGTCCAAAGATCAGCTAAGTTTGCCATTAAAGATTCTATTGAAGCCCAAATCAAGGCCAATAAGTTGAAGGAAGAGAACAAGCCAGCTGCTGAAGGAGACGTAGAAATGAAGGAAGAAGCCAATGAAGAAGAGGAAGAAGATCCAGTTCCTTACATCACTAAGGCCCACTTCGAGGAAGCCATGAAGACTGCCAAGAGATCTGTCTCCGATGCTGAATTGAGAAGATACGAAGCTTATGCTCAACAAATATTGTCATCTAGAGGCCAATACACTAACTTCAGATTTTCTGACGCCGATGCTGCCGCTTCTGGTGCTGCTGGATCTGGTGCCACTGGTGAAGCCGGATCTGGTGCTGCCTTCGGTGCCAATGATGAAGATGATGATTTATATAGTTAGGGTAAAGATTTCTTAGATTACATACGAAGTTCTCTTTAATTGTCTGAATATATTTGATTGTACGAATTGCTGCTGCAACCTGAAATTTAATTTCTTATCATAAATCACAATGAGCAACAGAAAAAAAAAACATTAATAAAGTTTTTCATTTATTGCTTTCAGTGATTCAACTATTTTTATTGCATTTATTAAATAGATCCTAGGTGGCACTATTCTGTATCAGCACCACTCTAGTTAATTATACCCAGCATCCATAAACTTTGCATTTACTAAACTTGTTATATCATGAATAAATTCCTGACCAATGGGATGCTTCTCGTGTTAGCACCCATCTTTGTGCTTTCTAGTGATTTACTTGTATCCAAATATACCACTCATGCAGCTGTCAACAAGATAAAACAGAAACAGACTGATGATAATCATATTACCGGTAGATACTTCAATACCCAGTTGAAAAAGTATCCTATGCCTGAATTTTCAGATAGAAAGTAATGGCTCTAATAATATCAGGTTCTGTTCTAGCAGGCTAGGACTGGTTTCATTCAAATGGTCAACGGTTCATAAAGGTTTTGATATTGGTTAAATATTGGTTAAATATTGGTTTATATATTGTAATAAATACTATATGACAATTAGTTCTTACAATTTGAATAACTCTTCGTCGGTTCCATCTAACTTCTTTGGGGTTCTTACTGCAATTCCAACAGGATGAGCGATAACATTATCGACATCCCAAACTCCAGCCGCATAATATGGATCCTTCTTCAAGAATTCAATGATCTCTTCCTTAGACTTGGCCATTAAATGGAAAGTACTTCCAGCAAACTTGGTCTTCTCAACGTCCTGATAAATGGCCCCAGCTGCTTTGACAATTCCGGAGTTAACCAGACCTGGGATTTGTTTTAAATGGTCTCCTCTAACAGGAGCTCTATTGGCATTTGGCTTGTCGAAGACAATGACGTTCCATTCAATTGGGGCAGACATACTGAATAATCGTTTGACTATGCGGTTCATTTCAGTTTTCCGAGAGCGACTCCGATACGAGAATAGGAGAGAATCCCAGTTTTGCGATGTTTTGATTCCCAAAACTGGAGGAAAGGTAAATCTGCTAAGAGTTCTGCTTGTGGCATATTGGTAGGTATTGTTCTACTCAGTGAGAACTAGTTTCTGATACTTCAAATAAATTAAATGTTGTATAATACTTGGAATGGCTGCGAAATTCACAGAAACCAATTGAAAATTGGAACTGGCTAAATTTTATACAATATAATTGTATATTAAATATACGGTGGGAAATAGAAGTGTAAAATCATGAAGGAATACAAAGAGTATACCAAATTTCATAATAGTTGCGCAGAGAAACCCAATGAAGTCAAAACTTCAATAATGTAATCATTAATATATATTTAGTTGGTGTTGGGGTCTACACCAATCAAATCAGAATATAAATCGATGTTTCAGTCAACAAAATGTCAAATGTCAACAACACAAAATAACAAAAAACAAAAAGAGTACTACATCATCTAAATTATCGTCTATTATCATACTATCATGATCAATAAATATGCAACATGTGCCTTCAGGCACTATTTTACTCTCCTTCACCTTATTTCAATGGACTAAAATATTGAATATTTTCCTTTCTTGGACCCAAATCACTTAACTTAATACCGGCTCCAAATTGGTTTCCTTCTGGAGAATGTGTTGGAATAACAGTGACTGGTAATGCACCTTCTGCCATTCTCTTGTATTGTTTTTGACCTATACCACCTTTATCTCTCATATAACCTTTGATGAAAGACGTTTGGTATCTCTTCAAATAGTTTTCGTTTCTTAAAGTTGGTCTGGTTTCCACTTCGTTGTATAATTTAGTCTTAATCATAGGTTCATTTCCAGCTTTGTAGTTTTTATAAAACATCAATGAGACACCACCCAAAACTGCTACTCCAAAAACTTTGGCCAAGTTGATTTCGGTTTCCTTTGGAGGCTCATGATGGTGGTCATGATGATTGAGTCTCTTGAGAACATTGAACTGCTTCTTTGATGTGGTTCTTATGCTTCTTGCCAACATTTTGGTAGTTTGGTTCCAAGTCTTACAATATCCTTCAGTTTATTGGTCGGACAGAAAACTCTGCGCGCATTTGTTTCGTCCAAAGTCCAGAAAAAAGACGTGCACCAACAAGAACATCCGCTCTCGCCAAACCACAGCCAAAGCAAAAGATTGTGCGACCAACGGAGGGTCGTGCATTAACCATCATATAGTCATGTTCTAGTTACACGATGGCAAGTACCACATATCAGCCAATTGAGGGCACTTGGAGACATGCTCGGTGCTCAGAGAAGTAGAGACATTAAAGAAGGATAAAATATTGGAAAACTGTTAAAAATCCGTTGTTTTCGATGCAAACATCGACCAGACATCGAAATTCACAAGTAAACTCGGCAGAGTATTTGTAATTGATTAAATCCACCACGCCAAAAGTCATAGAATCTAGTATATTCACTACTTAATATCCAACACTGATCAAATAATCTGCCAACTTTTCAACCACAGCAGTAGCATCCCCAGCCACAGTGGTAGGAGGATAATGGGCCAATAAGATGGTCTGTTGAGTTCTGACAAAAATGACACCTTCAGTGTCTTGTCTACCGTATATGGATCTTTCATCAGCTCTTAACAAGAAGTATTTTTTACCCAAAACGTGTAATCCAGTGGCTTGCAATTGAGATGGATCATCGAAACCTTTAGCAATTTCAGAGATTTCCTTTTGGTCCAATTGGAATCCATTGGATTGAGCCCACAAGGAGTCTCCAGCTCTGGAGTACAAAGCTGCTTTGTCGATTTTACCAGTAGAAATCAAATTATCGGTATAAGCTTGCCACGACATGGTTTATAGTTGTAGTTGATCTGTTTGTAGGGAACTCAACGTATTTATATGTTCGCGAACGAGTATGGAGTCGTGCCATGGGTCAATATTGCTACTGCAAACAAAGAAAAGAGAAGGTAGGTTTGAAATTTACTTGAAAGTTGTGCTTAGTTGAACAGGGAGATTATGTATTTCAATTATTTAGTTTCTGCTTTTTGGTTGGAGGCTCAGATAATTCTTCAATTTCTTCGATTTCTTCGAATTCCTCTATGTCCGCAGTTCCCTGGTTGTCGTCGTCTAACACGATTGTATTTGACTGCAAATCGCCAGTTTCTTCGTATTCAAGAGCTTCTGTTTGTTCTGGTTGAGGCAATGGTTCCTTCCAGTCAGGGGGGCATGGGGCCAACAATTGGAAGGTTTTGTCTTCCCTGAGATATAATTCTACGTTCCGTTTGACACCGTCTTCATCTTGCACCAATAAGGTATCTCCATATTTAATTCCTAGTTCCGGTAATTTCTTTTCGACATTGTCATCAAAATCAAAATCGTAGATCAACCGGGACTTTCCGGTGATTAAGGAGATATCCTCGTAGTCATATGTGGTTTGAATTTTGTTGACGAGTTCTCCCAAGGTTATTATCTCAAACTGTTCAGCTGGAATACATGCCATTGCTTTAGCAGTAAGTTTACAACTGGCACACTTGGTATTGGGTCCCACCAAAGATGCCGCAGTGATATATTTGTTAGGTTTGATACTGACAAATACTGTGGATGAGTTCTTGAAAGGAGCATCTTGGGAATATGACTTCGTAGTAGCATCAAAGTTGCTGAAAAATTTAAGTGATTCTAATCCTGAAAGGCCCGATATTATTGCATTGGTGGTGGCAATAGCTGGAATGATATTGCCTGCTACTTGCTTGATATCGAATTTGCTTTTGGTTTCTATATGAAAAATGGAAGACCGCAAGTTGGCAGCTGCCACAACGAAATTAAGTGTATCATCGTCATCTTTGTCAAACTCGATTGTTTTTTCAGTCTTTAATCTCTGGGATAATTTTTCGCTTGATTTGGAAAGGACATACAAGTCTTCAGTAAGAGACCAAACTCTCGTTTCATCTTTCATAAGATCCTCATTAGACGAGTCTGTCGATAAAGTTTCAAGTTCAGCTTTATAAATATCATAATCTAAAGGAACAGGCCTTTGCCTCAGTTTCCAAAGAGTCTCAATCTTTAAAAGCCTTTCTATATCTTTCACAAATATTTTTGAAATCAAGTCTTCAGTGAATGCCTTGCTTCCTTCTCGAATAACTTTCTTCAAATCATTTAATTCATTCGTCTCATTTAACATGGTTTCGATTTCTTGTTTATCATCCGTCTCTTCCTCGAGCTTCTTCCTTTGTTGCTCTAGTTCTTCAGTGCTGAGGGTTTGACTATCATCGAACAATTGCTGAAATAAGAATTCTTTTGCCCAGGTAATGCTATGAACAGGCTTGGATGGTGTGGACCTGATCGTACAGACCGGGAATGTTTTTGGTGTCTCTTTAGCATTACAGTCAAAACATTCACTTTTGTACGGAAAAATTGGTTGGATTTGTCCCTCAAATCCAGTAGTTCCACTTTCCATTAGCAGCTTACTAAGGAATAGACACATTTTGTTGACATATCTTCTGGCTTCCAAGTTATCCAATGCATTATATATGTAAGTGAATTGCTCCCACCAGTCCATAGGAAATGCTGATGTGTCCATAATATTTCCATGATGTGGCACCAATTTACAGTGGAAGTAGTTAAACTTCTCAACGGCTTTAACAACAGTAAAGGCCTTTGATTGATCGATATCTTTTTGTCTGAAGAGGAATTGACGGTTCAAGTTACTCAAAGTGACAGTGTCAAGGTCCACGACATGTATCTCACCGTACCCCGTTAACATCAAATCTTTAAGAAGTTCACATCCAATTCCTCCAGCTCCTACCATTAAAACTTTTGACTGATAATGTTAATAAATCTGCCCTTCTTTCCCGAGGGAAAACTCAGAATCAATGATTCAAGTTGAGTGGTACCACATGGTTAGTTACATACGGTTCTAATGCCTTGGAAACGATCGTCTCCAAGAATTCTTCGAAGATAAAGGTCTTTTGACATAGTTCGCGAAATGTATTTCATGAAAAATCCTGTGTATTTTATATCTCAAAACTAATTTAAACATCAGTAAACAAATTCCATACTCCCTTCAAATATTGCACGATTTCACTTCCTCCTAATTTACTGTCTCCGTACAATCTGTCGACGAAACTAATTGGTACTTCTGCAATGCTGTAGCCTAAATTTCTAGCTCTGACAATCATTTCCATTTGGAAAACGTATCCCTTTGATTTGGTTTCTTCAATGACTTTAGCCAACACCTCTTTCTTGTATAATCTAAATGATCCAGTCAAGTCTGAAATTTGTGGTCTCAAGAAGAAGTCGGCTAAGAAATTAGCACCTCTGGAGACCAACTTTCTCTTCAAATCCCATCCAAAAACACCACCATCTCCGGCATATCTAGTACCAGTAACGATATCGTAGTTCTCTTCCTTTTGCTTCTTGATAAATTGAGGAATGGCTTCTGGATGGTGAGAGAAGTCAGCATCCATGATAATGACAAAGTTACCAGTGACGAATTGCAATCCATGGACGTAAGCAGTACCCAAACCCAACTTTCCTGGTCTTGGTCTCAATTGTATGTGCTTCTTTCCAAAGATATCAATTAATTTTTCAGCAATAATTTGGGTACCATCTGGAGAATTATCGTCAACGATGATTACTTCCCAGTCCAAGTCGGCAGCAGTAAATGACTTGTTAAGGAGATAAACAAGAATAGGAAGATTCTGCTTTTCATTGTACGTAGGGAGAATTACTGAGTATTTGTCTGGCATGATTAGTTGTTTGTTACGTGTATTAGTTTGGAGACATTTTCGGTCGCGAAAACAAAGCTTGGAGTCGGTCGTGTCAACCACTCGTTTTGTAAGATACTTTTTAATATTACTTGTAGTTTTACATTTATACTCCTGTTAATACACTTCTATATTGTAAGTTCCTCTCTACCTGAGTTTGACTCTAAATCCCGAGTCTATACATGATGATAATCCACCTAAGAAAAATTAAAATTACATGATTTATACTTCATCAAACACATTATTTATTTAAGTTCAATGAGTTGAACTGGTCAGAAATCGATGCAAACCCAAGACTAGGGTCAAGTTGAATATTTGAATCGAGTTTAAGACTTTGATCAAGTTGAATACTTGAATCAAGTGGATTTCCGTTTTTCGTTGTAGAAGCATTATTGGTTTGCGAATTTGCAGCCATTTGTGGCTGATATTGATGAAAGAAAGTCTGAGGAATTCCTTGCGATGAAAGATTTGCTGTAGCAGTAGAATTTAAATAATGCTGGGTAAGTAAATGTTGATGGGATGAAACTGGAGGTGTCGACAGAATTGTTTGTCCTTGAATGTTTCCAGTTCCATTTGAGCTGGTTCTTGACAAGCTAGACGAGCCAGCCGAAGCGGGTTGCTGATATAATTGTACAGGTTTATATTGTGTCTGAGCTTGGGACAGCATTTGTGATTGTACTGGTTGTTGCAGCTGCAGTTGTTGCAGTTGTGATTTTTGCATGTAGTTACTATTCAAATTTAATGGTTGACCACTTGCAGTAGCAGCAGCAATAGCAGCAGCAGTTGAGCTGACAGAATGGATTTGATGATTCATCTTTCCATTATGCAAATTCAAAGGCTTATTAATTCCACATTTCAAACAAACTAAGTTCTTTGCAAAATTATGATATTGACAAGCTTCGTTAGTACACTTCCAATCTCCTGCTCTGAAAGGAACTGAATTCCCATTGTTTCCATTACTATTTCTTTGAGCATTATGATTATGGTATCCATCATTATAATATGACGCAGGACCTCCCATTTTGTCTCCTGATGCTGAATTTGGTGCCGAGTTGGACGACGAGTGTCCTCCCATAAGGTTATTGTTACCTCCATTATTGGACCTACGTCCATTCATACCCATATTTCCTGGATGAATTTGCTCTTGGTAAGCCACAGCACTTGTTGCTGGAAATGAACACCTAAAACAGGCAATTCTTCTTTGGAAATTACTGAAGCCACATGATGGACATGTCCAGTCTCCTGGTCTTGGACGGTTCTTCAGAGGTGGGAATGGGGTCAATAACTCACTGGCTTTATCTAAGACTTGAGTGGAAGATGGTTGAATTTCTATAGGACGATTGTTCAATGCTCTCCCGTTAAGAGAAAGCGATTCGGTAGCTTCTTCATGAGTTGCAAATACTGCAAATCCAGAGATACCCTTATATTTATTCTTATTGTTCGAGTTGTTTCCCTGAGAATTGGAGTCCGAGTTTTTAAGAGTCCAAAAGGCAATTGGTCTTGCACCGAATTGGGTGAACCATGATTCTAGTTCTGACTGTGTAGTGTCAAATGGTAAGTTGGTGAGATATAATATCTTTGATCTCTCTGTCAAAAACAAACGGACATCTTGACTTGAATCATATGGTTTGGTCAAGACTGTAGAATGGTCTTCAAGTGGAATAGATTTTTTGACAAGCTGTATTAAAAGTTTGCAGTAAATATTATTCATTGAGACTCTTCCATTGGTTTTAGGTGCAACTGGTGCAGATTTTATAGGGGGTTCAACAACATTTGTTGGGGCACCAGTACTGCTGGTAGCAGACAAAGGTGGAGTATTGGATTCCAGAACAGGGCTTGGAAGTTCTGAAGTACTGATATCAACTTCGAGGGCTGTAAGAATATTTGCAACCGAATTGGCACTATAGGATAAAGCCTCCGGATGGGTACTTTGCCATTTACAATATTCATTTTGCAAGTCGAAAATACGTGGATGTTGAATATATGGAGGTAAAACTACTCCTTTATCTCTGGCTTCCCTAGGTAATTGTACACGGAGTTTTGCGATATCCATAGACACAAACAGGAAATCTTTATTTTTGGCAATCACACTTTCTTGGATAGATTTGTCAAACAAGGAAATGGCATCTTTAAAGGATCCAGCAGATTTCACATCATCATAAGTAAGGCCAGTGGAATGAGTACAAAATGGGGTGATCGGAGTGTGAACAGGCTTAACTAAAATTGTCTGAGATCCGGAGATGTCGAGAGTCAAAGCATCGACAAAACTCCATGAAATCTCGATGGTTTCAGTTGCATCTTTGGCTATATACCCAGAAGACTCATCACATGTGGTGGCAATATAAATGGCCACGTACGTGTCACTCATATCAAGGATAAAATACAAAAAGAATGGATTAGCACAAGCTTTGATTGACGTTTACTCGAAAATTTTTCAGTGAGAAAAGTGAGTGAAAAATTACTATGTATACAGGACGTATATACGGACTTATACGATTCAATCTACATTAAAAAATGACAGAAAAGTGGTTGATTCTCAAGTTTCACAGGAGGGAAAATCGGAATTACATACAGCGAGGATGTCTTGGACGTGTTGTTTGATTCTCCTAAGCTCAACTGTGACAATTCTTCGAGAACTGTGTTTGACAAAACCGGTTTGTATTGAGGAGCCGTAGTTCCAATGGTTATGTGAAGATGATCTGTTACCACCGGAACCTTCACTGCCAGTCCATTAGATTGTTCGAATCCAGAGATTGAAACGCTGAGGCAGATCAACTTCGAGGATACGACTATCGAATGCAAGGTTACAGAAGCTGTTATTGGGGAGATTTGGAACGCGTCTGATGGTTTCTTGTCTTGCACCAAAAGCTCATGTAATTTACCCCATTGTGTTGAATGTGAGGTCAGTTTGGACATATGAGCAAGGGTCACATGGAACTCAGACTGAACTCGATTGTCTGACTTCAACTGTTGCCAAATTGGATCGTTGACACATAATTCATCGAGCACTTGAATCACTTGCTCCTGGTAAACTTTTATTCCGAAGTAATCAACTTTCAGTTTCTTTTTCGAACTTTCCTTCTGTTTTGCAAGGGAACCAAACGTCTTGGTGAACGTGGGTGTATAATCCTTTGCCTCTTGTACAGCTGCTGTGATCTGTTCATCAGAAGGTAACGTTCCAATCAAATCAGGGAAAGATTCCCACAAATCATTAATAACTCTCTTCACACTGGTTTCGGTATCTTCCATATAGTCAAGGTTAATAACACGCGTGAACTCATTGTCAGGTTCATATCTAGTGTTGAGAGGCTGAAGACGAGAAATAAATCCATTGAGAATCTTGGATGCTAACTTTGGATCGCTGCCACTTTTAATAGATTGGTGATTGTCACCTCTTGCTACCACTCTCTTCAAGGTGACTTCACGTAATACGTCTTTATCAGTGCCAGGGGGAATGAAATTGAGAGCAATCATGACCAAGCTTGTGTTCGAAAGTAAATAGTTCACTTTCAAATTATAAAATTGTTCAAAGACTTGCTTTCTTTCTCTCTTCATATGGTTATTTCTATCACATACAACAGCGTCATACGTTTGCAAGCTCTTAAGTGACTCCACAAATAACAGGTTCTTTCCTTTGCTTGGGAGGTTATCATTTTGGAGGTGGCCCCAGTCGAATAAAGTTGCAAGGGATCTTCCGACAGTTGTTTTACCACATCCTATGGTAGCAATCGGAACGAAAACAAATTTATGTTGGACATCTCCCAAATCCAAAGTATGGGAAAGTTCTTCATTTATCTTTAAAAGATTCATACCACTAATCTCTTCCAATCCCAAGCTAGCAAGAAATTGTTTTCTCAACTCGATAACACCGAAGTTTTCTAAAAACTTATCCTTTCTCTCCGGATATTCAACAAAGTACTTGGAAACAAACCCGAGGTATTGAGAAATGATATATTTTTCATCTTTGAACCTGTCCAACATCTCATTATATGGCTTTCCATGCAAATAGTTCTTCGTAACTTCTCTGAAGTGACGATATAATAAATATGGTTGTTCAAATTTGTATTTGAAGAAGAAGTCACTCCCTGACTTCTTGTTTTTAGTACGAATCACAAAACCTTCTACTTCACGGCCGTTATAAGTTCCAGTTTTCTTCACCTCATTGAGGAAAGCCATTAATTCATTAAAGTCTGGAATATCAAAATACTCCACACATTTGAATCCCCATTCATCTGCAAACTTCTTCACTTCTTCCATAGAATAGGTCTTGAAGTCAACAGTATTGTAATTTATACCATGCAAATAGAGCCCAGCATCCTTCTTAGAATACTCCAATATATGTTCTTCGAAGCTATCATCACATAATTCTGCAACAAGTGTGACATTATGGGCGTACAATATCTCGGCCAATTCTTTGACAGACTTGCCAAGAGGTTGTAGAATAGCTTCTAAATGCTTCTCACCTTCCCCTGCATGGTTCTTGCCCAAATCGTCTCGAATACCAGTGGAATGCTTCGAACAAACCATAATAGTTCCATCGGCCAAACCACTTATGAAGATGATACAACCATTCTCTTTCAATGTTAGGTTATAAGGGCCAGAGGTCGAACTAGCAAGACTAGACTCCATGGTAGCAGCAATCTCATTCATATTGAAGAATTTATCGTAGCCTCGTACAAGAATCTTTTCATCTTTTGTGAATAACCCTCTGGCTTTGCAAGGCACCAAATCTTTTGAATACTCAAACTCATTGAATTTCCAACTTGCGATCTCCCAATCACCTACACGATGAAGGGTTTTCTTTGCTTTCCCTTTTTTCAACTTCGTAGAATCCTCTAACTTCTGTTGTAATTCTAGAAGCTTATCTTGAGGGTCTAACACTGGCAGTAACATCGTTTGAAAAAATAGTGTTCGCATTTTAAAACATATATATTTACCTATTTTCTTTATATCGTTGTGACTAATTCTTAAAGTGACTCATAATTTGATAAGATGGTTGATGTAGACGAAGCAGATGTTGCAGTGCTCAACCAGAATCTCCTGCGAAGCAAGGAATTGTTTACGTCGATTTCTCGATCTTTAAATAACATTTCCACCAGATCAACAAATGCGTCCACCAAGATCAAGCCTATCTTGAAAGATGTGAACAAATTGACCACGGAAAAGAAGACAGTGGAGTCACACATAGAGGAGTTAAGGGGAGTGAGTGCCTATGCAGAAAGGACCAGTAATTATGAAACCATATTGAATAACTCTGTTGATATCATTGGATTGAAGAAATACATCGATACACTCGGTAAACTGAGAGGATTGTTAAAGGAGATGAAGAGCCAAATCAGAAAGTACCACGGAATCTTGATCAACTTTGAAAATCTTATAGACAAGCTGGAGTTTAAGGTTGTGAGTTTTTTCAAGAAGCTGGTTGAGTCCGGAAAGTTCAATGAGATCTTGATGATCAATAAATATTTCCACAATGATAACAGACAAATCAACAAAATTTTTGTGGATTCACGTAGTAATAAATTAGTGGAGAAGATGAAGCTGATAGAATCTGAATATTCATTCAAACCTAAAGCCATAGGTCCCAAATCTCCACCATATGAGAAGAAGAGTAACGGTATAAATGTCTACTGTCTCGAGCTAATCAATCTTTTAAAGAAGGAGAATGAACTTCTAAGTCAATTGGATAATGTCTCGATATTTGGGAAAATTGTGGACAAAGAAATGGATGCATTTGCTGATTTGATGGAAAGAAACTATTTACTGTATTTTAATGAGACCAATTTGATGGGAAATGACATTTTGGCATTGGAAATAGTTGAAGCGGTTGAAGAATTCAAGATGAACTTCAGCCATTTCGATGACATCAAAAAGTATAGAGTTAACCTCACATTTGATAAACTTGAGACCCAGTTCAGACAATTATTGAAAGAATATTTCCGGTTTATCGAAGGTAGAATACAACCGATAGAGAAGATGAGTGAATTAAACTCCACTGAGATAGTGGTTGAATTAATTACACGTATAAGAAAGATTTGTGATTATCCAGCCGGCCTCAATGTTCTTGTATCACATTTTAACATTGGGGAGTGGCTCAACATCAAGCAGTTGAAATTCATAACCATCTACACATCAGTAATAAAGAACGAGTCAGAAGAACCACAATTGTTAAGTAATTTTGTCAGTGATTTGATCGACTGTATCATGATCAACATTGAAACAAAAATGAAAGAACACAAAAAGTCAGCCCAGGGATTCTATCTCGTGAAGAATACGGTATTGATCGAGGGTATTGTCAACCGGTCAAGTAACTTATTTGAGATTCTAGGAACAGTGGGGATGGAAAGACTAAACAAGCTTAAGAACAGGTTCTTGAAATTGTTCTTGGATGACTGGAACTATGCATCGTACATCATCATTAGAGATATGACCCAACTAACAGCATTGAGTGCCTCCAATCAAAGCAGTGAAATGTCATCCAAGGAAAAGGATCAAATCAAGAAATTATTTGAAACTTTCAACGAATCATTCGAAGAAGCAATCAAAAATTACGAAAAGTTTAATATTCTGGATCCAAACCTCAAGGGTTATTTGGTGGGAGAAATTAAAAAGCTCATCATGAACGCCTACTTTAAGCTTTATGACAAGTACGGGAACTCGGGATTTACAAAAAATAAATCCAAGTACATTAAGTACAATAAGATGCAGTTTGAAACAGTATTGAATGACAGACTTCGGTGAAGAAGATGCCAAGATATAACTACAATGACGGCCAAGTTGGCAGCAATGAAGGAGATATCGCCAGTTTACCGTAGTTGGTTGTATGCGTTGTTGCCTATTTGACACCTGTATAATTCGGATGTCGCGTCAGATTTCATGTGTTTAACGTCAAGGGATTCAAACGGGAACAAGCCAATGACAATAAAAAGGTGGATGGTAGGATAGCAGATTCTTGGAGCACCCATACCAATTTTCCACACGAACAGAGAGATTTACCAGTAAAGTTCACGATTTACAGCATCTGAAACCGTTGAGATGAAAATATGAACTGTGATTGACAAATCAAAGATCGTGACAACAAGTCAAAGATCGTTACAGCAAATCAAAGGTAGGTGGAAATGTGCTTGCCCTATTCCGAAGACATTCCAGTTGCATGTCTAATACAGCGAAATACTACATTAAATAGCCGCACCTTCAATGCACATTCAAGCATTTTAACTCAAATGAGCCTCAGCTACAAGGTCGTTTCTCTGTCTACCCAACTGATTCTCTCACCAAGCCCAAGTAGGTTCTGCCCCATACCATACTTCTAGTCTACAAACACAGAAACCCTACAAAAGCAACACATAAACAATATAAATGTCTACAAAATGTCGACATAAACAATAGAAGCGCTTATTAACACGCCAAGCAGGATTTAAACGCGACGACATTCAGTTAACAAAGGCGACAAAACGCTATGTCCGCTCGCAATTTACACAATCCAGCGATGCAGGAACTGTCAATTCTTGACACCCCGCGTGGACCCAACCATCGCCATCCAAACCTGAACCACGGCGGTATGAGCGTAGGCCTAGGTAGACCCCAAGCCAACCCCCCTCCCGAGCCACCTCAACTCCAGACGCGTGTAAGATGTGATGTATCACCCAGCATCAAGGTTGCCCGACACATATCAAAGTCAATCTTAAGTTGATGACCAACCTTCGTAATTAAGACTTGGCATTGGCGACGGCGACGGCAACGTTAACGTGGCATCGGCGACGTTGCAGGTTTTCCAGTGCTAAGAAAAGTGACACATGAAATAGGAGGCGCCGTGAAAAGATAACAATTTCTTTTAGCTGCGGAAACGGCAATCGCATCGGCGCCTGTGCAGGACGGGTATACCGACCAAATGATACTTGGATGGTGGTATCGGCTTAAAGTGTCGGGCAAGTATCGCATTGAATGGAGCAATGTGATAATCGCCTAACCAAGGAGGTGACATTGACATGACCCGTGTTATTGCTATTTTGGGTATGGCTATGGGGGCTGAAGCAAATAGGATTGGGAAAAGTCTTGGCGTTCTTGGCGTGTGTGCAGGCCGCGAGACTTGACACAAGAAATTGACACAAGTCATCTAGATTGGGATTTGCATACGGGGAAGCGCCTCTGTGGGGGTATTGGTCAACCGCCAAAACAACAGCGATACTTTGAGGAGTGGAGGTTGGATCTCGTACTTGGCGCCCTCGACTGGATGTCGTGAGATACTGGAGAAATGGGGGGTGTTGTCGTCGATCAGCACCGTATTTGCAATCGGTAGTACCATCTCGCCCGCGACATTCATTGCCTATTCCATCCACATTCCTGCACGCATCACCTGTCAAGAAATGTTTTCCTTCGTATCGGAGCACAATTCTACAACAAGCTTGACAAGAAATTTGACATGTTGGAGATTTTTCTTGTCGTTGCCTTAAATACAAAAGCTGTTGCCGTAATTTTTAGAAATTATTTGGTTTTTCATTTTAAATCATCATGAACAACAAAGTTAGTTTACCACCCATCAGTGATTTATTGAGCACTTCATATCCGGTTCCAGGCCACCAGGCCCATCCGCCAATCCATTCACACTACCGATTGCCACAACCCACCAGTTTCAATTATGGGGGATACAGTTCTGGTTCCAGTTTACTGTCATATCGGACCACGGGCGATTTGCCGGGACTCTCGTCCCACATGCCGCCAGTTGCTGGTTCTGCGGGAGTGCCTGGTGCCACCGCGGTGTCTAGTGCCACGGGCTCGGGGTCGGGATCGGCTGCGGACCGTCGCGGGGTCACTGCCGGCGCCAGTCCTCGTGCTGCCAGTACCTCCAGTGTGGCCCCAGTCGGGTCCGCAGTGCCGGCGGTGCCGTCGCCAAACTACTACTACCAAGGCTCGCTCTATAAAGTGAGTCTGACCGAAAGCATCACGCCTCCTGCCAGAACCCTGCCGGTGTTCGACCGTGTTGGGGCCACGTCGCCCAAGCTGTCGGCCGGCTCTGAAAAGAGGAAAACGAGAAACAATCTACCAAAGGAAACCACATATATATTGCTCAAATGGCTCAATGAGCATTTGAATCATCCGTACCCAAACTCGTTTGAGAAGAATCAATTGATGATGACGACGGGGTTGAACCAGCAGCAGCTTTCGAACTGGTTCATCAACGCTAGACGTCGGAAGATCAAGGGGTTGAAGGAACAACAACGGATGACTATATAGAGTAAGTAATGAATTATGATATGGAATGGAGGAAGTGACTGTAGGCTGGGGCGGGAGTAGGCTGGGGCGTGGCCGCGCGGTGCTACACGGTGACGAGTCCCGTGCTGTCCAACCTGCCGCCCCACTCCGGCCGGCCTCGCACCACGCCGGCGTGGCAGCTGCGAAATTGGCCTGCTCGCCCGCATCCTCATCGATCCTGCACCGTCTAGTAAACAAACAACATGAACTCCTGTGATGCCTTGGTCGCCATCTCCGACCACATTCTAAACTCGCTCAATTCGCTCAACAAACTCGAGTACAACCGTAATGGACGGAAGTATAAGTTCGTCAACAACGGGTTCCAAAGAATCAAACAGGAAGACAAGCATTTGGTGGTCAATCTCAACGATCTTCTGATGAAATGTTCTGTGATCTCAGCTTTCAGCATTCTACACAACATCAACGACGGCCAGATCTTCGACGATCACCCGGACTTCTGTCTTGCGGTGCTTGGAGTCGCCAGGGAACTTGAAACCAATCTGTGGTTTGAAGGCTCCAATATTATTCATTATACTCCACAGATGGACTTTGGTCCAGACATCGTCAAACAGGCCATGAACTTCTGCCAGAAAATCGAGGCCAAACACCTTGCAATGGGGATAGATCTTCTTGTGGCTTCGAAATTGAACTTCTTCCACACAGATCACCATCTTGGAACCAAGATCTACGGGGTTTATTTGATCAAATACATGAAAGAGTACTTTGGTGAAGAGTCCGTCAACGATGTAGACATTCTCGTGGCACTTAAGTCGTTTGTGCACTGGGGGTCGATCAAATGTGTGCTTTATAAGCTCGAGGTGCCGGACGTGTATTTGACGGACGACGAGTTTTTGTTGTACAAGAGTTTCCCGGAGCCAAAGGACGAGCTTAAACAGGAGATCTGGAAAAAGTATCCGAGTGGGACTTCGAAGTATCTGTTGCTTAAGAATGCTCTTGTGCAGTTACTGGAGTACGAGTATGCTGAATTGATCAAGTTTCCTGAATCTGATGAACGGTTTGATCTCTCGTGGTTGTTCACGTTGTGTGACGATATTGAGAAGAATCCTATTAAATACCACTTGCGGTCTGCTTCGAAGAACTTGACTCTGGATCCTGCTAATTTGAACGAGTTGGGTCAGAAGTACGCTGAAAACACAAAGAACCTTTTGAATTTGGTATCGATTATCCTGCATTTGTTTGACTTGAACTTCGAGTTCTTCAACAAAAACTCGAAGGTGCCTAAATTTGAAACCATCGACGAGCCGGACTTGGTCGCCAAATACACCGATGTGAGTAATAAGGTGAGTTTTTATAAGCTGAAGGACTGGTCCAGTGACGATATCTTGTTGAGGTTGGCCAGTAATGGGGTTTCATTGAAGGAGAAGGTCCAATCGTACGTCAATCCAGAGTTGAGCCAGTAAACTAGAGTATTGACTTCTCTATACGTGTTCTATGTAATCAGTACATTAATAAATAAACCAAGTATACTCTATAAAATCAGAACCACGGCAACTTGTTGTTGTTTTCCCATACAAGGTTTCCAGACTTGAGCAGTTTTTGCTCTTCTTGGGTGAACATTTGTAATGCACTCAAAGACGAGTTGGGAATAACCTTTCCCAAGCTATTTAAATCGATGTTCAATTCTTCAAACTCACTGCCCCACACTTCCACTTTACTGAAGCCTTTACCGTAGAATTTGGCGTATTGCTTGACATAGTCCAACAATTTAAGTCTTATGTTCTGGTCAAACTGTTCACGGACGTGGATTAAAATCACCTTGATCACGTACTTCTCTGGCATGTAGTCATAGGTGAATGCTACAAATCCCACCAATTCATTGTCTTTGTGCAACTTCAATCCAAAGGTCTTCTGATCAATCTTCTTGTATGTTTCGAATACCTGGTCCATCTTGCTGAGATCAAGCTTCACATCAAGCTTATTGATATAGCTGTGAACATACTTGGCCCTCACATGGTACCAATCAAGACTGTCCTCGGAAGGAACGTGGGTGATACGTGTTTTACCATCAGTCTTGACCATGGTCTCGATATTCTCTTCGTTTTCAATACGATATTGCTTCATAACGTCTCCAAATTCGGCAAACAGAATCAGAGTCAAGTGACCTTCTGGAACAGACACATCAACCACGTCTGAATCAAAAACCTTGTTCTCCACGTCATCCAAACCTGCCACAATCACGGGAACCTCCATCGAGGTAAAGCCGCATCTGCTGTAGTAATCCCCAACTTCAGAATATAAAAAGATGTATCCATCTTTCAACAACGTCTTCTTCGAGATCTCCACAAGCTTATCAACCATGATCTGAGCATATCCCTTTTTCCTGTGGTTGGGGTACGTGAACACTCCTCCAATACATCCACATTTAACCGGGATTCGATTCACCTTCTCGTCAACCTTTTTGTACACATACGCGTCTCTGACGAGCAATTCGATAGAACACAACTTTTCGTCCACGTTGGACTTATCAGACAATGCATAAATGCGGATGTCTTTGGTCATAGCACAGGATCCAAGAAGTCTCTCTCTGTAGACATAGTCTTCAGCCGTCAACACACCTCTCCAGGCGAAGGAATTCTGGTGTCTTGTCCAGTCCACAAGCTTCTTGTTGTCGGTGATATCAGTGAGCACGTAATTATCAGGGTCAGTTCTTGTCATGGTAGTAGTTAGAAGAAGAATATGTTAGGAATTAAGTATCTATATATATAGACAAGGTCGCAATTTCCAATTCTGGAATCCAAGTAGATGCGGCCCAGATGCGGGTCTGGATTTGGTAAAATAGGCGAGACCCCGACGGTTTAAGGTTTCAGCTACCATTAACCGAACTGCTGGAGTATACCAAGACAGCAACACGCAATATAGTGCAATCTACTGCTTGCAACGTGTTTATATTTTGGCAATTTGCAACAACAGACCCGGGTTGCAGCAGTCTCGAGAAAGTGCACCGCGAAATTTTTCACAACGCAAGTATGGAGCTTCTTCCACAAGGACAAAGCAACACGGTTCAGGTGTTGTGGGAAGACCAGCAGAACATCAACAAGTTCAGTTCTTTGATCTCTGAGAAAGACGAATTGGTGGCACAGCTTGAAAAATTGAAGACCGAAAAGGACTATCTTGACGACTTATCTCTCGAGTTAGAATTGTTGGATGAGTCAGAGAAGATCCAATACAAGATCGGCGAAGCTTTCGTGTTCATGAATGTTACCAAGGCTGTGGAAAGAGTCGACAAGGATAACGAAACCATCACGGAAAATATCAACGAAATCGAGTCCCAGATCGAAGATTTTGAATCCGAATTGGCTAGATTAAAGGGCCTTTTGTATGGTAAGTTTGGTAAGAATATTAATTTAGAGCTTTAGATGTAAATACACGTAATATTTTCGATTTTCGGGATTCTGTAAAGTGTTTGGCGACCGAGCCGTTTTGAGGAAGGTGTGGGGTGTCTGACTCATGATGTTTACAAAAATGCAACATAATACTGTCCGCATCAATTGTATGTGCGGCTTGGGTCTTAGTAATCGGTGAAATTCGTATCTGATCTGCAAATCTTACTAATGTAAAGGCAGGATATGTGGTAGAACCGTTGGGGAATATGAAACATATAAGCTGGTCGATTTTCCACAGTTGGAAATCTGGTGGAAAATGATACGATTATCACTATGTTCAAAGTTAATTATTCCTCAACAGGTTTTGATAAATACAGAGTCGCTGGAAACGTGACTTTCACCATTCCTGGTACCCTAGTATCCAAATTTACATTGGAGCTTGTGACCACAACCAGATATGTGAAGTACACTGCTGGTGGGCCCATTTTAAGAGCTGAAAATGGCTGCGAAATTACTCGACACGGTATCCACTTGAATTACTCTACCTTGGAGGGCAGTTATTCAATTCCGTTTGCTTTTGATACCTCATATACGTTCCTAGCCCCTGAGGCCAGTCGTAAGCTGCAATTGGAAGTAGTTCTCGTCACTCCAGAAAAGAAGTATTCCAGCAATCACAATATCACTGTGCCAATGCAAGCTATAAATCGGGATTTGCTAATTAATAAACTGTTTGAAGGACAAAACTTCCAAGCTACAATTCCTCGAGTCCTAGTCAATCGTCACGGCTTTGATTGGGAAGTACTTCTGAGCCCTGCAAAAACCAAAGTAAATATGGTGATTGAACAGAGTATTAACCTGAAAGTCTCAAATGATCAAGACTACACGGTTACTACTTGCCATAAGATATTTGATGGAAAGGTCAAAACTTCCAGAAATGTCATATCTGTTTCATCAAATAAAGTAAAACTCATACAAACATTCAAAATGGCAGAAGTGTCTTGTACTCATAAGCTTGTTATAGCTGTTAACGTGAAGAATAGAGTCCAAAAGTTTGCAATTCCTATTACAATAGTCCCAGTCCGTACAGAATCTCCTCCACCATATGATCAACTTCCTCCGTACATACAACATACGAAATAAAATACAAACTTTTATTATAATACATATATACACATGACTAGTCTTCATCACTGTCTTCGTAGGTAGGCAACTCTTCAAACTGCTGTGGCGGGTTTTGGGGTTTTTGTGGTTGTGTTTGCGTTTGGGGGTGTGAATGTGGATGCGGGTGTGCTTGTTCAGAGCCTATTCTTGGCCTCTTGGCGTTTGATCTATCATCTTCTGGTTTCCGTTTATTTTTCCTGAAATCTCGAATCTTGGGGCATGACTGTATGATTTCTTCCTCAGAAACACCGTCCTGAATACTTACCAACACTCTTTCAACCACGTCAATATGATTTCCGTTACTCTTGTCATCTCTGAATCTTAACATCTCCCAGTATCCTGGTTTATCGACCTTCTTCTTACATTCTACTATACGTCCTTGTAAAGGCTCATTCAAAGACTTGAGCAGTTCCCAGTCTTTGTTGCTCAAATAGAGATTAGTGAAATCCTCGTAATCTCTGCCACCTTTCCATACTCGAAGCTTCAAAATGTCTGGTTTGGAGTCGTAATCAGTGTATGTAGAATCTGGATCTCTAGGGTCCATATCTGGGTCTTGGTACTTGTTGAACACCATCTCAAGCTTATAGTCAATTGTATTTTCCTCTGCTGGTTTCCATTTGAGTAGAGTTGGGTCCGTTCCAAATACATAGGGTGTTTCTGCACAAGTGAAAATCAACCCGTCAGATTCATGGAACAATTGGTCCTTCTTGCTCAACACATCATCAGCACGATATGACGACGTCATGATTTTGAAACTTATCTTGAATGGGAAGTCGGGAGAATTCACAATCTCGGGGTTCTTGCGCTTGAAGTTGTCGAAAGGTTTCATGACTTGTTCGGTGATATATCCAAGCCTCGTAGGCAAGAATCTTCCAGTAATATCCTTTCCATTGACAGCCAACGCATCGAAAATACAGTATCTTAAATACAGTTCACTGACATTCTTGTTTTCCAACACCAATTCCCCGTCAAGGAGCGTTCCGTGGTGATAAGTCCTAACACTTCCCTCGTTTGGGTCCAATGGCATGTGGATGTTGGGGATATAATAGTATTCGTTTTCACGGGTGATCAAAAAAACACCTTCTCCTCTTTCCGGATGGTTAATGATGAAGAGAAGGCATCGAAGTCCGTCGGATTTCTCACAAACGAAGTAATCTTTCTTCAACAAGGTTTCGGTGAGATGATGTCTTTCAAAAGACACCGGCTGAGACCCGGGAAAATTGTAGTTTTTACGCCCAAGCAAGTCTGCCACCATCAATCTGAGTTCATGAGCTTCTTCTCGAGGAAGCTTTTCGCCAGGAATCACTGGCATGTCTCTGTCTGTAAGAATCATCGTGAAAGAGGAAGATGAAGTTGTTGATGTTTCGCGAAAACCAGTTTGAGGCAGAGCAGCCCACTAGGCCGGTGATGTGCCAAAAATCGCTGCAGACAGTTTTACGCAGCAGCTGTGAGCCTTCTCAATGCACTTTGAGGCTTATATGATATAGAGTATCGTAAATATATATTTTAATGCTAGGTTAATCTGTCGTTGTAATCCACAATGCCAAACTGTTCTCCACTGATGGGCTCATTCACCATGTGCAAAAACTCATCACCGGTGAACTCCTGGATATTAGACTCTGTGGCCAGCTCATGCTGGGAATTGTTATGTTGGGAGTCGTGGAAACAGCTTTGACATACTTGGTTGTCATTGACGACTCTCCAAATTGGAGATACGGTACCGTTGCATTGGCTGCAACTGTGACCCGAGATTCGGTCGTTTGTAGTTTTAGTGGTGTGCTGGATAAATGTTAAATAATTGGAAGCTTTGAGTTGGTTACCAGAGTACTTGGAGACGTTGGATTTCAACGTTTCCTCGATGAAGATCTGGAGAAGAGGGACTTGGTCTCGACTGGTGGAAGACCTTTTTCCTAGAGTCTCTGGGCCAAAAACGGCTTGAGTTTCACAGCATCTCAATGCAGGGGTTAACTTACCGGACTTATCTTTGACTCTTGTTTTGGATTCACCTAGTTCAAGTTTGAACCCAAAATCTCCACAGGAGATATGACATTGGGTGTTGCAAGTTGGGCATTTCACGAGCGATCCGGTCTTCCGGCATATTTTACAGGATTCATTTCTGTTCAGCACAAAAAGCCTGTCGACGCTCCTCAATTCGAAGGAATGGTGAATGAGCTCAATGGCGAGTTTGGTTGAAACCTTCAGATCGGGGCTGGAATTTATAGTGGAGATATACTTTTTGATGTTGATCTTAGGACGGGGTATTGGTTTAAAGTCGATGTCTTGATGGCTGACCATTGCACATGAAATATGACACCATTTACCAGAGTCCAACACTGGCTTCAAGTACCCTGAAGACTGGGAACATAGACAGCAAGTATAGTTAGGCTCGAAGAAGGGATTCAATGAATTGACGCAACAATCACATAGCCATTCTTTAATGTCAACCAGGTTTGGTACAGAAATACCAGCACATGCAGCATGAACACTTATTTGGCACGAAGAGCATTTCAAAGGTACTGCCACTTCGGCAGCACAAATGCTGCATTTTGAGTCTCCCATAAGAACATCTTTGTGGTCTTCTGAGCCTTTGGTATTGCTTGTCACCAAGTCTCCCAATGAAGTCAATCTTCTGAGGTTGAATGATCTGATGAGGCTTGATGTAGAGAACTCGAGATTCTCATGGATTGTCAATTGGATGTCTTTATGAGTTGCACCAAAGGGGTTGATTATATGTTCAATTTCATAAGGCTCGGGTTCTGGTGAGGGTTCTGGTGAGGGTTCAAGAGCTTTTTCGGGTTCTGGTTCATTTTTAACTTGAATTGGAGGTTCAGATTCATTTTTGGTTTTCTTGGATTCGGTATCTTGCTTCTTGACTTTTGTGGTCTTTGTTTTCTTCTGGTCCTTATCTTTTGACTCAGATCTTCTCTTTTTAACCGGAGACTCCGTACCTGGAGAGGGACTGGGCCTCTTTCTATCTTTCAATCCTCCATTCTTGTTTGCTTCAGCTATAATATCCTCTGAGTCTCTCACAAGTTCATATTCTATTTTCCGTTTCCCATTTTTGTTGATTTTCTTCTCTACTTCCAAAGGATCCTCCCAAACTACTGCATATCGTCTCCAGAGTCTTGCACAACGGAAACATAATGCCGTCAAGGTTTCTGAGCCTCCATCATATCCAGTGAGACGGAACCATTGTATGCTTTCAGTGGTATTACAGTGTTTGCACTCAAATTGTTTATCCTTTGTCAATTTGGTATCATAGGATGAATCGTCTTCCTCATTGAAAAGTTGCAGTTTCTTTGAATCTCGTGTTTCGGTTCTTTGAGCTTTCTTCTTGAGTCTTCCCTCAAAATTTCCCCAGATAAGTCTTCCATTCTTAGTCTTTTTCCAAAGATAGTAGAACCTGACAATCGAAGCACTCGGGACTGTCTGAACGTGCTGGAATACTGGGTAGAGTTCAGAACCGTACTTCTTAACTCCTTCTTCAAACTTTTGAATCTCTTGTTTAGTAAGAATCGGCTCTTTAAGTGATTCACGAGTAATTTTGAGTGAATCATCAATGGCTGCAAAAACATCACCATCGTGTTTGAAGTAGTTGTGGAGGATGGCATCAACAAAATTCGGAGAATTGGCAGACATCTCAAGCGTGTCAGCTATAGGAGAACACTGTGCAATATACTTCTCGAGTTTGTCAAAGTTGTTCTCAACATCCTCCTCCAACGGCTTCCAGAGTAGCGTCGAAGTAGCGTCTGTTCCTCTTTCAACAAACCCCTTTGGTCTTGGTTGGAGCCAGTCTGGATAATCCTTAGGCGGCACATCTGCGTATTCTTTAGGAACTTCGAGTGGGTTCTCGACTTCAACTGGTTTCAGCTTCTTCAGTTTCTTTGCATTTGCATCAGGTTTAGGGTCGTAATACATAATAGGATTCCCATTGAATTCGGGAATATACGTGGCCTGGTGCTTGGCCCCAATCCTAGTCGATGCTCGAGGATATGGTGACCGGTCGTCCAAGTCGACAGCATCTTCCAACTTGCTATGAAGTCCCAAATATCTCATGCACCATTCTTCCGCAAGCCGTCGTTGTTTGAACGAAAGTTTATCGGACTTCAAGAATTCTATAGCCATAAGCTCATACTTGGGAAGCACGTCAGACTTGGCGACTCGAGGCTCAGGCTCAGAGTCTGGTGTCGAGTCCTCAGTATCAAGCAGCAACTCCACCTCATTCAGCAGCTTGTTATCATGGCCCAACATCAAGATTCGCTTGCTCTGGTACTCCTGGAGATGCTTCTTGGTACAACCTTCACAATGCCAACTGAATCCTCTACTGGGCTTCTTCATAAGTGGAGGATCCAAGCAATATAGATGGTAGTAGTTATCGCAGTCAGCACAACATACACTATCTTGTGTCGAACACCACTGCCCACAAGTTTCACAAGTACAGGAGTTCGATTGAAACCCATTCAAAAGATATTTCGTCATTTGGGGCTCAATAAATATGTACTCGAACCGTTTGTTCAAGGCAGTCAAGAAGTTCTGGCTCTTCTGGTTCCGAGATATCTTCACAAGGTACTCTGTCGATACCACCTGATAAAACTTCATCATGTACCTGTCGTATAGTTTCTCGAAGAAGAAAGTGTTGGGGGCCCGTATATAGTCGTCAAGGTCATCAATGTCCTGCTTGTGTTTGACCAGCACCTTGCCTCTATAACTCGAGAGTGGACAAGTGTCTGTGTGCATGGAGGCATAAAGAAGCCGGGACTCGGGCGAAGTCTTGGAGATATCTCGGGGCCTGTAGAACCATTGGATCTGGAACACCACCATTGTCGCCAGTACGGCGTCTGACGGTATTGAGGATGTTGCAATCGACGTTTGCTCACTCTTGTCCTTGTGCTTAAATCCCATGATTTTACCAATATAGTACGGTTCACCCGGAGGCTCACTGATCATGTAGATGAAGTCACCCTTGGAAAGCTCAAGGCGATCGGAGGTGGAGGAACCAGGACATATAAGGGTTTTGTTGCGGTCGACGTAGGCATCGGTGAGGTCAAGTCTGTTCGAAAAGTAGTCGTTTGGCGTGGGAAGCGGCTGCCAGTTGGCCAGAAGCGACAGGGACCATGGGGTAGTATCAGACAGTTGTCTGGTGGCCGATTGGGCATCTGTGCTGTTGTTTCTGCCGTTGGAGGTGGAGGAAGTTGCGGTGGATGGAAATGCAGTCGGTGTGGAACCAGCAGCTGGGCCGGCAGGCGATGGCTTAACGCCGTTATTTTTGGCATTGGCCGACTTTGTGGGACTATGTGACTTGCGCAGAAGCGTCCTGAAGTCAAAGTCGTCGACATATGACTTGTTGACGGTGGCTTTCCTCCTTGGCCTGGACATGTTGAGAAATTTTTCAGTGAGAATCCGAGAAGGAGTGAAACTTAATGTACATTGAGGCCACACAAAATCGGGCATTACAAACTAGCTATAGATTCGTAGTGACGTAGTAGTGTAGCAGAAGTGGGGAAGGTGCTACGGGAGGTCAGTGGGACGGCAGGGGCTGGTGGCCGGCTCGGTGGAGCATGCGTTCCACGGCCTCAAGGTCGGCGAGGTCACTGGCCTTTTCAAGCCGTTGCACCAAGGATTCAGCTGAAACAGGGGCAACAGGGGTGTCGACAAGCTGGGCCGCAGCCCGTTCCTTAGCCGTCACCTTCTGCATGTCTAGAGACACGAGACTCGGGATGTGGCGTATCACGTGCAACCGGTAGTTGGGGGAGGTGGTGGCCGGGTTTCCCACGAGAACAAGGTGTTGGAGGCCAGCAAAGTGCCACGACGCCACCTCATGTAAGTGGAGGTTACAGTTTGTAGCTGCTAGGCTGGTGAGACTGGGAAAGCTCTGGGGATCGAGTTTATAAAGTTCGGTGTTGTTGTTCACGATAAGGGTGGAGATGGAGATGGGATGGTTGAGGGACACCTCGATGAGATGGTTATTTGTGAGATCGATGGCAGCGTAGTTGGACGGGAGGAAGTCAACGGAGGAGATGCCGTGGCCCCGTAGCTGGAGGGTGACCTCTTTGAGCGGGCTGATGGTGACAGTGGGGTTGTCTAGATGGGCAGCCGTGAGTTTCATGGATGGGTTGGAGAGATGCGCGAAGTGAGGATGTGTAAGTAGGAGGTGTGCGAGGGTGTGCGAGGGTGTGCGGGAGCGCGGTGCGGGCAGGGCGAGGAGCCTCAGAAATCGCCACGGCAGCTCAGTATAGAGTGATGCAGCTAACCACGTCGTTGGCCAACACCTCCCAAATACAGTGCAGATGGCAATAAAGCTTGCTCTGCCCCCAGTCGGCCACCTCATTGAGCGGAATCACATCCATATTGATCAGCTCGCTTTCTCCCCGATTCAAAAGCACCATTGGTGCCTGCTGCAGTTTGGTCGAATGGCTGCAAAAAAACTCACTTGGGATCTTACTGAAGTACACTGCGGTATCGATCTTGACGTCGTAGGGGTCAAACGGGTTTGTGTCAGTCGAATCCTTCCCCACATACATCTCGTAGTTACACTTGTTCCACCTTCCAAACGTGCTTGATTCTACCACGTTCCCGTTGTAGATCATCACTTTGGTGAGCACTCCGTTGGCCGTCAAGTCGTACAAGAAATCGACCCCCAAATGGAAGTAGTTATGGAACTTGAGGATCCGGTCACACCCCGGATCGGCGTCGGCCCGCTTGAGTTTATTGTGGATGAGAAGCCGGCTGTCGAACTTATTAAACGAGTCGTCTGGAGGTCCCAAGAAGTTCAACACTTCCTGCTGAGTGGTGACGCCAATTTGGGCGAGAAACTCACGGCCTCCCTGCAGCAACTTGAGGATCCCGAGCCGAATATTGGCCTTGAGTTTGAACTCCTGCGACGCAATACTAGCGTCGGTCAACGATGTCTGGCGCAGCGATTCCCGCAGCGACTCCCGCAGTGTGTCGCCAACGGACTCCCGCAGCGACCCGCGCAGGCCCGACGAAGGCTTGAGCAGCACCAAAAATTCGTCGAACGAGTTGGCCGCAAAGAGCAATATCTGGTCGCACGCCACGTCCGCGGTGCTGTTGAGGAGAAACTCCAACGACGGGTCGGCAGGCAACGTAAGCTTACTGACATCGAATTTGAAACAGATCCCCGGATAGCTCAACATATAGTAGTTTCCCACAAATTTCCCGGGATATGTGGGCCCAAATACCTTGTTATAGATCAATTTCAACGAAATGCCATTGCTGATGTGGCTGAGGTTGATGTTATTGTATACGTATTCCAATCCGTGGGAAAGGGAGTTGATTTCGATGAGAACCAGTTTATCGTGGTGGAATAACACACTGAAACCAAGGTTGGAGACCGACACTTTGATGGGGGTGTTGAGGTAGTCTTTGGCAGAGTAGGAGACGGCGACATTGTCGTGTTTGAAGCGGGCGAGGATGTGGTGGAGGTCGTCGTTGAGGTGGACAAGGTCAATGCCTTGGCCTGGTCTTATTGATTGCATGATAAGGAGATTGATAAGAAAGACGCGCGGATGAGTCGTGGTCATGTCGTGGAGCCTGGGGTGAATGTCGTGCGATGTCGTCCAAATGTCGTGCAAATGTCGTGCGATATCATGAGAGATGTCGTCCAAATGTGTGCTCTGCGATGTCGTGGAGCCTGGGAGGTGAATGTCGCAGAATTCCGACAATGTCGGGCCCCCCCCCCCAGTCGGCCCAATGTCCCACCTCCCTCATGCGCTCCTCCGCCCACGGATCTCACAAGGCTTAACCCAGGTCTAGGTCCGGTTGTGGGCCTCGCCCACCTGCCCCCTGGACCCCATAGCCCTTCAATCTCTACTTCCCGTCTCTGACTTCCCATCTCTGACTTCCCATCCCCGTAGTCCTCACAACCAATTAACCTAAATTAACAGACCATCGCCCGCTTATGTCCCCCGATTATAATCAATTGTTCCCATATCGTCAACGTTGTCAATTTGACTAATACCAATCCACATTACAACTTGACACCACTGCGCAATTTCCACCCTGAAACCAGGCAGCCCTGGCTCGCAACTGAGTTTTTCGTTTCTTAACTCGGCTCGCAACCTGCATACTTCATGAACACTCCCTACATGCATCGATCGGCCCTCTATGAACATTTCCGTATTTGGAATTAACATTAGTAACCGCATGCGCTCTTTGCAAAGATCTGAAGTAATATCAGATAAACTTTGAATCCATCTGCCAAAATCACCCCATGATCTTCGGCGTCGATCTCTATATGATGACACGGCATCTGGAGTGTTGATCACGTTGTCATTCTGCCCCCACAAAAAAAAAAACAAATAACCCCCCCCCCCCCAGGCCGTAAATGGCCCATTTCAAAATGGTCAAGTTTTAACAGATTTTAAACCAAGTAAATTAGTCAACAATAAACCAGATGGGAAACAAACACTGAGAGCACGAGCAACAACCCTGTGCTATCAGGAATTGTCCCAATCGAAAATTAGTCCCAAGCGAAAATGGCCCTTCGCATTTATCATCATCTACTTCTATTAATAATTGGTATAATACAGTTACATTATTATTTACTAGTATACATCCTGAACCCGTCAGGTCATTCTATATAGACCTCTACTTGAAAAGGCCTCTTCTTTTCGGACTCTCCTCAACTTTGGTGGAGAAAATCGAGTCGACGTCCGAATAAACCCTCGTAAGTTTATTAGGACCTTCCTCATCTTCTTCATCTTCACTGAGTTGGAACTCCATCGAGTTTTTGTAGTCACCACTAGATCCATCCTCCACTTCTTTGAACTCCAACTTATAATCTGGGTTGACAAATGTCGTTGGAGGCATCGACACAGGGACCGATACTGGCATTGATGGCGGCACCGATACCTGGATCGAGTCTTGGTCGGAGCTGGCGTAGGAATAGGCCGAGTGGTGGAACGAATGCTGGTACAAGCTGGGCGAGTATGCGCTGAGGGATTCGGATCCCACCGATGCCTGGCGCGACTGCGACTGCGACTTCCCCCGCAGCTTACTGCGGTGCTTGTGCGACTTGTGGCCGATGATATCGTTAATGTCGCTGTGGTAATTATAGTTGTATGTGTGAGACTTCTCCTTCTTAGGTTTCATGTCTGAATTCATTGAAGAAATCAGCAACGAATCCAAATCTGGTAACTCATCGATAGCAGGATTCACGGGAGTTTTACGGACTGACACAGCTGCCGATTTAATGGAGGATTTCAGTGATACCACACTGGCTTGTCTTTGCAGTCTACCACTAATCGATTGCAGTGACAGAGTAGATGAATGGGCCCGGGACGAATGTCCGCGAGAATGCTTTTTTTTGGCACTGGCCTTTAACTTTTGTTGAGTCTGGTAAGATACGGGAGGTAAAAGGAAGAAACTCATGGGATGCAGAAATTGAAGACAAGGATTAGGGAGGGAAAACAGTATTTATAATATTGCGGATTGCCTGTATGTCCGGAATCCTAATAACAAAGATTTATTATTATCAGTCGGGGGGTTTACTTGAAATTTGAGAGACAATGGCTGCAATCTGTTCAACCGGGATTTAGGGTGAATTATACGCGGGTGCCTTCTTAGTTGGGTAAAAGGGATCGTCGGTTGCGAGCCTATGCCGTAGGGGCCACTACCATTTAGTCCCCGGTGGTTGCTGGGTGTAGGGGGGTCTTTACTTGCGCCCTTAAACACAATAGTTGATTGTTGAGCTAATTGCAGTTAAAATCTGTTTCTGGTCAACAATGAATATAACTCTAATGGGAATCGTTTAACATTCAATGATACTTAGCCGAGTTAGCGATACAAATTAAATATTGTTGTGGTGATGGATGTCAGATTAAGGTAATATTCTGTTTCGAAACAATTGAGGATAGACGATGTTATTGTTGGGATGATTTATTTGACGTTTAGCATGGAGATTGTTGGAATTAAGAGAAGGTTTGTTGGAGTTGAGAGAAGGTTTGTTGGAGCTGGGAGAGAAGGTTAGCTGGAGTTGATTCTAGAGACCGGGGATTTTAATTTAAGTGCTTCGGTTCACGTTGCAAATGGAAGAGTAATCTGAATCATAATTTGCGACTACCAAAAACCTTGGTTTGAAAATTCGACGCTTTAGTGTATATAATTATTATTTGGCTATCTTCTCGCTTGGAGAATTAGCACATCTTGAAATGTATCGTCTTGCCAACTACCGTGATTAGATTCCATCTCGCATGATGTGGTGGTAGATATTCTGCACACTGGAAGGTTTAAGCTTTACGCTTTATTATCGCAGTTTAAAGTTACGCTTTATTTCCACCGTGATTTTTTAACTTTAATAGAGTTTTTATTTTGCAAATTATTGATGCGTAATTTTTAAAGCACTTGAGGTTACGGAGGTTTGGTAAGGGTGCGTTGGAGACTTTTGCTGGAATGATTGGAACTTGTTTTGTGCTTACTTCTGTTTGGCATTCCTCTGATCCCATTCCTCTGATCTGCTTATCTTGCCTCGTTTTTACTGAAAAAATATCGCTATTAAACATTTTATTACTTGTCGTGTATCACGCTACGTACTGTACAATTAAACCTCCTTACTCTTATTATCACTGTCACTAGCAGCCTCCACCTTTGGGGATTCACCAACTAATTCTTCAGCATCTGCTTCAGTCTTACTGGATTCCTTCAACTTGGCCAATCTAGCATCGGTAGATCTAATTGGTTCAATAACATATGGTTCTTGGTCACCAATGTCTTCTTCTTCGTGGTAAGTGAACTCTCCAATTTGGGCCAAATCAGTACCCATCAATTCTTCATCTTCGTGTAATCTAATTCTCAACTTTGGAATCTTGTCCATAGCATATAAGATAAGAGCAGTGACGGTGAAAGACCAGGCTCCAACAGAAACAGCACCGGCCAATTGGTATCCTAATTGCTTGTAGTGATGGTTAATCCAACCTCCAGCAATTCTAACGGTTTCATCGGCAACAACACTTCCATCAGAAGCAGCAACGTAATCGGCTGCGAAAAGACCAGTCATAACACTTCCAAGGAAACCACCGATACCATGCAATGCAAAAACATCCATACCATCGTCAATGTGTAAAATTTCCTTCAAGTCAACAGCAAAGTTACAGATGATACCTGGAACAATACCAAAGGCAACTGAAAAGTAAACTGGAATAAAACCAGCAGCTGGAGTCACACAAACCAATCCAGAAAGTGCTCCCAAACATAATCCGACAGTTGACCATTTACCTCCAGTTCTGAAGTAGTCAACAAACATCCAAGTCAATCCACCAGATGCAGCAGCGATATTGGTGTTGACATTGGCGTACCAGGATCTGATGGTAGCATTACCAGTAGAACCACCGTTGAATCCAAACCATCCAAACCACAAAAATACAGTTCCCAACACAATCAGAGTGACGGAATGTGGTCTATACTTTGGAACCTTTCCAGTAGCAACTGGATCGTGTCTCTTACCCAAAACCAAAGAGTAGGCCAAAGCTGCAAAACCAGAATTCTCATGAACTGGTCCACCTCCAGCGTAATCCAAAGCTCCTAAGTTAAATAACCAACCGTTAGAACCCCAAGTCCAGTAAGCAATTGGACAGTAAACAACAGTCAACCAGATGAAAAGGAAAACCATCATTGGTCCCAATCTAGCTCTTTCGCATCCAGCTCCAACCATCAAAATAGCAGTAACAGCAGCAAACATACCCTGGAAAAAACAGAACAAAATGTCTGGAACCGAAGTAACCACTCCTGGAGCTCCAAACACTCCCTTAAGACAGAAATTGTTCAAAGTTCCCAAGAAAACCGATTCAGAACCATCATGACTAAATACCAAAGAATAACCCCAGAAAAACCAGTGGAATCCGGTCAAACAAGCAGCCATCATAGAGGCCCACAATAAAGAAAGAGCATGTTTCTTTCTGGAAATTCCAGAGTATAACAAACCAACTCCAGGAATCATAATCCACACCAACACGGCAGAAGTACCAACCCAGACCATGTCTGCGGCATCGAATTGCTCATTCATGTCTAACTTAAAGACATCTCCTCCGGTTCCGGTACCGGGGAAATCTGTTTCGCTACTCATTGTGTAAAAAAACTAGTGGCCTGCAAAACCGGGAACTGGTGCTAGTTAAATACATGTTTTCGTATTTAGTAAAAATAATCCCGTTTAGCCAATTTCGTGCACCACCAGCTTTTGCCGTTATCGATAAGATAACAGCAAAATGCGGCAGCCAATGGCAGCTCGCGGTGCGTTGATAAAGACAAACTTTTCTTGTCAGGCAAATAACAACGACGATCTTGAACCTTGGGGTACGATTGTTTGGGGGGATTGTACCTCTACAACACTTATATTGTCTTGCATTGGCCTTTCGGTGGTGTCTGACATCCCCAATATTTCTGGGCTTTGCGACTGGGAGGTTTTGAGGCCGACATCAATTTCCGCATTTGAATTCGTTATCTCAAAAAGCCGTATTGTATTGGCCTATGAAATCTTCGTATATACTATGTAGGAAGGAAGATCTCGGGAGAGTCAGGTGAGTCACGCCTAGTCACATGCTCATTTCACAGATTGACTTGACGGGTTCAAGTCTCAAGTGATTGGACTTTAATAAGAACATGGTGTTTAATTTTTGGGTGACGGTGGACAATTGTTGACAATCGCATTTAATTGTTGACAATCGCAGTTATTTGTTGACAATCGCAGTTATTTGTTGACAATCGCAGTTATTTGTTGACAATCGCAGTTATTTGTTGACAATCGCAGTTATTTGTTGCCAAAATCTCGTTTCATCTCCAGCGATATTCCGTGATACATCGCAAATTACGCCTCGTACGGTGAGACATTGACACAATCGGCGCGGAACCAGCCCAACGTTGCAGCTGTTAGCACCGGCAGCATTGGCAGCGCACGACAGGTCTATGTGCCAACTTGTTCCTTGTGCTCACCACCGTGGCCGCCGTCTGGGCCAACGCGCCATCTCCGACTTCGCGGTTCGCGGTTCGAGTCCGGCGGGCGCGCCACGTGACTTTCGCCCAGTCAGTCCATCCCGCACTTCCCACCACTTTTCACTCTATTTACCCTCCACTCATGTCCGACCTATCGTCTGATTTCTCCACATCAATCCTCACCTCCAAGACTCCCGAGCAAAGTGCCTCGCTTGTCAACGAGGGGGTTCGCCAATCCTCGGAATCCTCCAAACAATTGATTCTGTTCTTCGAAAATTACATCAATCTTTTACAAAAACAAAACTACGAATCCAAACACTTGTTATCGACTCAGGCAGCACCAATCTCTAAGTATTTAAATTCCAAGAAAGAGTTTGGTTTGTTTTCTTCGGTGTGGGACCAGTATCTTCAGTCGTTGCAATTGGATATTAATTCCACTGACCATTTGATCAAGTTTTTGAAGCTTGAGCTTGTGACTCCGTTGGTTAATTTAATCAATAACGATGTCAAATTCAGCGAGTTGCTTATCAATAACCAGGAATTGACTGAGTTGGCCATTGCCACACCAATTGATGAGTATAGATGGAACACCAAAGCTGTGCAAATTTTGGAGAATTTCAAAAGCTTTAAGTACAATGAAAAAAACATGTTGTTGGAACGGTTTGTTGGATTGTTCAACGTGACCAATGGGAGTTATTCGAAGTTACAGCAACTGAGTGAAGCCTCGCTCAATATGGTTTTGAACAACTTCAATATTAACAACGAAATGGATCTGTACTTGAATACCTTGATGACTGCCACGTATCCAGCTTTACCTAAATCTGCTAAAGGTACTCATCCACCACCATTCGCTCCTCCTGTTACGACTGCAACTTCTTCGAGCGTGGCTTCCAAAAAGTCCAATAGACAATCCAAGCTCTTCAGCTCTGATAAAGAGAAGAAGGAAAAAAACAAGTTAAGATCAAGAGTGGGCTCGATTTTTGGAGGAAAGAAACGGAAATCGAAGAAATCAAATGATTTAGAGTCTATTTACTCTAACCAAACTGCCAGTACAAATTTGACTAATTTGACTAACTTAAGAGAGGATGAAGTATCTCATGAACCTATTAGAACAAGACAATCGAGCTCTGCTCTTCAACAGAGGGATAACGAATTACCACCTCCTCCTCCACAACAACACCAGCAATTCCAGTCTCAACAATCTCAGCAGTCTCAACAAGCACAATCTTCTCCACAGGCTCCTCCAACATTTGCTCCACCTCCATCTGCAGCTTCTAGGCAATTAGGTGCATCAGGCTCGGGCCAAGATGCCACCTACTCTTATCCTATTGACAATGCTCCAAGAAAACTGTCCACTTCGTCTTCAGTGAGAAATCCTAACAGAGATTTGCCAATTTTACCACCGATGTCTCCTGAGCAACAACCAGATGATGTTCCTGAAGTTCCAAGATCACCAAATGTAATTAAATACTCTGATGATTCGTCTGACGATGAAGATGGTAATAAACCTTCGATCCTCCAACAGAATAATTTAGACTTGGCTCCCCCACTTGATTCCAACTTTTTGACCACTAACAAATCAACCCATACTCAATATAGCTTTGAAAGTGGTGATGACTTGAAGAACTTCCAGACTTCTCCAAAGGTCCAAAGACTGGATAAATTTGAGTTGCCTGAACCTGACGTTGGTGATGGTGTACACGAATCAGCTGAAAATGGTGATAAATTAAGTGACTTACAGACATCTCCTTCTGCTCCAGCACCTCCTCCAGCTAGAAAAGTCGTACACCATGACCGTAGGTCTGAGATTCAATCTCAACTCTTCCATTCACTTCCTAATACGAGAGATTCTATAATTGAACCTCCTCAGGCTTTGGGAGGTGCTGTTGCTGCTGCTCCGTTAACAAATCAAGTCACGGGCTCTTCTTTGGCTTCTAAACAGGATATGTTTAATCATACTGACTTAGTTAGCAACTTGATACCCGGATTAAACGTCTCGAATTCCCAAGTCATCAACGTCAACTTTAAACAAGATAACTTGAACAAAGCTAGTATCATTGGAGAAGTTGCCTTCAATTATCAAGGAAACCCAACTTCAGCTCTTGTGGTCAATATTCCTAATAAGTTTGATAAAGTCATTTTAAACAATACTTTCGTCAGCCAGACCGGTCAAGATGAATTCCAAGTCAATCCAGCTTTGGTTTTGAATAAGACTTTGGGTGGTATCAAATACATGGAACAATCATTGACCATTTCCCAAATTCCTTTATTCATACATTCAATCTGGAAGTTTGAACCTCATCAAGCTAGTTTGATGGTCAACTTGAAATTGAACCCCAACTTTTCCAATTCTGTAACTTTAAATAACATGGTGGTTTCAGTGGCTTTGAGACCAGATGTTCCTGCCACTTCTGCAAGTTCAAGACCAACTGGAAGTTTCAATAAAGATAAGAATAGAATCACCTGGAGATTTACTCAACCAATTACCTTATCCACTGAAGCTCCAGATGAAAAATTAATTGCTAGATTTATGACCAATGGTACTGCCTCAGAAGATGATTCAGGTATACAATTAAAGTTTTCCTTGTTCAATCACATCCAAAACCTAATTTCATGTAATGGACAATCTGTCAACTGCATCAGCAATATGAACGCAGGAAACTATAGTTCTAATAGTTAAAAGTATGATTTTGTTTACTTCCCAATGCAATGCCGCATGTAATTATTTCGCATCTGTAAAATATATATAAACGGTTGCAAAAAGAACAACATGCTAATCGGTTTGACTCAACTGATTATTTCTAATGCATTCGACAACTTTGTCACTGAGTCCTTGTTTGGTGTATTTTTGGCTTTGACTGTCATAATACTGTTTGACTATTTAAGAATCATTGGCCCAAAACCTTTTCCTGGTATCTTCATTATCCCAGGATATCCGATTGTTGGTAATACTTTCCAAATACAACAGAATCCCGCTAAAATACTTCGGGGCTGGTCAAAAGCTACCGGACACTCTATATTTCAAATAAGACTTGGCAACAGATGGGTTCTAGTTGTAAATTCATTTCGAGATGTAACACATATATGGAAGAAGTCTTGTATGAATTCACGGCCAATCCAATACACATTTCACCATCTAGTTTCTTCAACAAAAGGTTTTACTGTTGGTACTACTCCATTCAGTGAATCTTATAAGAAAAAGAAACATGTCATTGCACAGGCCCTCAATGCAAAGAATATATCTTCTTTGGTTCCAATTTTAGACCTGGAAACTGAATACACCATCAAAAAAATACTTGCTATACCATCATTGTCCTATCAGCCTTCTTCGAACCCCAATAGAATATATCCGGACATAAGTATACTTTCTTATTTGCAGTATTTTAGCTTAAGGACTGCTATCTATATAACTTACGGATTCAAGCTTGACTGTTATGGTAAAGACAAGCTTCTTGCTGACACTATCATCACGTCAGAAAACAAAATTATAAAACTCAGATCACCAGTTGCAAACTTTGCCGATTATTTCCCGTTTCTTAGGAGGATAATCCCTGATCCAACTCAAGAGGCCCGTACGAGTCGAGATAATTATATGGAAGTGTTGCTTAAAAGATGCAACCTAAAATCATCGGGGCCGCTAAATTTGATTCGAGACTACTACGCCATAACTAATCCTAAGAAAATTAACCAGTTCGAATTACAATCCATCTGTTTGACTATGATAAGTGCAGGTCTTGATAATACCCCATTGAATATTGACCACCTTTTAGGGCAATTAAGTATTCATCCTCTAGGCACAAAATTTCAAGATGCAGTTGTCAATGAACTTCTTGCTTTGTATAATTCACCCATAAAAGCCTGGGAGCTTGTGTCATCAAAAATTGAAAGTCATTTAGCAGTAGCCCTTATTAAGGAAACATTGAGATTCTTCACAGTTCTACCTTTGGGCTTACCCCGTGTATCAACAACATATTTTGAACACGATGGAGTGGTCTTCAATCCTGGTGCAACGATTTTAATGAATGCGTTTGCAGCCAATCATGATTCTGAAAAATTCGATTTACCAGATGTATTTGACCCTTACCGGTGGTTAGATGAAAATGGAGACTTGAAAAGCGATAAGCTTATAAACCATCTATCTTTTGGCAAAGGTGTCAGAATGTGTTCAGGGAATATTCTTGCCTTCAAAGAAATGTACATCCTTGTTTGTAGATTATTGCTTTGCTTTAAAATCAAACATCCTCGTGCTCTAGGAAATGCTATGAAGTCTGACCCTTTCGAGAATAATGCTAATCCTCGAGCCACTAGTTTCGATCCGAAATCCTTTAAATATCAGGTCATACCACGAGTTATCGAAGGCAATGATGCTTTATTCAATTATATATTTCGTTAAATTATACACCTCAGTTATCGTAATTTGGATCAATATAGCTAGTTTTACTAACAGCTACTGATTTAGTTCCTTTGCTCAAGGGTAAGTTATACTTCAAAACCCCCTTCACAATCAAGTCAAAAGGAGACTTGGATATTACTTCCCACTTAGCAGAGTTGTCAGGGGTTGTATCGTTCCCTGTAGCAACTCCAGTTAAATTCTTACCTGGTTGCAAGAGTTTGATTTCACCAATCTGGTTAACCAACTCCTTGTTGAATAGGATTCCATCAAAGGTCATTTCAGTTTCAAGATTACAAACTGTTCCCAAAAGAACAGTTTCGACAGCAGCTTCGATTGACTCTTCGCCGTCGCCAATAGTAGGGAGGTATCCACTTCTTGCAAAAATATCCAACTCGACATCCTTCACACCAATGGTAAACCAACCAGGGTTCATTGCCTCTACAACCATATTGAAAAGCAATTCGTCTTGGCTGACCACGGCATTTTGGATATCAGTGATTGCCACGTCAGTTAAATCCTTGGTTGAAGCAATGAAAAACCCAAATAAGAAACCAATAGTAAGAATACTAATGATACTGACCATAGTGTAAATACTTCTTTTGATGGCGTTATAGTTTGAGTAGACAAATGAGTTCTTCCTGGGTAACAAGAAATGGTGGTTGTTATTAGACAATTGATGGTTTCCAAACATTGTAGATGTCTTTCTTGAAGGTTTGTCAAAGGACTGTTCGTTAATGGATCCAGCCTCCTCATCAAAATCATCAAACCCGAAATAGTAACCCTGATTATTATTTTGCTCAGGATAGGGAAATGGGAATATGTCACTATTGTTTTGATTATTGGTTCCAGCCGGTTGGGTATTATTATGTCTGCTGGGAGATGGAGAACCAGGAGTCGTCAAAATAGGTTGTCCAGTTGAAAGGTACCGTTTGGCCTTGTTCATCCTCTTGAGGCTTTGGGGATTGAGGTTCAAAGATCTATAATGAGGAATTCGAGAGTGTTGATGATTCACTAATGGAGAATGCTCGTTGAAATTCAAGCTATTATTATTAGTGTTGTTTCCATTATGAGGAAATCTTACATTGTCGTAGTAAATCAACTCATCGTCGAAATCCTCGATGTCAATATCATCAGGAATAATACTGTAACGTCTTGGTTGAGAACCCTTCTTGTCGAACAACTTTGACGTTGTTGAACGCAACTTTGAAGACAGAGTGGTAGACTTCTTCTTGCCCGTGCTCTTGCTGGTGATAGAATTAGTCGGGTCAATACTGTTGACTTTCTTGTTTGCCTCCATTTTAGCACCCTGCTTTGGTGGCACAGCAGTTGATGATGACGAAACCAAGTTATTCTTCGAGGACTTTGAGGACTCATGAGACGAAACGTCATCTACATCGACCTCGTCGTCCTCAGTCTCCACGTTATGGACATCTAAGTGGTGACTACGTTGACGTTGATGACGAGATCTCCTACCACCTCTGTTGATCTTTTGATCATCGTTGTCAGTATCAAAGGCACTATCGCTTCCCATGTCGTCTGTTACATCTTGATAAGCAGAAAACTTATCAAAATCAAAATTAGAAGAATTTTTGAATTGATATGATGTGAATCCATTGGCAGTAGATGTATAAGAAGAATTATTGAAAGGACTAGGAGCACGTTTGTTTTCATCGGGGGTATAATTTATAGAAGTGCTAGAAAGAGCCCTCTGTGTTGAAGGACGTAAATTCTTATTAATTAAGCCTTCACTGTTATTACCACCAGAAGAATTACCAGTAGGAGCAGGTCTATCGCTGGATAGTGGGTATGGAGTTCTTAAAATAGGAGCCCTTGAAGATCCTTGTGCTGGAGGGGATTGTTGGGCTTGTTGAGAGGATTCGAAAAACGGAGACTTGACAGCCACTTCGGATTGGTCTTGTTTGCTTATAGGACCTATAGTCGATTCACCATCGGTTGTAGTAGGACTCTGAACCGTATTGACCGAATTCTGAGCCACTGCCGTCGAAGGATCCAAGATGGCCGTCGCATCAGGAGATAAGTTGGCTGACACGCTTTCGTCAACGCTACTGATGGTCTCATTAGGTACAGTTTCATGATCATTATTATCGGTATTAAGTTCAGCGTTGACATTTGCATCATCGTCATCAGTCAACTGGGTATTATTGTTAGTGTCATCTTCTTCATTATTATAATCTTCATTAATATTGGTTTCGTACACAAAAGTCTCGTCACTGTCAGAAGAATCCACATCATCCACAGCACTAGCCAATTTGGCAGCAAAGATGTCCGTCCGAGTCGAGTTTTGCTTCGATGGCTTCTTTGAAGACTTCTTCACAGGCAATGATGGCCCGTTTCCTGAGCCAGGCCCCGTTTGGTCGGATAGTTGTAAATTAGGAATGGCTTCCAGAATATCAGGAGTCGAAGTTCCGGTACTCATCACGCTTGGAGGCGGTGGAGGCCCATTTATAGTGCTGCCACTACCGTTAGCACCAAAAGCAGTCGACTGCGGGGATCTATTCATAATTTCAGTAATGCTTTTGGGTTGTGGCTCTTTGGAAGTAATGATCTTTTGCTTGACTTTTAACGACTTATTCAAGTTCGATAGCGTGTTTTTATCGAGCTTGGTCGAACTATTCGTCACTGGGAGGTCAGTGGATGATGAAGCAGCAATCGGAGAAACCGACATGGAGTTGGAGTTCGAGATGGAGTTTGAATTCGATATCAAACTTGGATTCGATAACGGGCCCCCAGCTTGAATGGCTGCTAACAGAGGTGGCTGATTAAGATCAAGCTTTAATCCCTTAGAATGGGCAACTCCACTAGCATGCGATTTGGAGTCTGTGGCTCCAGATTCAGGTTTCTCTACGGCTTCTTGTTTTTCAGTCTTTTCGAGGTTATCAGACTTGTCATTTTGCCCTGTTTTTTCGGGTTTTTCGACCTTTTCCTTGTCTCCATGATCCTCTCTCGTCAGTATATCCAGCTTTTCAGGATCCCCCGTTCGTACACCTTGGTTGGGATCACTCATGGTTGTGTAGTGGTGCAAATCACAAAGTCAGTCAGAAATGTGTAAAGTATAGAAGTACCACAGAAATCGGTTTTACAGCAGCTGCCGAAGAAACAGATGTAAAAAATAAATAGACCTGTGTGCTGCAATAAAGGATCTAGAACAACAACGCAGAAGTTAGTCGATGACTTTAGACAGAGATGGTTTTTTGGCACCCTTTGTGTGTAAAATAACTTTGAAAGTTTACAAGTGTGCGCAACCGCAACTCTCCCGCTCCCACTGGCAGCCGTCCCAAGGATGGACCGGACTGGGTCCAGGCTCGGCGACCCGCCACAGGATGCAGGAGCGGAATTGTTGTCATCCACGTCGCGTCCTCTGTCGGCTACTGCTGCTGCAGGCTCCGGGCAAAATGGGCCACGGACACGACGAGCCATTATTTTTTTAAATCGTGCGTCTCGTCTGCACCGGGCTTATCATTGGCCTATTGGTTGTTATTCGTGTTCGTGCATTCATTATATAAAACTACCGAGAAAATCCCTGACTAACACTACGACGGAGGGGGGCACGCTGGCTACCCGAAGTTCTACGTACCGTCATCACGTCGGGGGCCCGGTTCCGGGTTGAGGAAGGAGGGGCCGTTGGTACCACTGAGTACTTTCTCTGCTTAAATAGTACGCCAACCTCTTTGACGTTCTTCTGGTGTTCGGGTTCGACCTTGACGAACCAGTCCAACGCCTCGTCGTACTCGTACATTCTGTAGTCAGTTCCGTACGGTCTCGATTCCAAACAATACAATGTGTGGAGAGGAACGTCGAGCTCGCCTATAGACGACCGATCCAAGTTGAGAAAGTAGGCCAATAAAATCCGAAGAACCACACGATGACTAATGATCAACAAATGGTCGGTGGTTCTTTCGATTTCCGTGATGAGGGGTCTTAATCTAGTTAGAACATCAAGGTAACTCTCTCCTCCCACCCCTGGATATCTGTATGTAAGTTTATTCTGGATCCGAGCTTGGTATTCCTTAGGATACTTGTGTTGGATTTCTTCATAGGTTAATCCTTCAAACTTACCACCTCCGAGTTCATTCAACATTCTCATTTCTTTGATGGAATAAACCTGGTCGTCGAAGTATTGGCCGGTCTCTATGGCTCTATTCAACATAGAGGTCCACACGTAAAAGTTGGGTTCGTTTGGAATGTGACTAAGAGGGTCAGTTTCATCGTCATCATATTCGGAGGTTTCTTTACCAGCTTCTTTCATTAAGGTACTGTATCTCAATTCAAGTCTGTCCGAAAACAGTTTGAGTTGCAGTTTTCTGAATTCCTGCCTTTGGAAATTCATGAAATTGGATAAAGCTTTGGCAAATCTCTGACCTCTTTTAGTTAAATTGGAGTCTCCTCCGATTCTACCACTAAGATTATCAACACTCTCGCCGTGACGAGTGATCCAGATTTGTCTTTCACATAAATTGAAATTGAGTAAGAAGTAAATCGTCTGGGAAGCTAAGAACCCTTGAACATTGTAACTGACAACTTTCTTACCCACATCAATCATTTTCACATATTGAAAACCCGGGATTTTTTCTTCGGCTTCGTCGATTGGTTCATAAGCCTTTTCATAGTTATGCAATCTTCCTACAAAGTCTTTCAAAGCCACTTCTTGGTCCATAGTTCTATAATCAGGACCAGATAATTTTAATCTGATGTTACTTTCAATAATAGCTGGATCTGTACAGACGCTCTCAAGGAAAAGAACTTTCAACTCTCCATTAGATCTTTCTTGAATACGTTTCAAAACCCTGGTACGTCTTCTCTTGGTGGAGTTGGTAGCATCAAAGATACCAACAGAACCTTCTCCCTTCAAAACATAATCCAAAAGCTGGTCCAAAGTGTCCATTGCCCACTTCTCCCTCAATGCAGTATAGGCTGAATTATCTGGAGAGAAAAAGTCAGCATCATGACTTGGTGATTTTGGACTAGTAGTAGCATCAGCAGTACTTGGAGATCCATTATTGCTAGCTGCTTCATTATTGGGGGTATGAGTATCCGGTAAAGGTCTGTTTTCGGGTCCATTGTTATTGGCAGTATCCAATCTTCTAGTATTTCCAACATTGAACACTCGACAGTCATGTTGTAACCAATTAAGATATCTGGTTAATTTGTTAGTGATATAAGATTTACCTCTAGCTGGTAATCCAACCATAACAATAACCAATTTACTGCCTACATCCACAGAAGCAATTCTTCCATCAGGAGAAATCTTTGATGATGTCTGACCAGGAATGTTCAAGGTATAGGCCTTCTTATGCTTGGGTTTGGTGTTGAGCAAATTTTTGAGCTTCTCCAAAGATGCTGCCTTTTCGAACTTCTTCTGTAATTGGTAAGGAATCTCGAATTTCAGACCTTCTTCATTTTCAATCACTAGTCTTTCTTGCGATGTCAGAGGGGTCATGGTCAACCCACCCATTTGTTGGACAATTTTCGGAAGCTGTTCTTCTTTGTGTTGCTCTTGCTTGTGCTGTTCGTGTCTCAGGAAATCCTGCTTCGGTGGTCCAGCTTGTGCTTGTGGAGTATCTTCTTTGGAAGCCGTAGGAGAGATGGAGGTCGACAGAATATTCTGCTTGTTCATGTCGGCCAAGCTTAAATGAGAAATATTCTTTAACCTTTCTATCTTTCCCTCTTCCACTGCACCTTGGTTGTTATCGTCAGTATAATCGTCACTGGCAAAGTCAGGAGATGCCATGCTCGATACCACTGGAGTGTCAGTCAATGGACGCTTGTTGAATTCCGGTAAATGGGACGAGGATGAATCAGAAAGCTGGCTATCAATACTCTTTGTTTTCTGCATCAATTCGTTGTATGGATAAGACGGTAACTTCTTGAGGTTATACAGTTTAAGCTTATGTGGCTTCCTCTCATCCACCGGATAATCATCAACATCGATGTAATTTTCGTCCACATCACTCGATTCAGTGGAAGAAGTGGGAAGAGATGCAGGGTCATGGAACTGGACCTTTTTGGTGGCATTATCATCCACCTTGGAAGAGGTATCTTGTGATTCATTAATAGTTATATTGGGACCCATATTATGAGCTTGAGAACGAGTTTGGGACCCGGAAATTTTCCCATCGTTCACATTGGGTGTATCGGTACCTAGAGACCCATGTGGATCTTCTGCCACATTCTTGGATCTGGGTGTGTCGTCGGCTTGCTTATTTTGGCCCAAAGACATTAATCTGGAAAAAAACCGGATAATAAATTGACTTTTTATAAATCTTGCTTAGCCAAAGAAAAATTGAGGTCGCACCTGCTGTTAATGTTGTTTCCTGCATACGCTCTCGGACTTGACCAAGTCTGCTCAAGATTAGAAGCGTTTTAAAGACACGGGACTTGAATTCACTTCGAATTTTACTAGTAAAACATATACTGTAAAGAATTTCCTATAATATGGAGGTTTTTTGAAGGTTCTGTGGCCAATATTGACGGAATTATATCGAGCATTGCAATGTTAGGACCGACGGAGATTTTTGTCGCAAGCAATTACGTAAAAACTATTGTCAGGGCCCGGAGAAAAATGCCACCGAGAGTCCAGTGGGGTAGGAATGACATAGAGCAATGCTGGAGATGTAAAGTTTAAGTTTTAGGCTACAGACGTTGAAGATAAAGATGCTTGTGGCTAGTGGTGGCTGGCATGGAACATCGTCGTCCGAGCTACCCCTCTTTTGATGCGTCGTGGTGCGTGCGTCGCCTCCTGTCCCGTGCCGCCCCCGTCCCCGTCCCCATGCACCTCAGCGAGCGGTGGTGAATGTCTGCCGCAACTCTCGCGCTTCGCCTAACCGCTCCCGCGCTGCGTCTAACCGCTCCCGCACAGTTCTCGCCGTTCTGGCGCATTCCTCGTACCAGCACTGACAGCTTGCGCACCTCTCCGCAGATCTCGCGATGCGATGCTCATCAAATCCTTCAACATGTCCTTCTCTTTCGGTTTCAATGAAGACGACCTAGACGCCGCCGACAACAATCTCCCTGTCCAAACAAAAACCTTTGCATCCTCCGCGTCTCAGCTAGAGGCCGTGCCGGCCCAGATTCATGACCCACTTTCAACTCTTCGTCTGTTGGTAGGAATCTCCATCTCGGTTGAGACTGTGACAACTGCCCAAAACAATCTCATTTACAAAAGACCACTTTTCGACATAAAACACCAGGTCATGACAGAAGATAATGAAGAACTCAACAAGCTTCTTCTCACCGAAGAAACAGACTTGAAGAAGAATTCCTACGAAGGAGGTTTCAAGGTTTGGGAATGCTCTTTTGACATGATAGATGAGCTTGCAACGAAATCCGAATCCAAAAACGTGGTAGAATTAGGGGCTGGAACTGCTTTGCCTTCTTGCTACGTATTAAACCAATGGTTTGTGCAGCCACACAATTCTCAAGGTCAGCTCAATCTAGTGGTATCTGACTTCAACTATGAGGTACTCCGTCTTGTAACGCTTCCAAATTTGCTCATAAATTGGTACATTGCTCGAAAAGAAGCAGTCAATGAGTTTCGTTTGACGGAAGAATTGGTTGCAGAATTCGAATCTGACATGAAATTATTTGGCATCAAGCTTGAGCTTATTTCTGGAAGTTGGGGGCCCAAATTCCTCGAGCTTTGTGGAACTAGAGGCTTTGATTTGATTGTGACTTGCGAAACTATTTACTCCCCAGAATCTATTCCGGTCTTGAGTGATTTATTAGTAGAATTATTGGGAACATCACTTTCAAGCATTGCACTCGTGGGTGCAAAAAATTACTACTTTGGAGTGGGAGGCTCTGTGACAGAGTTTGTGAATTATATCAAGACAAAACAGTCTTGTGATGTGGAAGTGCACGAAGTAAATAGCCAACTCAAAAGATCAATAATAGAAGTTAAGTTGAAATAGAATGCTAGCATAATCAAGAGTTTAATATAAAAATATCATGGAGTTTGGTGTGAGGTCAGAGTTGGAATCACCATAATACAAGCGAAGAGCTGCATGAAAGCTGAAAAATTAAGTATTATCTTTCAAAAAAAAATAAAGCCTAGTTGTATTCCTATATTTTTGTCGCCAGTTTCTCAGCACACATTCATAAGTTGAATTTTATAAGGTTCAAGTATACAAGTGCTTAACACCGTAGAGCTGGTCACATGACGGACTGGAAATCAGGCGACACGAGCGCACGACTTTTCTCTCCGTGTGCCAATGAAAATCGCACAATTTTTTTTCACCAACATTCAAGACTAACAAAGCGTATGTAAGACCTATGAAAAGTCGAATTAGTTGATTTAATTGGAGATTATTGTACCACTAGAGCCAGATTATCGTAACATGGAATGACTTGTGCCTTTTTCCCCGAACCGAAACCTCCGTATAATGTTGAAATACGATCGATACCCAGTGTAATGAGATGAGAACAGCTGTGGAACAGAGAGTACTGTAGTACATTTTTTACAGGGACAAACATACCCTTTTGGCTATGGGGGTGTTCTGTGTCTATGTGGATCTGTCTTTAGGAATACCCACCTGTTCATATCGCTCAATTGGAAGAGTCTTATATTCAACTGGCCTGTGAATGGATAAAAACAACATCGTGAATCACCCCTTCCACATAAGCATTTCCATCCTTGAAAAAACTAAACGTGGCACACATAGTCATTCTCTAGACCTCCAGGAACATCATCCAGTCCCTAGTTGTGGAAGTTTGGCCTTCATTGGGATTGTAGAAAGGATTGTTTATTAAGTACTTGGTGAGTGCGTGTACCATGCCTCGCACCAATGAACGGTGGAAATTTTCTCAGGTGATAAAAATCAACTAAAGACTCATTGGCTCGATTTTGCATAATACTAACTTTATTCTAGATGTTTCGTCATTCTATCCAAAGATTAGCCGTCCGTAGTCAATCCACTGTTGCTAAGACCAACACCAGAGTTTTGTCTAACGCATACGTTGGCCATTTGGACAAAAGATGGGAAACTTTACCAAAGGAAGATCAAACCACTTTAATAGATGAATTGAAATCCAGAATGGAATTACCATGGCAAGAATTATCAGCCGAAGAAAAGAAGGCTGCTTATTATATTTCTTTTGGAGAATGGGGTCCAAGAAAACCATTATACGGACCAGGTGACAGATCTAAGGTATTCTGGGGTACTGTTGCTGGTTTAGTAAGTGGTGTTGCTTTATTCGCAACCGTTAGAACTTTCGCTGCTCCAGGACCAACCACTTTAGACAGATCATGGCAAGAAGCTTCAGACGAATACTTGAAATCTAAGAACGCCAATCCTTTCACTGGTTACTCTCAAGTGCAATAATTTATTCTTACTTATTTTAAGGTCATTTTATATGATAGCATATGTTTAATACATTAGATGATATTAAAATCTACATAACGTATAAACTCTATTATAATTTTATTCATCGTCATCATTAATTGGACCAAATTCTCCTTCGTAAATCGTGGCACCTGCCTTTCTAATATTATCAATAGTAGTACATTCTTCCATTTCCAAAATCTTGGTTGCGGTTAGACGGTCAAATGGATTGGGTTGAAGCATTTTGTTGACTAACCGATCAAGATTGTTGGATTTAGATATAAGGAACTTAGGTGCACTTGGAGGAAGAAGTTCTTTAATCTGGTCAAGAGTAAGCTGATCTGAAGCCAACAGCAGCAGATATTGGTGGTTTGAATTGGCTTGTTGTGGTACATGTGGTTGATTCGATGGGGCTGACATCGATGGATTATGTGGTGGTTGCAAATGAATCGAGTTGGATGAGAACCCATTAGATGACACCCCGTTTGATGAAAATCCAAGAGAGTTATAGGATGTGAGTGACGAAAAGTTCCTATGTTGGAGAAAGTCACTGATATTATCACTAGACAACTTTCCGGCATCACTGAGATCGCCCGATCTTAACTTTCTCCATGGTGTTCCATTATCAGGTAACACAATGTTGGTTGCAATTTCCAAAATAATAAGACCAACAGAAAATATGTCTGCAAACGGCGTATATATCTTGTCATTGATCAACTCTGGTGCAATGTAGTTTCGGTCTCCCTCTAAGTCGAAATCTTTCTCAAGAATAGGTAATTTGGTAGCTAATCCGAAATCTCCTATCTTCAAGGATCCCTCGAATGTTATGAAGATGTTGGCTGGTTTCAAGTCTAAATGCAAGTAATTCTTCAGATGAATGAACTTCAAACCATTCAAAATCTCAATCAATATCTTCCACACTCTGAACTCGTCAATCTTGTAGTTGGTGTTGTCTTGAAGGAAACTGAATAATGTTCCACCTTCACAGAATTCAGTCATAATATAGTAATAATTGTTAAATTCCCAAGCTTCAATGAAATAAACAAGATATTCTTTACCTTCCTCCTGTTCTTGTAAATTGATCGATTCATTATCTTTAACAGAAGTTAACGTTCTCAATGCATTGATTTCCCTCAATATGTGTTTTACTTCTAATTTTCCTATAATGGGCTTTTTAGACCTTTTGATAGCAAATTTTTGATTATCGAAATTACACTCAAAGGCAACGGAAAACTCACCTTTGCTCAAGTACTTTATATTCTGAGGACCAAACTTCTTATCCAAGTGTTCATCAACAGTACTTTTATCAACGTAGTGGGTTTTGAAATGTGACATTTCTTCCTCGAGTTTCACTGTATCCTCTTGCGGCTCAGACATCTCATTTACATCCGAGCTCAAGTTGTTTGGGTGGCTGAGCTTTCTAACCATCGGAGTAGATGGAACATTGGTATTCTTGACTGCAAGAGGACTGAAATTCGAAGGGGTGCTATGAGATTTCTTCACGGACTTTGTAGGTGTTTCCAAACACGAATCATCAATTATGTACTTCAAATCATTTATATCCACATTAAGCTTAGGTTGATCTTTCTTAGTAGTCTCAGATGTACCAGAACCGCTATTGTTCAACTCATCGTGGATTTTGAATAGTGATATTGTACTGTCATTCGATTGACTGTAACTTTGATTATGAAGGTGATTTCTTCCTAATTCGATGGAAACCTCTGAGCTATTCTCCTGTTCATATAAACTTGGTTTTTCATTGAATAACATTATAGGATGTTTCTTTATCGGAGTTTCAGGTGGAAGTTTATTGGTCTGATTCAGTAGAGAACTCTTCTTCATCAAGCCCGTTGATTTGAATGCAGTTTGGAGTGGCTTGACGAATTGATAAGATTTCTTCTCCTCATTCTCCTTATCATCGAACACTCTCGAGCTCTGGTTCGAAAGTCTATGGTGTGTTGCAATATGATGACCATCATTGTTGTTTAAATCATGAAATATGGGAATGCTTGAATGAGCATGAGAATGGGATGAGCCATTAGATGACTTTCGATTCTTGGATGGCAGATCAGAATCATCGACCATCAAATCCCCGACATTGTAATATTCAAACTTTACTGGGGAAGAATTTTCTGTCTTCCTCAATTTTGTGGATGATTGTTTGAAGTTAAATAGTTTGTTCAATGAATTATTCTTGAGGTTATTTAGTATGGGTGAAACCTTATTCGATTTGTTATGCAATTCATGAATACTTGGCTTCTTATGCAAATTTTGTTGTTCAAGCCTCGTCTTGGAATGGGGAGATGGTGATTTGCTTATTAGTTGATGCGGTCTTTTGAATTTGTTGGGAAATGCAGGAGTCGACTCATTAGAATAGAACTTGCTTTTAGGAGTTGAATTGTTCAAAGTCAGTATTGCTGAATGAGGATCCTTAGATCTTTTGAAGGGAGTGTTTTCGTTGGAACTGTTAACCAGTCTGTCATTCTCTAACCAATCAAAATCTTTCTTGTTGACATTGGAATCAATCGATAAATTCAAAAACTTGGAAGACCTCTTTATACTTGACTCTAATTTAGGTCTGGCCATCTTAAATGTTGAATTGACAGAATAGTCATCATTATCATCATACATCGACCCTACCTCTTGTTGTTCCATTCCTTCATTTTCAAATGGAACTTCTTCATCCAAATATAGATCTATGTTATCGTTCGTGTAAAAATCTTGTTTGACATTGAATGGTGGAGACTTATTGAGCTTCTTCTGAGATGAAGTAGGATCTCTAGCATCCAGTATATCATCCAAGACTAAAGAGTTGAACGACCGGGAAAAATGATTATTAGTAAAGAACTCAATTGAATTGTCTTCGTTTGTAGGATCTTTATGACTCTTTGACTTCAACTTCTTCGTGTTGGGTGTTTTAACGGAGTTTTCTGACTTGTTAGCAACTGATCCAGCTACCAACAGCGGCCGCTTATAACTCATGGAGCTCAAGTGAAATGATCAATTATTGATGGATGTATGGACGCACAAATTGTGGTATCCGGATACACTAATAATGTGGTTCAAAGGCACTTGGGGTATGAAATGTTGTGCAATATGCGGACAAGATACGTGAGTATGAAAGGTCGGTAACCGTAGCAATCAATCCTAGGAATAGCAATGATAAGGTATGTAGTATAAACCCCCTAATAATAAATTATAGTCCAACAAACGTTGAGTAAGTTGCGAAAATAAATAAACAAACGTGAAAATCAAAACAATAAGGCCCGAGAAAAAATGACACAAACGCGTCATGGAGAATGTACCCAGATTGTCAGGAATAAGGTTTAGAGTTAGACTTACTGCAGTCAACTTACCACTAGCAGTAAGTAGAGATTGTAACGTAGCTCGGAGAAGTCAATGTGTATGATTCTATCCTTGTAGGATGGGCCAATATTGGGCGAAGGGCCGCAGAAGAGCGAAGGTGGAATAGATCAAATTCGCAGCAGATGCAGATTTCACGCAGATGTAAACAATCAACGAACATATCAATTAGACGACGGAACACATTTCCCAAAAGGGTCCAGAAGCAGGCTGGGGTGGACTGATTTATTGAATCATGATATGAGAAGTTATGATGTAATCCGTGACTCGTTTTGGGTGTCTATCTACGTCAGTAAAATTTAATTATATACTCTAAAGACAGTGTTTTGTTTAGACGATTTGTGTCTAAATGCAAGATATTCAAATACAAGAAACTCAAGTAACTGGTGATATTCTCTTTTTGCAGCAAAATCGCAGGCTTTGAAAATGGCGAAAATCAGAAGAACAAGCAAAAATAAGTATTTGCTGCGAATTCGTTGTAAGCTGCAAATAGCTATACTTCAGCGTTATGTCTATGAAATCAGTAACTACTCCTTGATTCGAAACTCCAATATGATGAACAGAAACAACCAATCACAGTTGGCTAAGCATGAAAGGCGACATAAACCCTATACCTAAATTCAAATACACGAGTAAATCTTAAAATAACTTTAATACTCAAACACAAACTCTTATGGCCCAATTCTTCAAACAAGAACGGCCCAATTTTGACAGTTAGCCTTTAAGTTGTTACACCTTCACCACATGGAGAAACCATCGCTTTAGCTCAGTTATTGCTTCGCTCCTTCAAGGTGGGACCGCACATTTCTATTACTCCATCGCAAGACATGCTCAGATCAGAGCCAAAATTATACACTAGAGTACTAGACCTATAAAATCAAACACGCAGATATTTAACCAGAGGCCGAAATCCCCATCTTACATCTTCATCCATAAAGTGAACAGTCTGAATTCACTCGAAGCTCTTATCATAAGTTAAGCCACGAAGTCCAAATTCGGATTTAAGTTGACACAAGTTCATGCATGTCGATGCATTTACCACTGGACACACCCACAATGCACAAATGAATGCAGAAACACAGAAAATCACAACTACAGTACACAAATCTCGTGGCTATACACACTAACAACACATTAACTCCCATACCTACCCACACAGCTAACTCACGGCCAAGTGAATCAACCAGTAGCATTTTTCTCAGCTATTTCATCCAATAACACCCATGCTATAAATAGGCAATTCCGCGCAGATCGCCCCTATATTCTACAACCAACCAATCCCAGGTCGTCTCGCGATAATCAATTATCAGTGTACGCTCTCCCATTGGCTTATCAAAATAATCAGCTTACTCAGCTATTGTTCGACCTGGGATTTGACGCATTTTTACGACCCGATGGGTTTTATTTCCGTACACGGGCAAGGCACTTCCACCAACGTTCTACCCCGTTGGTAGTGGTGTCCGAGTCTCTCTAACTGCTATTTGCACCACTACCACCGTATACCACCACCATATTCGTTGCCATGGAGGCTTACGCCCGTTCCATGACGTCGTCTTAGTAATCACAGATCCCAAATAAGTAGCCACGCATTTTTTGCTCTTCTATGGCCTGGCCCACTCTTAGTAATAAGAAGGCTGTGATTGGCCAGTCGCCCAAGATTGAATTGATAAAGTCGCATTCCGGTCGTAACTGTTGCCCTTTGAGGCCAATTTGGCCCCAACAATGGTGAGTGCTCGGGCCGTCCGGTCGCGCCACGACGAATGCCATCTAATATCATTTTTATGCTATATGAGAATTTTTAAATCCACTGTTCTCTATTGGCTTGTCAACATTAATCTCCCGGTTACTGGTGGCACATATCTAGCGATTTTGGTGACTTTGTTAAACTATAAACATGTCCGATCTTCGATCCAATACTTCCCCTTCCCAGGACCATCCGTCTGTGGCGTCGTCCCAGAATGAACCTTCCGGCGACAAAGAAGAGGGTTCGCATACATCTCTGGTGAAAAGTGATGTATCACCAAGAGTCTTGCTATCCCAAACAGAACTGGCAGTTCTGCCTGTTTCCAAGCAAGACCAGGTTTCGGCAGTTTCAACCCCGGCAACTGTAGCAACTCCACAACCAGTGCTAACCCCAGAACCAGTGGTAAAACCTGAACCGGGTGCCCAATCGCCTGTACTGTCGGTTCATGATGATAATGATACCGAAACTAAACTTAAGGTAGAGGTGGTGTCACAGAATGAAATTAGTGATGGCCAACAATGTAGCAACTGTGCTACGACCAAGACCCCTTTATGGAGAAGAGCCCCTAACGGGACATTAATTTGCAATGCTTGTGGGTTATATTTACGGTCAAACCATACCAACAGACCTGTTAATTTGAAGAAAACTCCACACTTTATTAGTGTGGAAAAAAAGACTGAAGGTTCTTGCGCTGGTGATGGTCGTTGTAACGGTACCGGAGGTAGTGCTGCTTGTAAAGGTTGTCCCGCTTACAACAACCGGGTTGTGCTCAAGAAAAAGCACGAAGAGCAGCTTCGTAAACCCGCATCGAAACCGGCTGTTTCTAGTGCTGCGGCTACTGCTGCTAAACCAGATGCCGGTAACGATAAGTCCGTGGACGATCTTGCCATTGCCTGTTTTAATTGCAGTACTACGATAACTCCGTTATGGCGTAGAGATGACAATGGAAATACCATCTGTAATGCTTGTGGTTTGTATTATAAATTACATGGATCCCACCGTCCAGTACGTATGAAGAAGACTACAATTAAGAGAAGAAAAAGAGGAATGGAGAATAATAAATCTGTCAAGGACACAACACCTGAAGTTAAACGGCCACACACCGAAGAGCCTCAACCTCAACAAACATCACAGAAAGAGTATATGATCAATCAACTTCCACAAATTACCATGCCAACGCAGCATCAAAATCCACCTCAGCATCAAATCCCACATCCTCGTCCTCAAATCCACTCCCACCCACAATTGCTGGCCCCTTCGCATGGACAACTTGCTCCTGTGAATGTATACGGTCTTGCACCTCATCACTTTCCTCCATACAATGGCTCTGGAAGAATACCCAATGGTCCAGGGCCATTTCCTGGTCCACCACCTCCAGGAATCTACAATTTACCACCCCCAAGGCCATCGTCTCAACCGCTTCCCAACCAGCTGCTTCCAGTTCCTATTCCCTCGATTCACCTTCCAAGTATACATCCACAGACCCTGGGTTCCACTCCCGTAATGAATAGACCTTTGGTGTCTCCAAACTCTCAGACTTTATCTGTGAGTAACGATGAATCTTCGACAAATTCGGTACGGTCATCACCTACAATGAAACAACAACTGACCCCACCTAAGGAACATAAAACTTTGGCAGTAGACTTCACTTCCTCCTTCAAGAGTAATCATAAAATCTCGATTGGAGGATTATTGAACGAATAATTTCATGTAGTTATAGCCTTATAATTTTTAATAGCAACGACGCAACGCGAATCCAATTTTTTCACTTTGACAGCCTTCTAATGTTGACTCTATTATTAGCATTCTGGGTCGCTGTGGTGACATGCTTTGATCCCCTGTTGCATGAATTCAAAGTTTTACCTTTGTTATACAATGTTCCTGAAAAAGCACTTGCACCAGTTGACCAGGTATCAGAAAATAGACTTGATATGCTCAATTTTATAGACTATTCAGATACTTTTATCAAAAACTTTGATACCTACAAATATATCATAAATGTTGACGAGGAAATGTTCCAGCAACTCAATGAACATATGGTCGATATATCCGAGTCTCCAGCACCATTTCAGTGGTTTCACAAATTATTAATTAAAGTTAAAAATCAATTACGATTGATAAATCAGATCTTAAGGAGACACAAAATCTTTACGATTTACTTATTGAAAACAAAGAATAGTGACTTCCTTATGGTCATTGACTCCGACTCGGGCTTTACATCATCACAAATAATTCGCTGGGTGAGTGAGTTACAGTCCCATAAGTTTAAAACTGGCCGTAGTTGGTGTTCAAATATTTCATACTTCCTGGAGGTTAAGTTTGTGGTAGTTGGTGACGATGTATGGAAGGATTGCCTGGAATTGGAGAACCCATCCAAGCAGTCGAGGGAACAGGAGAAACCAAAGAGGATAGAGGAACCAAACCAGGATATTGACCACGATGAATTATAGAACATAGCCATTCCATGAACACAGTACCAGATCATACCATGAATTATGAAAATGTTCCGTTGGACATCAATTTATGAGAAATAAATCGCATCTGTTTAGAACCAGTTGTCATGAGGGCCAAGTACAAAAATAAACATTTATCTTATCTGATAATCTTATCTCTTCTCCAGATTTCGAATTCTCACGCGTAATTGCAAATTCCTGTGTACCAAAAATTGAAAAATCTCTTCTATAGTTTTCACTTATAACTACTTAACAAGACAATATAATGTCAAGTGTCGATACTTCATTGGAACGTAAGCTTAAAGACATTGCTGCTGGTTTCGTGGGTGGTGCCACACAGGTATTAATTGGTCAGCCATTTGATCTTGTCAAGGTTAGACTTCAAACTCAAGCTCAAAATAGCAGCTCAAGCTCGTTATCGATAATCAAATCAGTTATACAAAATGAAGGCATTTCAGCATTCTACAAAGGAACAGTACCCCCACTTGTTGGTGTAGGTGCATGTGTCTCCTTACAATTCTACGGATTTCACGAAACAAAAAGGTACATTCTTCAAAAATACAACCAAGATAGTCTCAACCTCTGGCCGCAAACATACATTTGCGGAGCTATGGCAGGTATCATTAACACGCCCGTTACAACTCCAGTCGAGCAATTAAGAATTCTTTCACAGTCCAAGGTGGGGAAGACAAATTTATCTTCTGTTGTCAAGGACATATATAGAAATAACGGTTTAAGAGGTATCTTCAGAGGTTTCGATATCACCTTGCTCCGGGAAATTCAAAGTTACGGTGTTTGGTTTCTTGCTTATGAGCTGACAATTCAGCAAGTTGTGAAGTTCAGAGGCTATAAATCAAGAAACGACATTCCAACTCCAGAATTGCTCTTCAGCGGTGCTTTGGCAGGAAATCTTTTGTGGTTAAGTGCTTACCCATTAGATGTCATAAAATCTAATGTCCAAAGTGACTCATTTGCTCAATCTAAATTCAAGGGAAGCTCCACGGAAGCAGCTAAGTATATCTTAAAAACCAGTGGATTAAGGGGATTCTGGAAAGGAATTGGTCCATGTTTGTTAAGAGCGACTCCATGTTCAGCTGGAACATTTGCATCGGTTGAACTTGCTTTGAGAGTCCTTGGGTAAGGTCGTGTGTAGTCATTGCAGTTTTTGCCATCCATGCTGACTCTGTCACATCGGATGTGTAAAATATATATAGAGAGTATTGGTTATAGACAATGTATGAGTTGTGGATATAGTTTGAGTTATAGATGAAGTAATAATTATTAAACACAACAAATTCAAACCCTGCGGTCCAATGTATATGATCTGGTTGGTGCACCAAAATTATTTAGCCAATGAGAAAAGTGAGATTTCTCGTTACAAAAAAAACGCAGAAAAAAATTCAACTAAAACCAATACAACTATGTTCAGACATTTGGGATTAAAGCAAGCCCGGAGTTTTTCTAGCGGTACTAGGCTTTTCAAGCCAGTAGCTCAAGAATACCTTACTACTGGATCATCAGCTCAGCTGATCTGGCCAAAGGGATTCAGATTACCCCAACCAAAGACTTGGGAAGAAAGCAGTGAGAGTGCATTGAGCAAAGCTACCAAGTTCTTCTTTTTACATGAAATTGCCAGAGGAATGTACATCTGTTTGGAAATGTTCTTCCGTCAACCTTATACCATTTACTATCCTTTCGAAAAGGGTCCAATTTCTCCAAGATTTAGAGGTGAACATGCTTTAAGAAGATATCCTTCTGGAGAAGAAAGATGTATTGCCTGTAAATTGTGTGAGGCCATATGTCCAGCACAAGCTATCACTATTGAAGCCGAAGAAAGAATGGATGGTTCTAGAAGAACCTTCAAATACGATATTGATATGACCAAATGTATTTATTGTGGATACTGTCAAGAAAGTTGTCCAGTGGATGCTATTGTTGAAAGTCCAAATGTTGAATACAGTACTGAGACTAGAGAAGAATTGTTGTACAATAAGGAAAAATTGTTGGAAAACGGTGACAAATGGGAACAAGAATTGCAATACTGTATTGACGCTGATGCTCCATACAGATAAGCACAAATATAGACATATGAACATATCACCAAAGAAGATTCATTTAGCACGTTAGTGTATGCATTATTTATAATAAACGACCACGTTAGGACATATTGTAGATTTGAACAAATACATGACATTGGCCAGTGGTGGAATATATTGACCATTAGAATTTACATATATCCAATTATGTACTAGGTAAAAGTGAGAATTGCATAAGCAAGAGATGAAATCATACTTAACTGTCAGAGGTTTGCAAGTACTTTTAAGTCTTTAGACTTGTTCCAGTTGTAAAACAATAAATATCTACAAAGAATCTACTATGCTTTTCAGCTGTAGATACTCTAGAAAATAACTTGTACTACCTTAATTATAAGACGTTCAATCCACGATCTGCAAGTCTCAGCATATTCTTCAATGTGTAGTTTTCCCGAATGGACCTCATCTCTATTGACTTTTCAAAGCCTCGGTTTCCTTATTCATGCCAGTACATTCATTTCAAGTTACCCGTGACTTAGAGCATGTAGACGGCATCGACCAATATACACGGCATTCATTTGCTCACAAATACTCCGATGAGAACGGCGTTGAAAAACGGTATCCATACACCGAGTGAAATTTAGCTCATTGTTACCTCACTCAATGCCGCAACAGGCATAAAGCCGATTTCTCTCACGACATCTTTGGCATACGACAGAACAACATAAAATTAAAAACATTGAAAAATTGATGTTTTGTTCAACGACGTCTACCATCAGATATGTACTGCATTGGTCTACAACTACGCACCAGTCCTATGCAACCACACTTATCCCGCGTTCACACTAAACATTTTTCTATCGCATCCAATCTCAGTTTCTGTTTCAGGTACGAATTATTTGTCTGACTTCTTTCAGGTACGAATGCCATTGAAACAAAAAGCGCGCATTTTTGTTAAGGAAAAAAAATTTATAATCAGTAAAGTGGTGGTTGACCAAACACAAAACTTTTTTATATACTTTACGGATGAACGAGATGGCACAGTCTTCATCACATCCAGACCATAAAAATGGCGCTCTGATATTTATGCTGCCTCCACGTGCAAACATTGACAACTCGAATATCGTCAAAATAATCGATAAAATTGATGAATCCGGAATTCCCCAAAGAATGTCGCTAACTGCTGATTCCAATTTATCGACGATACATGATCATACTAAGAGTAATATGACGACTCCCAACAGAAGAACGAGGTCTGCTCTGGGAATATCACTGACTTTATCCGCTTCTTCTGCACCGTCGACTATTCTTCAACCTCAGAGTGGTCTGACACAAAATGGACAACTACAAGGACATTCGACGAGTTCATCTTTCCTGTCGAATGATTTAGGCCTGCCCAGATTAATGGTTAATTATAGCCCAAAACACTCTCGAAAACCAAGCAGTTTGAGTAGTAACCGAAATATCAACATGAAGAACCTATCGTTGAATTTAGATGATGGCAGCTCCTCCTTAAGTTCCAGCAATGGCACCATCAACTCCACCGGTTCATCTATGAAGAGAAGCTTGACCATATCCATACCAGGAAATGTTGCTGGAAGCCAATCTCCCTTCATAACTTCACTGGCTTCCTCGCCTTCTAGACCCGGTGAAATTGTGGATAATAATAACGCCAGCATTCTAATACCTCCTTCTACTGCTACGGCGTCCTCATTCAAGTTCCTGCCAACAAGATCCAACTACCAAGTCCAAAACCTGTTACAAAACTCACATCCTTTGCATTCATCCAAAAATTACAAATTCCCTGAATCCCCAGCTTCAGAGACTCCCAAAACGCTCTTGTCTGATTTCGAACAAATCCTGCTTGACAATAGACCCACTCATAAGATAACCAGCACATTTGCAAAGCAAGTTCCAGAAGAACTTCAGGAACTAAGTCAACTTAATGCTTATCCTAATGGACCTGCTAATGTTCTCAATGATTCTGTGTATTTGTATTCAGAACCAACTGTCGAAGATATAAACCAATTCGATCTCGTGATTAATGTTGCCAAAGAGTGCAAAGATCTCCTGTCCCAATTTAATTCTGAAAAAGATCCATCTAGAAAATACGTCTATGTGCCGTGGAACCATACCAGTTCAATATCTAAAGAACTCCCTCGTTTGACCAAGCTTATGGCTGAATATGACGACCTGGACCTCGATGCTTCAGAGAGAAAGAAAAAGATTCTCGTCCATTGTCAATGTGGAGTTAGTAGAAGTGCATGTGTGGTGGTCGCCTACTTCATGCTGAAGTTCCACATGAACGTCAACGATGCTTACGAATTATTAAAGAGTGGAACCACGAGTGACTCTAAAGAGCCTGCAAATAAATTGGTATACGACAAAGGATACGCTATCAGCAGTTGCAGCCGGATATGTCCTAACATGAGTTTGATATTCGAACTCATGGATTTTAATGATACTTTAAATAATGTACAGTAATAGTTTTTATATGATATGGGTCTGTTAATATATGTGAGGTTGGTTTTATATAATCTTGTCAAAATGTTCGCACAAAAATTTTTTATCAAGCCATGCCTGGGAATAACTATGGGGGTTACAGAAACCCCAAGAAATATAGGAATTATCATGGAGATTACTATGATGGCCTGTCTCTGTATAATCCATCTTATGGGAGTTCACACGATTTCCACGGGGGTGAACTGAGCAGTGCTGGGCACAATGATAATTCGTATAGACCAAAGTACAAAAGGAAACCAAGTAAGCATTACGATAGGTATGACCCAAGAAAACACAGATATCCAAACAACTATTCATCTAGCAGTCATTATGAAGGTACGGCGTCTTCTTCTGCCCAAGGTTCGTCTGATGGTGGTAGTTCATATTATCCTCAATATTCTTCAACAAACAATAATGGTCCAGACCGCACTAGCTCGTATTATGACAGAAGAAACGATAACAGAAGAGGTGGAGGGGGACTGTATGATGATTACAGGAAGCCCAAGCCTGCGTTCGAATTGAATTCCTTAAAGCAGCACCCTGACCATAAAGAAAAGAGATGGGAAAGAGATTCTTACAGTCCAACTCCTTCTTCAGGCGATGCCACATACACAGATTCGAAAGAGCAGCTGAGAAGAAGTCTCTCTAGTGAAGTTCTACAACGACCAGAAGGAGAATCACAGTTCCACCCATCTGTCAAACTAGGTAGTCTGGAGCCTGAACCAAGGTCTGACACACAGAAAGCAAACAGGGATCTGGATATAAAACATGAGTCCGAGAAGAAAATAATGTCTTCCGAAAAAGACGCAGTGAATGAAATTTCTATGGTGCTGAAAACTGAAGAATTATACCTGAAAGATCCAATAGAACCAAAACACTCCTCTCTGCAACCAAGAGAAAGCCCCGAAAGAGTTGAGTCTCCGCCTAATGGTACATCAACTGTTCAATCATCAGCTTTGAGTTCTGTGCCTACTGTGAGTGATATTGATGATAAGATGGAAGGAGTCCTCGAAGACATCCAAGAAGAACAGAACAACCAAGAGGAAAAGGACGAAGATCAGGATGACGAAGATGACGATAAAGGATCCCCCGTTCAAGAGCAGAATGACAACAATAGTAATAATGAAGATGAAGATGACTCTGATAAGAGCCGAGATAGTGGCAGTGAGGAGGATTACTCTGATGGTGATAACGAAGATGTGGATGTATCAGATGCCGAAACTGTTGTTTCTGATTCACTTCCTTCAACTGAACATTCGAGCAAGTTGTTGAAAGACTTAGCTTACCAAAAGACTAGTAAGCCGTATGTACTCAAGCGTGACTCAAGTGGAAGTTCTTTGCTTCAAAGAGCATGTCAAAAGGGAAACTTGGAGGAAGTTAAGTCTTACATCAGAAGAGGGGCCAGTGCTAATGAATCAGACTTCTGTGGGTTTACATGTCTTCATGAGGCAGCCTTAAATGGAAACGTGGAAATTGTTAAGTTTTTGATTGAACATGGGGCTGATGTGAATAAACAAGCTCTAGCAGATGGTGACTTAGAAACTCCCTTGATTGACGCAGCTGACAATAAGCACTTGGAAATTGTAAAAATCTTATTAGATAACGGTGCTGATCCAAGGATATACAATAAAGATGGTTTCACAGCATTGACGAAAATCCACAATCAACATGAAGATGAGGAAGGATATGATGAGATTATTGCACTCCTAGAAGAGGCTAACAGTAAATATGTGGAGAAGAATGAAGCTACTCATCTTGAGCATTCTAATTTCCAAAAGTCTCCTTCTCCAACGGCCATAATTGAAGATCCTAACGATAACTATTTCAGTGAATTGTTGAAGAAGAAGAACCATACTGCCCAAGTGTTTAAGTATGCTGCCGAAGGTATCAAGGATTTATCGGTTCAATACATTGTCGAAGGAGGCAGACTAGACTTGAAGCCTGATATTGTGATATTGGCTGCTAGAAACGGTCATTTGGAATTAGTGGAAATCATGCTTGGCTTGGTTGAGGACTACGATATAAACTTACAGAACAACTGTGGATTGACAGCTTTATTGGCCACAGTTGGTCGTGGCCATCACGATGTGACAAAACTCTTGTTAGAAAAAGGTGCTGACCCTTTCTTAAGAAGAAGGCAAGATAATTTGAATGCTTTGGAAATAAGCCAAAGGTCTGCTAATTTTGATGTTAAAGAACTCGAGTTACTTGAAGATAACATGAAAAAGAATCCGAATTACGCTCTTTTGACAAAACAAGATTCCACAAGAAGTAGCTTCAGTAAAGAGATATCAGCTGAATTAGAGAATTCCAAGGAAAGAAAGAGAAAAGCTTCAAGCACTATATCTGTAGAGCAGGATGAGAAGAGATTGAAGAAAATTAAGTCAAGGGATGACAATAAGAAGAAAGGTGACCTGGAGTTGAAGAAAGTCAAGTCAAGGGATGTGGAGGCAGATATAGAAGAACCCCAATCCATTGTCAAACCTCAGACCTCAAGTTTATTCAAAGGTAAAGCTGAAATTAAGAAGGATAAATCTGAATCCTTACCATATTCAAGAGAACAATCAATGACTCCTCCGCCACTTCCTATCCCCAAGCAAGCTTCCCCAAGTCCTCCACCTGCCCAGTTGACTAAGGAAGAAGAGGAAATGAGAGCACAAAAAGAGAAGGAGCTCAAGCTTTATCAAGAGAAGTCGGAAGCCAAGAAACGTGCCCGGAGAGATATGTTTTTGAAGATAGAAAGAGAGAAAGAACGTAGACGTATTGAAGAAAAACAAAAACAAGAAGAGGAAGAAAAGGAGTTGGAGTTATTGAAGAAAAGAGAAGACGAAAACAAAATGAAACAAATCGAAGAAGAAACAAAGAGACTTCAAAAAGAAAAAGAAAATCTTGTTCATTCAAAATTACTTGACTCTGTTCCTATTGGTTTGAAGTTTTTTAACCCCAAGCCTCCCACTAATGCTGAAGACATTCTCCAGTATGGTCCAATATATGTGGTGAAGTTTGGTGGAAACGAATACGTTGTTGATTTGCAAGTGCTTCTAGTGACAGCAATTAACCCAAGAGATATTGGTAAAAAGTGTGGACCAAATGACAAGGTGGTTGCAAATACCAAAGATAAATCCAAATTGTGGAACTTATTTGCACCATTAATTGGTACTAAGGCTCCGTCACGTTTAATTAGCACTGAACTTTTAAATGAGGGATATACCAAGTTCCAGAATTTAGATGTGGCATTCTTAAAACTTGACTATGTGAAAGAATTTCTCAAGAACAAGTCACCTCTAGCCTACCAAACTTTCTTCGAACCTAGCCTGTTCATCAACGTTGATTACTCTAACCTCAACGACTTCCATAAAGTTGAAGAGCCCTTATGTGGCATTAATGATCCAGAGCATCTCGACCATAGTTCGCTAGGCGTATATGTACCTTATGCTTTCAGACACCGTCCAGATTTGCTCAAAGCCATCCGGGATGCAAAGCAGAAATTATGGTAATTATTATGATAGTCTGTATAGTAGTTGTATTATAGAATGTAAATGTATATCGCACTGAAAATTTTATTATCAATGAGCCTTACCAAGTATGTTTTAGCTATTTATTTATAGACTGAGTATATTCTATCACTTCAACGACAATTATAATATTGTGAAGACTATACTATGATCTATTCTGGTAATTTTGACACAAAATATTAACCAAATTCTTTAGAGTTTCGAGATCATCGCTATACAACTCAGATGATGAGATAGATAAGAACGAAACATATATTCCTAATTTTGACTTGGAAATAGTTCAGGTAGATGAACCAGTTGAGGATAAGACATCCAATGATGCTGCTCCAGAAGCAGATGACTTTGAGTTTCCATTGTTTTCTTTCGGTGCCTCGGAACGCCCCAAGACAGAAATAGAAAATGACGAACAAAGAGGAAGAAGTCAACAGATTATGAAGGTCACTTTACGTGAGGCCTCTGAGGAAAGAGTCAATAATGAAAGGCCGAATGGTTACTACTTCACTGAATATACTGATCTTCAGAAGCAAGAGTTTCAAACTTCTGCAGTAACTGGAGAGCAGATATTAGACCAGGTAGACATGACTAAAAGTAGCGAAGATTTTTTTTACAAACGAATACTAGATGTGAATAAGCATAATCAAGAAATAGATTCCCAATCATCCACAAGAAGAAAGCGTCTCGGAAAGAACCAAAGACTAAACAGAATTGCATCCCACAAACGCAAGCAAGAACGAACGAAGCTTATAAAACAACTAGAGGAAGAGAAGAACAAAAAGCTACTTAAGAAAAGGTTTCACAAAAGAGGAGGTAAAAGAAACAAGAAGAAGAATCCGACCCCAACAACTTAATATTATATATTGTACATTATCCGATCGTCTGAACAAGAATAGAATATACACTGAAGTTCGCGTTGAATTTTGACCAACATGAATGAACTCGAAGACTTTGAAGCATTTCTAGCGGAAGACTTCAATGGATATAAATTCGCCAATGACCTTCTTCTAGCTACTAATGATCATGATACATCTGATATTGATATTGATACCAGTATAAAACGGTTAAATTTTGATATTGATGAAGTCGAAAAGAGAATGACAATGACTTCCTCCACCAATTATGACAGTTTGGTGACAAACTTTGCCAGAATAGAATCCACAAACGAACTCATGAAACAGAAGATAAGTCCACTGGTGGAAAGAGCTAATGGGACGTTCCAGAAAATTAAGTCAGATATCATTGATCCGTATGACGAAGCTGTAAAGATGAATTCAGCTTTGAAGAAAGTTCACACAACGGTCGACTTGCTCCGAAGTTGTAATTTTTTCTTTCTTTTGGTTCTGCAAGTAGATGGTCTTGAAGAGAGCCTAAAAGACGAAACCACGAAGAAAAACAACAACAATTTGGTGAAATTGGCAAAGTTGTATAAGCAGATCAGTGAGCTCTATGAAACTGAAAAAGATAAAGACTCGGACAACAGAGTTCAGCTTGTGTCCATAAAAATGATAAGGAACTATCAGTCAATTCATAAGAACAAACTTCAACAAATGTTGAACAACTGTATCGATATTATCCTCAAAGAATTCGGCCATAATTCTACCTTCACACTCACAAATACCAAGCTTCAGCAAAACTTGATGGCATATTATATTCTACAAGATGACACTAAATTTGTGGATACTCTTGATAAGTCCACTATACAAAAGCATGTCAATGTAGTGTCTAATCAACTTTCGAGATCTTTGCAGTCTCCTCGTAACTTTACAACTGTGTTGAAGGAAATCAAGCAATCAACTGATGAGTATTTGGATAAACTTTCAAAAATCCTTGCCACCTGTGAAATATACCAGTATGACAACTCATTTACTCTATTGCAAATCACTTTAAAGACATTGAATGTGACATCCCTTGAGCTGATATTTTGGCCAAAACTCTCTGACAAATTCAAGAAGAGTGTTGCATCAACGATGGCTAGAGGCGGACCAATAGCGAAGAACCTAAAGATTTATCAAGAAGGTATTAAAAACTCATTACATGAAGTGTTTGAAGAGGATTCTGATCCGTTGTCTTTATTCTTAGAAGCTATTGAATTAATTTCTCGTGGACGTTAGAGTATAAAAGTAAATGTATATTTATCAGGAAACAGATGATATTAGAATTTTAGTGTTGTAATTACTGACTTACTCTAGACTTCAAAGTGTTCAAGAATTCTCTGTAAGCTTGATCACTTCCAGATTTATCTTCTACTAAACAGCTAGTGGCCCACATTCTTAATGCCATCAAGTCACGTTGAGTCGATATTTCCATTGGTTCATGAGATGAACCCCCAATAACCACATATAAGTTCTTCCAGGTGATTTGGTCCTTTTGTTCTCTCAACTTACCAACGATTTGGCGGACTCTGTAATTGAACTCAGACTCTTCAAATGAAAATTCTGGTAATTGACTCTTACCAAATGGAATAGTATAGAGGTTTTCAGTTCCGAACAAGTCTTGCACTAATCCAGGAACGACATCACCAGAGACCCATAAGAACAATTCAGTTGTATTATCGATCAAGTATAATCCATAATTCTCCCAGCTTGTCTTGGAATCATTAATTGGTTCTGGTAATAAAATTTCAGTAGAAGTTGTGGTGACTTCTTCTCCTGATTCTGGATCCACTTGAGTAATTTCTTCTGGTAAACCACATCCATCTGGCATATCATGCAATGAGTAAACAGTTGGGTAAATATACTTGATCAAATAATGAACAGGTAAAGTAGTCAAATTGTTCAAAGCTATAGCTCTGTGATCAGCTGGGACCTTTTCGCCTCTTAAACCAATGTGCTTTGTTAAAGAAAATAAGAGCAAAGGTAACATTCTCAAGTTAGTGGATAATTGTAATGGAGAAGAGCCTGAAATGTTACCGGCCACCAACTCTTTCTTGTATACGCTTATCATGTCAACCAATGATTTGATCAATAATTCTCTTGCATCAGGTAATGAGTGACTAAATGCTTTTTCTACAGCCTTATGGGTGAAGTAGTTGACAATAGCCAACTGATCAGCAGAAGCAAACACATCACCCAATTTATTTGAGGTAGGAATTGCCAAATTGATAACTCTAATTCTTCTTTCACCAAAATGGGTAGAGTGTAAAACAGCAGCTTGGAAGTATACAACTGGTTTTGTTATAGTTTCTTCGATAGACACTTCAATAACATAACTTTGATCTCTTGGGAATGTTGGGAAAGAACACAAGTCAGAAGATCTATTGAAGAAGTTACCATAGAATGCACTACCTCTGAGACCTGAAGATGATCTAACTCTCAAGACAGCTTCTAATGCCATCTCCATAGACAAGTGCTCACTAACTTCTTTGGAGAATTTAGTAACATCTTCAGCTGTGGTAGCAGACCAGGCAGGATAGAAGTGAGTTTGACCTGCAGTGTAACGAGGCAAGTTGGATAAAGTAGCCACATCTTGGTACTTAGCTGATGTTAAGAATAAATCAACCGTTACTTGAGCTGAATTACATTCCACAGCAAATGACTTATAAAATTTATCTGCAACTGATAATAATGTTTGAGATTCCTTAGGCTTACCAGATTGTTCTTCATCTCTTACAGACAATTTACCTTCACCAATATTTGGTAAGGTTGCAGCGAAACCAATCACCTTACCACCAATTGAGCCTATCATCTTATGACCAGCTTTCAAAGCTGGACCTAAAGCAAGATTAGGGTTGGCAGTTCCTTCGAAGTATGAAGGGAAGTCTACCAACAACTTTTCGATGGAATTTCTATTTTCTTCCAAATTCACTAACAAGGAATCAGGAGATGGTAAGAAAGGTTCATCGATATCAGAAACAATTAACATTTCAACACCCTCCACTCCTTCAGAAAATTTGAAATAATGTAAGCTTGAGTCGACACCAATGAATGCCACTTTTGTAGTCTTATTTTGGTTTGGAATTCTGTCTAAACTTTCTAAAATGGTCCTGGTAACAGTTGCAGTTAATCCACTATTGACAGCATCAGCAGAAACATCAATTAAGAAACAATAAACACAAGGTGGAGGACTTCTTGCCAAGTACTCTTTTGGAGCAATCAATTCTGATACTGAGTAGTTCAATTCTGGTCTATCGTAGAAGTTCTTGGTTGTACCGGTTAACTCATCATAAGTGAATCCCATTGGAATGTCATTCAACAAGTTACATAAATTACATCTCCATCTCTTTCCTTGATCAGTTAAAGTGATGAAAGGATTGATGTAAGCTCTACAACGACGACATCTACTGATGATAGTGTCTCTTGAAACCTGAACATTTTCAGAATCATCACGAAGAGCAGCATATGGTCTAACCACTAAGGCCATTGGCAATTTGGATTTTTTAAGTAAGTTATTATTGGCAGGCATAACATTCAAGGTACTGCGGAAGTAATCTGGAGATGCATTGGCAGTTTCAGAACCTGGGACCACAGTGGCATTTGGTGGGAGAATAATTGGAGGTGGAGGTAAGTTTAAATCACTGATGGATGGAGGTAATTCTCTGATCAAATCGGTGGAATAGAATTCATTGAGTGGTAAGGAAGCTTGTTGTTGACCTGGAACTCCTCCCACAGGTGCCCCATACCCAGCACCGTAAGCCGATTGACCTTGTGGAGGATATTCACCTTGACCTGGTTGTGGTTGTCCATAAACTGGTTGTCCAGCAGCTGGTTGTTGATAATTCTGTTGATATGGATTCACAGCAGGTGCTCCTGGAGTGGCCACACCTGGAGTTGCAGCACCTGGAGTACCTGGAGTAGGAATTCCACCACCCACGTTCATGTTTTGGAATTGATTGGCCATTTGGTCATATCCATAAGGTTGTTGTTGACCTGGAACCTGTTGAGCCAAAGGCTGTGCAGGAGCAGCAGCAAGACCAGGTTGTTGGAATTGAGCTTGCGGTTGTACGGGAGCAGCCGGAGTGGCAGCGTATTGAGGCTGTGGGTAAGCTCTTCTTTTGGACATGTTCAAACAACTGGATGTTGATTTTGATCTTTTCAGATTTGGCCAAGTGCGATCGAGAAATACGTGGTCTGTCTGAGGTGGGCGTCAGACTGAGAAGTACGTCTGGGGAATAGAACTTTTGCGGGAGAGGCGAGGGAAACTGGGGGCAGAAGCGATGTGAGTGCGGGTGAGACTCGGATTTTGGCAAATTTGGATGGGTAAAAACGAGACTGCGACTTTCAGAGCTAGAAAGATGTAGAGAAGGATGTATCTTCTGGCTCTCTACTGAAACATTTGAGCGTTTGTAATTAAAATGATGTATAACTTTATAACTTCATGATTTGGATTTTAATTTGGAAAGATCACAAGTTTGTGTTTTAGTATCATCTTTTGGTAATAACCGATTTCTCTAATTTTTTTGCTTTTATATTAGAGCATGAGTTCCTCCATCCAAGTGAGTTTAATGAGAGTATTTACTCGTTAGTGCATAATTTTGTTGGTGAACACTCATGTTTGAATATTTTGTTTGAGAGAATAAATTATTTTAGAGAATAAATTATTTTATGTGTGTGAAAAATATTTTATCTCAACGAATTGGTTCTTTCGCTTGACTTTATCGATCTGACAAAGCATCATTCAAAACTATGGCCAGGGAGGATGCGATTTATTCGTTGCCGAATAAGCTGTTTCGCCAGTGTAATTAAGTATTCAAGTAATCTCTTCGATTCTATTTAAGCTGAATTATGAATTTAATTAATACTTTCAAATCACTTATCTTTCAACAGTTTGATTATTTTTTTCACGTCAAAAATTTTTTGCAAATTATCATGTTAACTTGTTTTAGAGTTGATGCTTTAGCTGGTAAATCCTTCCACTCGTCTGTTAAATTACTTAATATTACTCTTCGAACATTAATATCTTCACCAATATAACGTTTCTCACACTTCGAGGTTACTTTTCATTTCAACGATTACAAGCTGTACATTCATTGTCCACTCATTCAAAGCAGGCCCAGCTCCTCCTATTGTCCTATAGTTGCTTCCCCATGCCAACGGCTGCAAAACAACGTCCTGTGCGGCCGCTAAACATCATCCGACCAATGCCCCATTGGGCCCGGCACCTCAGGCAAATTAGGCAAATTGGAACATTCAATCTTCCCAGGATACGCGAGAGGGGATGGTTAGTATTCCTGGCCAACGTCAACAAATTAAGAAATAATCTTATTATGGAATGTGTTTCTGGAATGGGCCGTTGGACTGGTGTCAAAGTGCATGTTGTGATCAGCAGTCAATGGCGTGTTTTGCATTCCATCTACCGGTTGCCAAGTACCTTACTACACCAATTTCGCAGGCACCAGGAACACAGCCTGCCGACTTAGCACCATCTCGGCTGTGGTGGGACCAGGGCGCGGCAAGGCACAGACACCGCACCGGCCCAGGCACAGGCGGCACCAGTGGCATCAGATGCATAACGTGAAATCGAAAACAAGTAACAAGTCAAACATCGTCGCTGCATTGGATCCATGCCGGGCCAAGTACGAAGTCATCGTAGATCCTGGTCACGTCGGATCTTTGTTGACATGCCAGGCGTCTCGTTCAGGAAATCCAGTTACTCAAAGCATCGCGTCACGTATTGTTTGGGGAATATAATACGACGGCCCACGACCACGGTTATATGTCTGAGGAAAAGTCTTGTGACTGGATGCCAAAACAAACAAATTGGCCCGAGCTGGAGCCGGGATGGATTTGCATTTGATGGAGGATTTCACTTTAATTAAGGGCTTGGTGGTTTGGGATGTAGGATTTGAGTCTCGATTAAACATGCAATTAAAGTTGACAATTAGCGACACACCCTCGTGGTAGCAACTTGAACCGCCCTTGGCCGGGCCTGGACCCGTACCAAGGGTTCCAAACATGGATCTGAAGTACGGGGTAGGTGGTGCGAGTCGTGCCGCAACTTGCAGCCGCCTAATTTCATCCGCAAAAATCTACAAAACTATAAATAATAGACATTTCCCACAAACTAGTCGGATAATCATGTCTGATAAGTTACATAAAAGAAGCGTCTCGTCTTTTAGTTATGATCCAGAGAAGCATGTAGGTTCCGATAAACATGTGGGTTGTGAGAAACATGTGGGGTCTGTGGCTGTGGACGAAGCAAACGATACAGACTATGAAGATGAACATGAGATTGCTGAAGATAAAAAATCCAAGAGCACTGATATAATAATGGTGGTGATTATTTTCCTTCTTTTGGGATCTATTGTTAATTTTTTTGTTATCACCAGAGCTATTGACGACGGAAACAACAGCACCAAAACAAACGTGGTGGTTACCCAATTGCAAAAACTTATGGGCATCAAGTCCCAAGATATCAATACCAGCCAAGGCATTGAAAAGCTCTTGGATGTCAAGAACATTGACAGCAAGGGAAGTGATGAGTGGGAAAAGTTGGCAGGAGAAATGAAGAAGAATGAACCAAATGTAAATATGTACAATGATGCAAAAGCCGATGTGGATGAAACCACCATCGATGTGGTATCTGACGACGAGTGGACGGAGCTGTCAGATATAAGTGCACAGCTGGACTTGGCAGAGATTCTTTCCATCAACAATATTGTCTTGTTGATCAATGATGAGAACTTGTTGAAACAAGAAAGAGCCAAACAGATACTATTCAGCTTAAAAATGACACCCGAATTAAAAACAGTAGACTTGAAAAAACATCCCCATTATCAACGGATAATCACATATCTCAAGAATGTTAAGAACCACATGGTTGAAACTAGTATGAATCTGTTTACTGATGTAGAAGATATCCCAAGGTTATTTATCGAGGGAATGCCAGTAGCAGGATACAGTGATATCATTGACAAGTATAATAATAACGAACTTTGGGACTTTCTCTCCCAGGTGGGCCACAAGTCCATCAAGTTGGAATTCTGATGAAGTTTATGTAAAATAGATATGAGGCACGACAAAATGTATACATATATGTTTATTCTTTTATTTGTAGCACCAGGACCTTTGAGGCTATTGTTGCCTTACCATTGTTTAAGTTGGGGGCCGTGCATTAATTTTTTCAGATTTTAAGTACCCGGAAAGCTCCCCCGATTTGCTCATATGTATGGTTATGCGAAGTCGTTGTTATATATGAAGGACTATTAATGCAGCCAAGCGTGTTGACCAGATTGGAATTACTGAGCGTTATTATTTATCAATCTCAGAAAATAAATGTGGCTGGCACAAGATGCAGCCAAAGAAGGTGCATTGCAGATAACGATTTACAATAGACCAAGGGGGGCTTGTGAACACTGTAGAGGGGTTATGGTGTACGATTGTATAACTTTCGTGTAACGTAAACACTTACTTTTTCGATAAAAAGATTTGTAATCAGACTTTTCCCGTTTGCAATCTGACTCCTGGGTTTGCAAAAATGTGTTGCATATTTTCAAGTTAGATTATTCGCGACAGAAACCATTTCCGATGAGCTCTGACACAGATTATGTCTCGTTTATTCAACATCTAGATTTGTCTGCCGATGATTTTGAGATCAAGATACGGGTGCTTGGAGCCTTGGTATCCGAGACGATTTCTTCGTCTGATTTGAGAAGCAGCCTACGTCCTTATATCTCAATTTTACTATCACTTTCAACACCAAACTCCAATGATATACTTCATTTACGTCTACTTCGAGGAGTTCTTTTGTTACTCCGAAACTTGGCTACTCATCCACAAAACAATATAGATCTCCAGAAGATTGTGGAGAGTTTGTTGGAGTTTAAAAGTCGAATTTCTAGAGAAAATCAAATGTACGTTCAGACTGCTGCTGCATACTATCAAATCCTAGCAAATGCTACTAGTTTTGAACAACCCCAAATTCTTGCCCAGTTATCTACTTTAATGTTTTTGGATGATTCTTTGAAATTCCCATGTTTTGTAATAATCTCCAACTTAGCACAAAACGACCTCAACTTATACGACCTTCTTGCACTCGATGAATGTGAACCTTTAATGACTGAATTATTCGAATTACAATACATAGACGTTACCGAACAAGACCAATTGAAAATAGATGTACTAGAAAAACTTGTATCACATGAGTCCTTTGGTAAATGGCTTGATAATCACATTAGTCCAGGAGCCTTGAAAACATGCCAGCTCATTATTACTTCTAAGGAAGATTGGGATAACTATCAACTTATTGGAATTTTGAGTTGGGTTTTCGAGCTCTTCAAGGCCACTCAAGCTAAGAGTATCCAATTTCTTGATGTCAAGGATTTAGATTCCTTACAAGATACCCATTCGACCCTTTTGGTTGTTCTTGATTGTATGAGCGAATTGGGAAAGTTCAATATCGCTAAAGACTTTCTTGTCAACTATAAAGTTGTCGAATTCCTCATTCCATTATTAAGATCTATTCATGAGACTATTGAACCTGTAAATATTACCAAAAAAATCAGTCAGCCCATAAACTTTCCACATATTAAGTCCATAATCATAGAGATCCTTTCCTATTTGACATTCGAAAGCCTCGAAACACAAGAGCAAATCAGAGAGTTACATGGAATTGAACTTATTTTATCAAGCTGTATCATAGATGACGATAATCCATTTATTAAAGAGAGGGCAATCATTTGCCTCAAATACTTATTATTTAAAAATGAGAAGAACCAACAATTCGTGGCATCCCTTGAAGCACAAAAACAAGTTGACAATAATGTGCTTGAGCAGGCAGGTTACCAGGTGCAGGTTAACAACTCGACTGGAAAACTAGAAGTAGTCAATGACCCTAAGGCAACTTGATTCAATATCCTAAAGTTTCGGTAATTTTGCTTTTGACCTTTTCCAAAGAAGCCTCGTCAATCAAGATGATTCTCTTTTCTTTGGTTGAAAGAGCCTTCAACTCAGCTGGTAGAACGTCCTTCTCGAACGAGTATCCATCAATTCCACCTAATGCAGCATTCACTACTTCAGCAAATTTAGCTGGATGGGCAGTAGATAACGATATATAGTGTTTATCTGAATCTTTGGCAATAAATCTTAAGGAAGTAGCAATACCAACGGCAGTATGTGGATCTAAGACGTAGTTTTCTGGGTTTGTTGTGTAGATTTCTTTGATGGTGTCCTTGGTTTGTTCATCAGTAACAGTTTCAGAATCGAAATCAGCCTTTGCTGCTTTCCATACTTCAGGTTGTGCAGTGATTGATCCAGAAGTCTTTAATTCGGTCATCCAATCATTCAAGATCTTTCCAGCTTCGTTGTCATTCTTAGTGACATTATTTCTGACCAAGTACCACAATAACCTTTCGAAATTAGAAGAAATCAAAATATCCATAGCTGGAGAGTAAGTGGCTCTAACATCACCTGACTTCTCATAACGTCCAGTCTTCAAGAATCTGTCCAAGATATTGTTATCGTTGGTAGCAATGATTAATTTTTCAACAGGTAATCCCATCTCTTTGGCGTAGTATCCGGCTAAGATGTCTCCGAAGTTACCAGAAGGAACTACAAATCTAACATCCTTTTGAGAACCAGCTTTCTTGACAACTTGGAAGTAACTGTAGAAGTAGTAAGTCATTTGAGCCAAGATACGGGCCCAGTTGATGGAATTCACAGCACCAACGTGGTATTTCTCGTTGAATTCCTTGTCACCAAACACTTGTTTGACAATATCTTGACAATCGTCGAAGGTACCCTTCACAGATAAAGTGTGAACATTTGGATCCTCCACAGTTGTCATTTGCTCTTCTTGGATTGGAGAGATTCTACCAGTTGGGTATAAAATGAAAACATCCACATCTTTCTTACCTCTTAATCCATAAATGGCTGCACTTCCAGTGTCACCTGAAGTAGCACCAACAACAGTGATTTTTTCTCTGGTGGAATCAGTGGCAGATTTACCCTTGTTACGACGCTGTAAAAAGAATTCGAACAAGTTACCAACAAATTGTAATGCAACATCTTTAAAAGCATAGGTTGGACCATGGAAAAGCTCAAGCAAATACAAGTTCTTGGATTCATCAAGCACCTTGATTGGAGTAACGTCGTCAGATCTGAAAGTAGAGTAAGATCTTTCGATTAAGTCTTTGAGTTCAGCATCAGAAATATCACTAGTATCGATATACAATCTCAAGATATTGAAAGCTAATTCCTGGAACAGTAAGTCTTTCCATTGATCTAAAAATCCAGTAGGTAAAGTTGGAATCGAAGAAGGAACAAAAAGTCCTCCATCCAGAGCCAACCCAGTCATCACAGCCTCCTCGAAAGAAATGGCCTGATCGTTACTAGCTCTGGTAGATCTATATACCTTAGAAGACATGGTGTTTAAAGTCGTTGTGTGGAGTGAAAATTTTATTTAGTCATAAGAGTCACCCGGTACCGGCGTGGGCGCGCGTACCACACCTGTGGGCTGTCAGAGCTTGAATTCGATATTCGTACGTGTGAAAACCGGATCTGCTCGGTGCGGAACTTGATGAGACTTGAACCGAGCTGTTAGCTGCTAAAACCACAAGTTACGTGAAGCCCCATAGTATTAGGGGAACAGTTCGATGGGTCGATTTCGTGGTATACAAAAATGGTCTGTGGGTATACGAGATGCACCGTGCAGAAGATTTACACAGATTAGGTGGTACAATCTGGATGACTTTGCGTGTTTGCTGCAGCGAGGATACGATGGATTAGAACAGTTTAGCAGACTGCCACTGTTCCCGGGTAAACAGGTGAAAAATCAGTCCTCCCACAAATCTAGAACTCCTCTTGATGATATAGTGTCAAAGTTTGATGGTGTCGATGTTACTGTGGGGTATGGACTGGGAGTTTTTGCTCAACTGGGCTACTCCAATAAACAAAAACCCCAGATAGACATGGTTCACATTGTCAAAAACACACGGGAATTCCATAAGAATAACATGGTCCATTTCCCAGGGCACTACTCTGGGTTGCTGTACCTTGGTATCTCTATGGTAGAATTTGTTCAGAAACTAGGAGCCGGACTTTACTATAATCCATTCGTGGAAATAGATGGGAATATGATCAAGTATGGAGTGATGGAATACAAGACAGCATTGACTGACATAGTCGAATGGAAGGATTTATATCTTGCTGGGAGACTCCAGAAACCGGTGAAATTTCTCTCCAACGACAGTACAATGGCTAAACAATTGGCCTATATAAACCAGTTCAACCTTTACAACGCGATGGTGGTATCGATCTTACTTTTGAAAGAACCCCGGGTTACCAGAGCTAGGCTCTATGAAACAATTACCCTGTTGTCATACTTGGGAGACCCACGAATGCAGGTAGGAGGAGAGAATCCCAATAAGGTGAAAAACATTGTTTCCAAGCAATTCGGCGAGTTCGACGCTCTTTACGGTCCGACAATACAAACCTTAGAGAACTGCGGGATGATACAAACTGAAAACAAGGAAACAATTGTGATCACAGCCAACTTTGAAGACAAACTCCGACTCTTGCGTAAACTCCCCATAAACTTCAGACACAATTTCAACCGTTTTGCCAAATCTGGTTCAGGTTCCGGTTCCGAGGCTGGTTTGACTGAAAACCAAATATCACAAGTTGTTAGCAAGACATTGAAAACTATTGTTCTTACTCCGTCGTTGATCCAGTCGATAAAAGGCATTTTTACCGCTGGGATTTACAAGACAGTGATTTACGTCATTCAAAAGAGATTAAAATATCGACAAGTTCAATAGCAGATCCCTCAGTTGCAAACCATGAAAATCGACATTGAGGTTCATGGTTACAAAAAAAAATGGCAAACATTGTCCCTAGTGTCTTACATTTCCCAGTCAAACCAATTAAGTTTGCTATAGCTGAGGATACCAGACTATTTCATGTTATATCGGGCTGTTGGTGCATTCGGGCTTGCCATTTTTATCTGGCTGTATGCGAATGTATTGTAACCCCTGATGATCTGCAATTGTCTGGTTGGATCCGAGCGTAACTTGTTTTTATATTTTGTAGTAACGGATTTGTGCAATTGCTAACCATACTTGAAACATCATGGGTTTGCCAGGGAGAACAGGAAACATCGAATGATTTTCTTTTAAATTAAAGTTGGAGGAATAAGAAATCGTAACGGAAATTCTTATTGCCCCGATTCTAAGTTAAGGTTTGCTAAGTAAGTTAAAGGTTTGGTTAAAAACGTCTATAATTAGAAGGCAAATACGGCAATTTCAGATGATGTTGTCGACGAAATTGTATAGGGCATAAGGTACAAACTAGAAACAATTAAAATAAATATATAACAAAGACAACACTGCAGATAGGCCATGGACACGGACGAGAGACGGATAAAAATGTCTGGTGAAAGCAAAGGGCCATGACAATAGAGAGAACAATTGGATATAGACTGACGGATGTTTCACATTCCTATGAAGCAATAAACAAATGGATAAATTTCGCGGACAACGTCACGAGCTTTGGCTACTGATCGACCATGCATGTATTCTAAATCTCACATCCTCATGCATAAACTTTCTGCAATGCATGCGTAGAACTTTTACCTATTTAGTGCAAAATAACAAAAAGACATTTATTGGTGAAGACTGTACAATTAATTATCCATCTATGAACGTTTCATTTCCGGGAAAAACGCTTATCTAAAATCTTTAAGGTTTCATTATCATCATTTCTATGAGGTGGACTGCTGGTACCAAGACTGCTACCGAGAGTGGCCATCGGTTGAGGCGGTGGTGGTGGTGGGGGGTACATCTGCAGTTCGTGCGACGATCTCGTGCGAGGAATACTAGGAAGTTGGATGGACGATCCTACCAAACTGGGAGTAGCTGCAACCGTTCCGGGTGAAATGTTTCCTGGTGATACTGCAGGATGGACCTGGGGCACCAGGGTTGGACTCAAAGCAACTGGTCCGTTGGAAGCTGGATTCACACTTGCAAGTGGATTATTTGCAATAGGAATAGTAGACGTAGGCGTAACGAGTGGGCCAGTCGAAGGCTGGGTGTATGTGTAGACATGTGGTGGTGGCTGGGGAGGAGATGATGGAGACGTGTTGGTAGCCGGAGCAGAAATCGAGGACGACGCAGATATCGATGCTGGGGCAGACGTCGGTATGGGAGGAACTCCGGAAGCATTAGCTGGTGCTGGGCCTGGAGCCTGGGCTCCAGGGTAGTAGTATCCCGGTATCATTGGATACTGGTAGTATGAGTTATGATGGTACTGTGGTGGGTAAATCATTGGTGGAGGACCATACAGATAAGTCTGGTCGGGAGCAACAGCAGCCCCAGCGTGAGTTGCAGGAGCACTGTAACTATGCAGAACCCTAGTAGGATATACAGGGTATTGGTAAGGAGCGTAGCTTGGATAAACAGCCTGGACTGGTTCTTCGTAATTCAGGTATTGGTCGTAGTAAAGCAAGTATTCCTGGTAGATGTTACCGTTGAGTTTTAAATCTTTCAAGTTGACATCGTCTGAAGGTACAGGAATATCTTCTTTAGTTTCATTTTCCTTGTAGTAGCCAATCAAATGAAGCTTTTCATGCTGTTTAGTGGTCAATGAGAAGCTTTGCTTGATGAGACCATCTTTTTTCACGGTGACTTTGTCGGCGTCTAATTCTTTATAAATAAGGAACGGTCCAAGTACTTTGGAGGCAGACCAGTTCTTTCCATCAGTCCACCGTTTCATACCACATTCGGTTTCGTTCCATGCAAAAACGGTGTTAGCACCTATAAACTCTCGCTCGAGACCGTTGAGTCTACGTTTAATTTTGGGGAGGTAGCCAAGACGGGCACCTTCAAGGACTAACAAAGCATCTTTTAGAGTCTTTATACGACCATTATAAGTTTCAATTTTAACGTTGTTTGAGTGGTGGTTGAACTCAGGGATTATATACATGAAATCGTACGCTGAGGATCTGGGTTTTGTATGGGGATGGGATTTGATAGGCTTGAATTGAGGTTTGTGGACCTGGAGTTTTTGGATTTGGCTAGTAATGATGGCAGTAATTTTGAGGTAATAAATCGGCTGGTAATTAAGAAAAGCAGCTAAAAACCTGTTTGTGGATGTTTTTACTTTTAAATACTTTTAGTATTAATTGAGCTTTGGAAAAGGGCTGCAGGTATTGAGCTGTACGGAGTAATTACGGAAATCTGTCAGGAGTCGGTAATTTTTTTAAAAAAAAATGGCTTTTTTTTAATTATTTTTGTTTTTTTAATAATTTTGTTGAATCCTGTGTAGTTTAACAATAACTTGTTGAGGTTTTAGAACACGGCTGCTGATAAATGAGTTATTATTTTGCCGTTGAAGGTTAAAAGTACTTTGCAGACAATAACACAACAATAAGGGTGCCGCAAAAGAAAGGTACTTGCTTGGAGAATTTAGTGAGTGAAAACTGAAACCGATATCAATAACTTGTAAGTCCCAAGATTAGCTTCGCTAGGTTTTGCTTTTATTAAGTTAATGCCAAATAGGGGATGGAAAAGATCTGCAATCAAATAAATTTGGTTTAGTTTACAAAAAAACTATCAAAACTGGGAAATACTTATTTGTATTTATACTGAAGTTGTAAATACATCATTCGGCGACTAAATAGGCTTGATGTAGCAGATATGGTATAGTCAGTAAATTGGTTTGTTATTTTTTTTTTTATTTCTTTTTATTTTATCTGCTGGTTGCCTCGATTTTCTTGTGAATGATACTAATTGGAGTTCCATAATTTGGAGTTGTATTGTTTATGCAATGCATCCAAGTGCAACGCTAACATTGTGTAATTTTTTTTTTTTCCGAAGCACCTATACTAATTCAGTAGCCAAAGGCGTCGTCACCCATTTTCGAGAAGAACAGAAAGATCGCATGATAAGTTTACTTCCCTGTATGTATTGCTCGATTCTATTGTTTTTTATCCCATCTTGCATATATGAAGTCAACTGCCATACATGCCCAACGTATACAAACCGGCCGAAACACCTTAGGATTTTCTTAGTTGCCCTTTCATTCTAGTCGCCATACATTATCTGCAACACGTACTAGCCTCAACCAGTTTTTCCTGCGCCTCCCGTTCGACCCAACACTGGCTGCTGCCTAACTTGTGTCAGTGAAAGCGTTAAAACCGTTATGATCCATGTTTGGGTTTGGGTCTCTGAATATTTCTTTTTACCAAGCACCATCTAATAATTCCGATAGGTCTAGATACTCGGGCTGGTCACGGGCTCGACCTTTAGGAATTATTAAATGGTGCTTGGGCAACTTGTAAATCGATCGACATTGCGAGCGATTCGGCTAGGGTCTTTTGCTCCAACACCCATGCACCCAGGCAGGTGGGGGGGTCCTAGCGCAACTTTGCTTATTTAAGGTATTTGCTGTTTTAGGCATCGATGTAATATTCCACAGACCCCCGATTTCCTTTCCTGTTTACAGGATATTTTCACCACCTTCAGTTGTTATTTTACGAGTGCACTAATGCGCAGTCTAAATCTAACGTTTGCGGCCGATGGTTTTTTTTTTCCATAGACCCGCCTTAGAGGCTTTACACATTAATGACCATATATGGAGTGACATTCGTGACACCTGGAATTTTGGTTACGTCTAAGCAGGCCGTAAAATGAAACGGATACGTTTTGGTATTAGGGCCATATTAGAAACTAAGTTATTTTCAAAGTTATTTTTAATGCACTCTTTTATTTTTCAGGGTTGAGAGTTCAACGAGCTCCCCGAACTAGATACAAGCCCACATTCCGATGTTAAAATTACGGCATTTGACTATCAACTACAGATCATTACAGACGTGTTTGTGTCACCTCAATCCTGTTTATACCCTCAGTAGCCAAAAAATAAACATATCCCTTAACTTTAAACCAGATCTGGTGGGGGATGGATCTGCTTTTTTTGTCTGCGAGGTATGCTTGAGTCCACATCATCAACATTCCTTCTAATAACCGGACTTAATTACATTTGAATGTTCCTAACATAAAAAGAAATGTAATTAAAAAAGAAATCTGCTACGGTATGTTGAGAAGCATGGTTAACAATGTGAAACACATTTCCAGAATCAGGTAAATAATAATAGAGAACAAGAAGAAGCTTCGTAATAATGTTTCCAAATACGATCATTAATTGTTCAAGCCTATGCATGGTTTATTAACTAGTAAAAAATCCCATTGTCAAAAAACAAAAACAATAAAAAAATGGGATGATTGAGGCGGCTTGAAATAATAGAAGCGTTTTATTTTTTTACGATTTCAAGATTTCAAAGTGCAATTTGCAACTGGATGAAAATTCCGCCCCATTATCGCTGTCGTAGTTACAAAGTCTGGAATGTGGACTGTGTTATCAAGGAGGGGAGTCGGGACCTTAATGCCCGAACGCTGGTTCTTTTTTCCGTGGTCGCCTTTTGTGTTTGCGCATTAGAAAATCTATCTCGCCTCTTGCTCCACTTGGAAATGGTTGCAAAACTTGCTATTTTTCCGATGCTTGTAATCTGAGATTCGACTAGCTTTCCAAGAAAAAAAAAAGACGGTTGTTTTTGAGTCTTTGTGAGTGTGGATGTGGCCAGTGTGGGGGTCGGTGCCACTCTTTTACCCTGCTGTGCGTTGGCTCTAGGCCTGGGACGGAAGTCCTGGTGCAACTTATTTTCTATTGTGGTAACCGCTCCACAGATGAAATCCTAAAGGAAACTCCGACGCGTCCCCGCCGTTGACATCACCCTTCCTATATTCATGCGTACCTGGATAGCTCAGATACGATGACACCCCTAGTGCATTGACACATTGACATCACCTACACACGATCTTATTGACATCATTGGTACATATGCAACCAGAACTAAAACTTGATAAACGAAGAAAATATCTGAGACGCTGGGGTCTGAGGTCATATTTACGGGTTCGTATTCATTGCGAGGACTAAATCGTCATATTTACGGCATTTGAGTTGGGATTTCATCTGGGGATCTAGATTTAGGTGGTTTTGCAATCGTCACCTGGTGTGCGATAGCTCAAAAATGCACAAGAGATTGTGCAGCAAAAATTTACCTGAGATTCGCACTATCACAAAATCTGGCTCAATTATCAAACCATGGCCAGAAAAGAATCGAATTCAGAATCCGAATCTAAAGCCCCAACAAGAGGACATAGAGCAAGAAATGCTCAACAACAAGCCCAACAAGAATATTTATCCAAGCATATTCATTCGAATGGCCCTCAAGATAAAGTTAAGATAGATCCATTAGACTTTAACCATTTCACGGCAGAAGACTTAAATAACTATTCGGCTAGATACAACTTGAACTTCCCAGAAGCCCAAAGCTTAAAAGCTGGTATATTGAACTCGGAAATTGGCAAGAAGACCCTCAGTTACAAAAAGAGGAATAAAGGGACAGCTAGACGTGTTGAGAAGATTGAGAAGTATGAATTGGCCAACGGTGTTAAACAACACTTTTTGAGCGTTCCGGTTAAAGAAAACGAAGTTATCACCAACTTCTTATACAAGGTTAGAAATGAAGACAAGGACTTCAAGTTGGTTTTTAAGTGATAATGATTTAATAAGACACGAATTAATGACCGTATTACCTAGGTATGCCAGCATCCTAGTGCTCTAAACTCTGGTCTATCCAATATCTATACATTTTGGTATCTGCTTCTCTCATTACCATATGGCATGGTTCATAAAATCATACCTATGAGAATCTCTTTCCCTGACAACTTATGTTAATAGTTTCAGCGTACAGCCATAACAGCGTTTGAGTTCTGCTTCTATCGACAGTTCTCGCGCACTGAAATTATTCATCATCATGGAGACTTCAACAATCTTATTCATTGCCACTTTGGCAGTTGCTTTCTTGTTCTTGAGATGGCTCATCACACCTATTCCACACACCGTGCCGCATGAAATTGAAGATATAAGAAGAAGCTTCCCTAATAGAAATCTGGAAAATTCAGAAGGTTCCACCACGTCTACCTCAATTCCAGAAAACAGTTCTTCCACCGCCAGCAGAAGATCTAACAGACAAGTGACTGATCTGATGATTGAAGTAGTCCAGTCTATTGGTCCCCAATTAACTGTTGAACAAATTCGTTATGATTTGGAAAGATCTGGCTCTGTGGAAGCAACTGTTGATAAGTATATGGAAACTGGAACTTTGCCATTCCCTCCTGGTTATCAACCCCCAGCCCCGAGAGCAGAAGCTCAAACAGATGCAAATCATAATATCCCACCAAGTACTGTCACATTAAATTTACTTGAAAAGTATGGAATCGATCCTGATCAGTCAGTTCTTGAGCAAGCCGAGAAGTCCAGTAAATGGGGCACCAACAAGCAAGAAAGAACTAGCAACTTAAACAAGAAAAGACAAGAGATGATCTTGAATGCGAGAAAAAGATTAGCTAGTCTGTTACAAAATGATGTATCTGCCAAATTATCTGATAATTTATAGCTGTGTATATTCTATCCTACAAGCGTTGGAGTTATTCGTTTTTTGTCCTTTTTCTTTAAAAGATTGACAACCGAAACCTGTTGTTTTTCTGGAGACTTTTCAGGTGAGGTACTCTGCAGTTGATCCCTTGATTCTAGGTCTATTAACTCGGGCGTGTCTGTCCTTTCCGATTTAACGGAATCTACTGAAGCTTGAGCTTCAACTGCCGGTAGAGAAGGCATATCTTTGTTCTCGCTTTGGTTGTTTTCTGTCTGATTTACCTTGTGCTCTGTCACGTATTCTCCAGTGTATACCGTACCGAATATAAAATCGTCGAAAACTATCAGCGAACAGAATCCATCAGCGCTGCTGACTATTATTTTATAACCATCCTTATCCCAGGCCAAATCCGTTATAGTTGAGTAATGAAGGTTCAGTACCATACCAAGTGGCTCTAGATTTAGCGTGTCGTAGATAACCACTGAATCTTGAGTCGCCACGGCGAAAATCATTTTATATGGAAGCAGAAATGCAGAAGGGCCTTTGTTATCTGATGGCATACAGTAAATAACTGGAGAAAATGCAACTGCCACTGCCAGTCGTTTAAGTCCTGGCAAGTGGGCAATAGGACGGTTCAAAGATGTACGGATAAACACATAGACCGTATTGGTGATATTGGCATTCGAAGTCGAGTCTTCGGACTCCTCTTCAGTACTTCCACTTCGATAGATTCCTGCTGGTGTGAGAAGTATGTTACCATCTGGTGAGAAAACAGGTCGACGGAAGAAGGATTGGAGAGTTTCTGAATGATATAACTGAGCAAACTTGGTATTTTCGTCTGGTTTTGCACTTAATCGACTGGAGGGGATCTCAGCACGACTAATTCGAGACACCTGTTTTACCGCAAGGGGACAATTGGACATCTCATATACGCAAACACTTCGGTCAGCCAGCTGACTGACGATATACTGACCTCTTGGATCCCAAGCAAGACCTTGAACATAATGGGAATGGTGGTTTATTGGCAATACCATCGATCCTCCGTTCGACAAATCATATACTCGAACGGTGTGATCCATAGACCCTGCTGCAACATATCTGCCATCGGGAGACCAACATATGTCATAAATTTCGGACGTCAGAGATCTCAATACGAGTTTGGCAACCCACAGCTCTTTGACATCATCATCTGGATCAGCTCCAAATTCCTTCACAATACTAGGCAGAAGCGTCCAAATTATCACAGATCCGTCGTCTCCCGCAGAAGCTAACATGCTTCCATCGGGACTAAACCTGACTGAATTGACGGCTTGTGTATGTTTTTGAAGAGTGCTGAGATAATGCACTTGAGGTTTGCGTTCTGAGTCGACAACAAGATTCCAAATACGAATATTATTGTCTCCGCCTCCAGTAGCAAGACGCGGTGAACTTGTTCTTGATCCCACTGGCTGAAATGCTACAGAATACACTGGTTGATTTTCATCATGCCAATGAACGGTAATGGTAGATGAGTTCATGGTTGGATGTTGAATAATTTCACGCGTCGCGAAGATTTGCAGCACAAATGGCTGCGAGAAAAGAACTGAAGTTTGGTACAAAGACAGTTTAGGAATGAAACTAATCTTCGAATGTGTTCTAACTGCTCTCGTGATGTCTTTGGGTGTTTTTCGGATGACCGAGGTGGTCAAATTTAAAAAGTTCTGGCCGTAGTTATATTGGTGGCATTCGGTCTTGTACTCTCAGCTTTAGTCCTATTTGAGTGAAACCTTGCATGGTTTATGAGGTGAAACTTGTGGCTCAATTAATTATTTCTTTATTAAATTTTAGGCCATTTATACCTGAGTTGAATCCCCTAACTTTTATAGGATTGTAGTGTTATTTACCACTTTCAAACACTGTTCGTTGGAGATATACTGACAGGTGACTCGCTTCAATTTATTGGCACTAGAATAGTTCAAATCATACGTATTTAGAGGAAATTATTTCACTAGTCATCTTGTAGTGGATTTACGGATGATCAAATTTTTGTTGAATTTATTCATTCTAAATCCAATTATTTGGTTGTTTTTCAATTAGAGAAAAATTGCAAAAATCACTTATTTACTATTAAAAAACAAAATTTGACAACCTGCTTAGAGATGTGATTTATATTCATTACCCCTCATAAGCTTGAGTTTAAGATTCTGTCACTATTAAGAAACGAAATTCGTCCGCATGTGCTTCGGAGTCGTAACTTTTACAACATTAGCTTCTAGTATTTGCAGCTGGTCGTGCGCGCCAAACTCGAGGCTGGCTGATAATCGTTATCGCACGGCCCAAATTTAAGCACAATCGATAATCTGGCTTTAAAGTATGAGACCAGACTCTTACGCTTACATAGACCAGGATGACATTTTGTCATGGGATGAGGCCACTACTGACGAAGAGGCTGAAGTTCAAACGAGTGACCCGAAATCCGGAGGTTCTACTTCAATTTCTTCATTCTCCCAGAGTAGTTGGACCGAGTCTTACCTTAAATTCACAGATGAAAACCCTACCACTTACCATGTGGTCAAGTACTTCCAGAACCTTTTGGAAGAGAATAAATTTATTTTTGTGGATGAACAATTGCCAGTGTCTGAAGACCTTGCCTCCAAAATTTCAGCGGGAGGACTCTTCTACACTATTAGGTCTGACCTCACTATATTACCATTTGTCATAGGAGGTAAATGGACTCCTGATAAGGGTGTTGGTGCTGTTGGTAGTCATATTGATGCATTGTGTTCCAAACTTAAACCTTCAAGTATTGTGGACAAGGTAGAAGGGTATGAACTCTTGGGAATAGCTCCATACAGTGGTGGACTTAACAGCCTTAGACTCGACCGAGATTTAGGAATTGGGGGTGGTGTACTTGTTCAAACTTCAAGTGGAAATATAGTTAGAAAGTTGGTTCGCTCGCCATGGCCGGTAGCCAAGATTCCTTCGTTGGCTCCACATTTTGGGCAAAATCCTCAATACAACCCCGAGACTCAAATGGTTCCGGTAATAGGATTTGAAGCTGGTGGAGAACCTGTACAAGAATTGTCTCCTTCTCATCCATTATATGGACGTCACTCTGCAAAACTTGTCAGATATGTAGCCGAATTAGCAGATGTTAATGTGGATGACGTTTTGGAGCTTGAACTAGAATTGTACGACACGCATGAAGCTACGGTTGGAGGATTGAATAAAGAGTTTGTATTTGCACCTCGTCTTGATGATAGATTATGTTCTTGGACGGCAATACATGGACTTATCGAATTTTCCAAGTCGATGTCGGAAGCAGAACTTGGAGAATATGCTGGATTAAACATGGTTCTACTTGTTGATAACGAAGAAATTGGCAGTGCCACCCGTACTGGAGTCAAGGGAAAATTTTTCAATGCTACGGTAGATAAAATATTATCTATCAAGCTGTCCAACAGCCAGGCTCTGTTGGTGTATGCAAATTCCATAATCCTTTCGGCAGATGTAACCCATTTACTTAATCCTAATTTCAAGTCTGCATACCTTGAAAAGCACTACCCGTTGCCTAACACCGGAATGGTGGTGAAGTTAGATCCAAATGGTCACTTTGCCAGTGATTTGGTTGGGTTTAATCTTCTTCGTCAAATTACCACCAACAATAACCTTAAAATTCAAAGGTTCCATATTCGTAACGATGCTAGATCCGGGAGCACCATCGGGCCAGCTATCTCAACAGACACCGGGGCAAGAGTCATCGATATTGGGCTCCCAATCATGTCTATGCATAGTGTGAGAGCAACCTGCGGGTCCAAAGAGCTTGAAATCGGAGTTGAGTTCTTTAAAGCTTTCTTCAACGACTGGAGAAGCGAATATAATAAGTATAAAAGTTTATAGTCTATTCTAAATTAATAGTTTTAGCCACCTGCTCAGTAAGAACCACGTACATTCCGATACTAGGACTACAGTTTTTCAATCCCATTGACTCATAAAGTTTGACACCAGGTGGATCTGCAATAAGAGTAATGTAGGGGTTGGCAGGAGCTTCAGTATAAATTCTCTGCATCAATGTCTTGACAATGGTCTTTCCAATTCCCTTCCTCTGGTGGCCAGGGAGAGTAGCAATGTCAGCAATCATGAAATACCAGCCTCCATCTCCAATGATTCTGCCCATGGCAACGGTTGAGTCATCAGTGAGGCATTTGACGTGGCAAAAGAACCAAGAATTTTCAGCAGCTTTGGCACATTGTTCCTCTGTTTTAGGAGTGAGTCCCGAATCACGTCTAAGCTTGACATAGTCCTCCACTGTTGGTGCACCGAAGATTAATTTATAATTTGCATCCATGAATTTAAATACGGGGACGTGAAAATTCAAGACGCAATAAAAAAACGATGCAGAAAAAGAACTGAAAATGCAATAAAGTTCGAGCATGAAGAAGGAAACGGTGCAACAACATTTGGAAATAGAAAACCATTTACACGAAGAAAACAGACACAATAATATTCCAAGATAGAGATAAAACACACACTACTACTCTAACTCAAAAAATGCTCAAGATGCAATAATATACATTAAATGCAAAGGATATTAACTTTTACTCATTACTCGTAACAACTAGCTCACTTATTCACAAACTACCTACCAAGGCAGTAACAACCATGAATGAACCTAACATGGCATATAATTTTACACTTCTTATATTGGTGACAGCTGCATTATCCTGTTCCAAGGATCCAGACTTAGAATTACTGGAATCTGAAGAAGTAGCACTGCTTGATAGTATCGAGTCACTGGCAGACTCTAATGTGAGTTTCATAGGTTCGGAAGTGTAGGATCCAATAACATCTCCAGAAGCTGCACTGTTATCGACCAATAACTTGGCACCACTTCCATCATCACTGGACACGGCCTTATCTTTGGCTTGGTCAGTGTTAGCACTCTTAATGTCAGCTATGTCGGTGACAAGCAGTAACTGTAAGGTTGAAAACGTTGGGACTTGAAGACTAACGGAAGGATCGACTAATAATGAAGCCATGGTGTAGTAATATATTATGACAAAATGAATGTAAAACCGTTTGATCAAACGACTGGGGTTAAAAAAATTAAATGTTCGGGGGATTTCACGCTTTTATAGTCCAACATCCACAGGTGCCAAATTAAAATTTGATTAAGGTACAAACGACGAGCGTCGGGGTTATGTGCAGACAGCGAGGTCTGTATGCCGTCGGGGCCTGTTGGTCACAGGAACCCGCGGCTCATCTGCAGGTAAGACCCGATCCACTGGGAATGCATTGTGAGCGCGCGCATGGTATCGCACTCGATGTATTGTAGTTGGTGTGTGACTGTCACAATTAGACGTAGGCTTTACACGATATCAACATACACAGGTATTGTTCAGAGGCCGGTGGGATGTTACTAACAATCTGCATAATGAGAATGTCTTTGATGTCATTGGTTCTCCGCCAATCGAGAAACAGCGTGTTGCTATGTACCTGACTAATTGACGTTTTTAGTCTTCCTGAGTTTATTTAGGCGACCCCGAGGCCTCGGTGTTCCCACGACAACAATATGTAAGGGGACAGCATTGATCGTCCTAAGCCGGCAGCTTATGATGTCATGGGGCCACTAGGCCCCTGATTCAGCTGTGAATTTTTAAACCTTGTTTTGTCTAACATTTTGGTTGTTTACAAGTAGATACATCGCCGTATCGTTGATAGATTGGAGTTTATCGACTAAGTTGTGGTGGCACGGGAGGTTTAAGTTAGAGGACGACAAACCAGGTTTGTTTATTTTTTTTTTCAAAGTAGTGCGAGAGGTTTTTGCCTAAAATGTTGCAACAATAGGATTTTCGTGTAGTGCTCTATTGTGTAGAATATCGTCTTGCCATCACATAGATGAATCGAGTCACACTACGTCATATGAGAAATGGGGTTACAAAACTATTATATGATTAGTGTTACACATAGAGAAAGTATGGGAAAAAAAATAGTGTTACAATGGGTTACAAACTGATAAGGGTTCGGGTAGGATTAATCGTCTTCGGGTTCGTTGGCCTTTTTCATCCTGGCAATTTTGACTAACGGAGATAACAGGCCAACATCGTCACTTTCTAAAATAAATTTATCATTCAAAAGTTGATCAGCATCAGCTCTCTTATTGAAATCCACTTGCAAACACCATGACAAGAATTTCCTAATATCATAACTTAAAGCTTCTGGTTCCTTTAATTTGGGGGTACCAATGGTTGCAATCAAATATAATGCTCTTAAAGGAGTTTCATTCAAGTAAGGTGGTTCTCCTTCGATCATTTCGATCATCATGATACCCAAGGACCAGATATCAACCTTAGGTCCATATTCTTTTCTGCTGACAACTTCAGGTGCCATCCAGTATGGGGTACCTACCATTGTCGTTCTCTTCAAATTGATTTCATTGATTTGGGCACAGAATCCAAAATCAGTCATCTTGATGTTACCATCGATATTTAACAAGATATTATCGGATTTGATATCACGATGAATAACTCCTTTACTGTGTAAGAATTTCAACCCCTTTAAGGTTTCACGACAAACGGCTCCAATTTGGCCTTCGGTCATTACACTGTGGGTGACGATTTCGGTTAAAGATCCTCCCTCCATATATTCCATGACAACCCACAAATCTCCTTTGTGTAAGTAAGAATCAATGAAATTGACGATGTTTGGATGTTTACTACCCTTCATGACAAGAATTTCGTTGATAATCAATTCTTTCTTTGGTTGTTGTTCAAGATTCATTTGCTTAATAGCCACAGTCTTGAGCTTGTTGGTGACTTCATGAGCAATGTAAACTCCTCCACTTGCCCCTTGTCCCACTTTAACCAAATCACGGTAGTAATTGTTAGGATCCCCTTCACTACAAATACTTTGTAATTTAGATAAAATCTGTTGATTCTTACGCTTTTTATCCTCTCTTTTCTTCTGGGCAATCAATGCAGCTTGCTTAGCATCTCTAACAGGTTTTTTCTTTTCACCGTCTTCTTGTTTCAGCTTAACTTTGTTGGGAGATTTTAATTGTTTAGGAGATGCTTGCTGTATATCAGTGATTGGCGAGGTTGGTTGCTGTTTCAGTGGAGGTGGTGGAGGTGGAGCCACTCTTGGTTTGAATTGAGATTGGGAAGTAGGAGTTTGAGGAGGTTTTTGCAGGGGTGGTGGAGGTGGTGGTCTATGACTTTTAATATCTTTAATATCATCAAATCTCGAACTTTGAGTGATAGGAGCTGTAGTTGGTGTTTTAACATCAACTGGTGCTTGGATCTTAGAAGCCAAAGAGTTGTTGTGAGACTTCGATTTAGGAATATTACTGGAACTTCCTGGAGGACTTTGGTTTTGAGTTGAAGGAAGTGGCACTGATATTTTAGAGCCATCACTGAACTTTCTGGAGTTTTTCAATGACTTCAAGGACTTCGAAGAAAATGATCTTCCTGTAAACAAAGACTTGGACTTGGAAGGACTTACAGAGCTGACTGTACCAGGAGATTGCGGTCCTATAGCTTGCTGTTCAGGGCTTACTGTCACATTGGAAGCGGGAGAAGTTACCAGAGGACCAGCTGGTGGTGGTCTAGGAGCAGGTCTCGAAGGAATAAATTGATGCTCAAAACCTGACCCAGATGGACCTCCAACACTAGCAGAAGGACTTCTGTTTGGTGCTGGATGTTGTTGTTGTGGAGTAGAAAAGCTTCTTTGAGAACCATTCTGGTGAATTCCACCAGGGGTACCAGGAGGTGTTATTGAGTTGTTGACTGAGGATGCAGATAAATTCCTCTCGTAGTTGAACTTTTTAAGTGCATGCTCATCACCATTTTCGTTCGTATCTTGATAGAATGCTACAATATCCATCACTGCTTGTGGGTGTTGTAACTGTTCAGTCTTAGAAATACCGGAAGCACTTAAAAGTCTTTCCCATTCAATAGGTAAACCGGTATAGGAACCATTGTCATCAACACCCACATGAGCTACATGTTTGGCATTGAATGGAGTGGAAATCTTCATGTTGACTGAATTAGCATTGGCATCAGGAGAGGCCATACTCTTTGACTTGGTGAACATATTAGAAAAAACTCCCTTGAACTTATTATTACCGCCACTTTTCCTCTTTTTCTTCTCGTTTGAGAGGATTGAGCTGGTTCTTGGAGAGGAAGGAATTGAATCTCTATTAGTGATACCCATACCAAGGTGTTCTCTTGGACTCGAAGTCACAGAGCTATCGCCTCCACCCAATCTACTTCCCAGATTTAATACAGGAGTCATGGCTGCAGTTTGGTGGTAAGATTGATTCAGGGTAGTCACCGATGAACTATAAGTAGAATGTTTAGACACCAATGAAGAATATGGAGCTTGAGGAGGAGTCTGGGAAGCGTGATAAGGAGCTTGGGGAGGAGTTTGTGAATGTGGAGGAGGTGGTGGGGGTGGCATTCTCGGACTTCTTATTACTGTAGCATTCGATAACACACGCTTCTCACCATTGGTCTCGACATTATTACCATTACTTATTTCAGACTCGCTGGTGTGGGGTTTTGTAGTTATTGGTTCTTGAAGAGTAGCTGGAGCTTGAAGTGAATTCGTTGATTTACTACCATATTGAGGCAGCTCATCAATATTTCGTGAAGCCCCAGTACCTGTGACAGTGTGTGGGTCAACGTCATCATCAGACAACTCCAAGGTTTTATCTTGTTCCTCGTTCTCCTTATTATCGTCATATATCTCGATTTCCTCTGTCTTAGGGAACCCAGACACATGGTGCTTGACATCAAGCTCAGAGGTAGAATCACCGATAATCAGCTCACTTGTACCAAAGTTATCATCGATATTGTCCTCAGTAGTGGTTATTTTGTTGAGGAAATTTCTCTGGAGATTCCCGGACTCTGAGGCTGATGACGGAGTGTGTTGGTGATGTGCTATGGATTTCGAAGTATTAGTAGAAGACTCCACCGGCTCAATGGGTTGCTGAGAACCAGTGCCAAACTTGAAGGAACTGGCATCGAGCTTCTCTTCGTCATCCGAAGCATTGGACGCAACACCAGGATCCAAGGTGGCTTTATATGGGGGCTTTAAACTGGAATCTGAGGCATCGGGGATCTCCTCCTGTTTCAAATCACCAAAATCATAGGTTCCTGGCATTCTAGGCAAATTACCCACCTCAGAATTGGTATCGTTTTCGGGTTCGGGTTGTGTGGTTGGTGGATTTACAGAGGGAGAATCCACAAGTTCATTCTCCAGTACTTTCTCGTGAATTCCTCCACTAGTATCGTCTCCATCATCCGACTCGATGTCTACATCGATATGTTCGTCGGGGGACTTGACCAGATCCACTTTCATGGCATCAAACTTGGAAATGGTCTCCTGAAGAGGCAGACCAAGTTTGTTTTCGTTGATTATGTCTGACATGAGGACGTGCGCCGGACAGACTTGGGACAAACACAAATAAAGGGAAAAAACAGTAGCGCAAACACGGGGACAGACACACAGTAACGCGGGGATAGGTGGACCTTACAATATAAAAGATCAATGGAAGATGTTACTTATGAATAATTGAATCCACAAACAACTATTAAATGAACGAATAAGTGAATATAAATTACTTTTCAGTTTTGTCCCTAGCCTGATTTCAACGAAAACGGAAATGTTCGCAGGGTGCGGACACGCCCCGTCGCCATTTACTGAGCATCGGTGCGTACAGACGTGTATTATCTAGCTATTTTTTTACCATAAACGGTGAATCCCCAGGAATGTTCGTGGTAAAGGTATTTGTTGTTGGTAAGGTATTTTCCTAGGGCCAATTTGATTTTCGACACCCCGTTGTCTGAGTGGAGGCCTCTGCCACTGACGATGTCAATGGGTTCTACAAATTGAGCTTGACTACTGTAATTCTCGAACCGGCCCTCGTTCGTACGGGCCGTTTGTTCTTCGTTCCACCACAGGCCCACCAGTTGTGCCGCGAGACCGAGCGCTGGTGCCACTTGGAGTCCGTGTAAATCAAGACGGTGCGGATATTGTTGGGAAAACCGTTGCAGTTGCAAACGGGCAGGTTTGGTATTTGTGCCACTGTTGTGGTTTGTACCGGTGACGTATGTATGTGGGATGGTGGAATGGAGATGTTTTTTCTGGTCTTGTTGTTGTACAAGTTTGCGGCCTGCCGCAGGCACATTCAATGTGGTTTTTACCGATGTCAGTTGTGGTGGTGGGGTGGATTTTTGTGATAAATGGGGCATTTCGCCGAATTCGCCTGCAAATGTAAGCCTTTTGTATTCGTAGCCCTTCAGGAGGATTTCTGTCACGATGTTGATGAGTTTGGTGAGGTCTCCCTGTAAGATTACCAAGAGTTTCTGTAGAAATGGTTTACTTAGCACAGACAATTCCTGGTTTTGATGCAACTTGTCGAGTTCTTGGAATTCGGGCCTGGTGGGATCGTAGGTATATCGAGTGATGGGATTCTTTGGTTGTCTCTGGACACGGGATCGAGATGTTGAAGGTTTGGCTAAATCAACTTCTTGGATTACCAAGTCAATTAGCGCTTTTGTTCGATCTCCTTGGTTGGAGAGTAAATACCGTTCACATGTACGCCTGCTTCGGTTTAAATATTGGCCCATACTGGCTGCAACGTCTTCGTCTTCATCTTTATTGGCTTTTTGCAACATGTTCAAACTGGCAACCTCAAAGTTTTGAGATGCCTGGTCGTATTCGAAGTTCAATTGTTCCAACAGCTGTCCGGGGAACATTTCTAGAAGACGATATACGTCTAGGGGATACTCATCTATAGGTTTTTCCTGCGACAAGAGCGACTCCAGAAGCTGATCTAGCGTTTTGTCGGGGTTATCAGTAATTACCCATACAAGTTCTTGTGGGGACGACGTAGGAAAAACCTCTTGCAACTGTCTGAAAAGACGCTGTTGTGAAGAAGATAGCACAGGCTCTACTGTGTCGTTTAAAGTTGGTTTGAGCATAAACCCAGGTATCTACTTTATTTGATGTTTGTGGATCAAGTGTGAAATGTGAGTTTTCAAAAACCATCCATCGCGAACAAATTGGGTTGCAAAATTCACTGTGTTTACGCTACTGTTCTACTACTTGAAATTAGGATTACTTTACAGACTTTTACTACACAGCTACATGCTTCTCAAATGCTCCTTTTATAACTCCAATTATAGCTGAGGAGTTGATTTTATCATTGCCTCCTTTGGAGATTCCATATTCAATCTCGGATAAGCCCTTCAAGATGTCTATTTTGGTGGCCTTGTTCAACTCATACTTGTTGAGAATGGTTACCATTCCCTCCAAAAGATCTATAAGGGCCAATCCCTTGACTCTTTTAAACTTATCCATTGTTAAATATGCTGTAGTCCAGTCGTCCTTCAAAATTGAATCCAATACTGTCTCGATGTCCTTTGGTTCTGGGGCCCCAATACACAAGTAGATCATTTCCTGATCGATTTCATCCTCCGGGTTGTCTAAGGATGCCTTACAACTCTGCAACACGTTTAATGCTTTTCTCATATCACCCTGGGCCAACACTAAGAGTGATTCGATAGCTGGCTCTGAAATTGTGATTTTCTCTTTTGTGATAACATTCTGGAGTCTTTCCTTGATAGCTTCAGTGGCAATTGGCTGAAACCTGAACCGGGTACAACGAGATATTAATGCTGGGTTTAATTTGTGAGAGTAGTTTGCTAAGATACAAAACCGAGTATTCTTGGTATACTTTTCAATAATTCTTCTTAAGGAGTTTTGGGCAACGGAAGTCATTGCATCAGCTTCATCCAAGATAATCAATTTGAATCCCCGGCTGAAAATTTGCATCGTGGATGCAAAATCCTTTATCTGATTTCTCACTACATCAATTCCTCTATCATCTGAGGCATTCAATTCAAGAACCATATTTTTATATTTGGGCCCATAAATTTCTCTTGCTAATGCAATAATGGTGGAAGTCTTACCAGTTCCGGGAGGTCCATAGAAAAGAAGATGAGGAAGTTTACCTTCTTGCACGAACTTTCTGACAGTATCGACTATTTCTGATTGTCCATAAACTTCATCCAAGCTATCTGGTCTATATTTTTCAACCCTAAAACGATTAGTATGAAACTCTATAAAGATTATTAAGCAACACAGAGCAGCTGTTCATGTGTTCATTTTCAGCCTAGTGACTCTACCTATACATACCATGGAAGGTTCTCCTTGTCCTTCTCCATAACGCGTCGTTCTACTTAATAATTTTCAGTTCGCGAGTTTTATGTTGCAAATGTTCATAAATGAACCTCTATTATTATATAACCAAAACTGCCACCATACTAACTGCTATTAACATCGTATTTACAATAATTCTAGTAGTGTCACTACTTGGAACATAGGGTTTCCCTACAAAATTACAAGTTGGGAATTTTTCATCCGTGTTGTCCCAATAATATGACAATTGGGCAGTTTTATTGTGCGTAGGGCACATGAATCCAAAAGCTGAAGGACAATCACGTACAATTGCTTGACAAACATTCAAACAAGGAAGGACCTCATAATAATCTAAGTCAGGATCAATAACTTCATTTATCCAGTCATTTCGAGACTCTCCAACCTCTACGTATTGATAACCAGTGATATTCCGAGTGGAACAACGAGGAATTGTTACAGAACAGAGCCAATTCTTGTAACTTTCGGCACAATCATCACAGGTTCTGAATGGCAGAAACTCTGATATTTGTGAAGTATTGCACAGAACCTGATCCAAAGCTTTACTGAAGTTCCGGTAAAGTTTAGCAGCTCTATCATCGTACAAATCTCGAAGTTCAGACCTTGACATTAATTCGTTGTTAGGCACAGAATAGGCCACTTGATCACAGAACAGTAGATCATAGATCAAGCTGCATGCATCACTATCCATTGTTTCGAAAGTAAACGGTTGATACACCGATCCACCAAAGTCTCTTCCGCTAAAATCGGAAATTAAGTAAGCAATATACTTAGTTGAACTGTTCAAACCTTCCACGTAAAATTGTTGTTGAAGGCCTCCACCCCGATACGTGAAACTACTTTTGAAACTGTACGTGTTGAACAATGCAGGTCCATTTCTAACTGCACACCAACTGTTATTCAAAGAATCAAAGTAGTGTTTGTATTCTTCCGAGTATATGAACAAGGAATATCGAGAATGTGAGATATTATAATCATCTGAGTTAAAATTGTCGGAATCACTCAAGTTACCTGTAACAATTAATGCCGAATCATGATCCGAGTCCACTAGACTGGCCCAACTTCGGTCATCCCACTGGAACACTAAATTATTTTGACTGACTCCGATTTCGTAAGACCATGTAGCAGACTTATCAGTGTTTTCTGGAGCTCGAACGGCAATATATAACACTTCTGAATCCTCTGCATTTGCCGGAAGATCCGCCAACGCTTGAAAATATCCTCCTTCAAACATTTGCATCTTTCCAATTTCCATATCTTGGAACATGGTTCCGTTGAAAGAATAGTATACCACTAACGAAGTATCATTATAATCGATACCATCAGGCTGTGAGCATATATTTCCCGTTAAAAAGATCAAATATTCATAGTATCCTCCAATACCACTGCTGGTGTTGACGTTAAACGAGTAGTATTGCGTTTCTGATTGTCCTATCGATGCTCTAATCGGAGTAAATTCCAGTAATCCCTCAGACGAATCCAATTTATTGGAGTACGGTAATTGAAGATTTTGGTTTCTTATCAACAGATCACGAACTTGGATGGGCTCGTTTATATCTATGCCAAAACCTTGATCTACAAGGCCGTAGACATACGATATATATAGGCTTAGTAGCGATAACCAGACAACCATATGATGAAAAAATATATGCAATTTGATGGGTGCGAAATCAATTTCACTATGTAGCTATTTAAATAATTTCCAAAACTTCTTACTCTTTTTCTTCCCTTTTTTGGAGTCATTAGGTGCTAAAGATTGAGGATCGTACGTGGCATGTAAGTCGGGATGAGATTTAAGTGGTTCTAAAGAGGGTCTCCTTAAAGCCAAACTCGAATCTTCGTCATTTGAAAAGGATTTATGTAATGACTTCTTGGGTTTATCTTTCAGCTTCTTCGTGCCAGTTGAAGTCGGAGTTTCAAGATTCACAAACTTTAAAGTCTGTTTTGGAGGCGGTGGAGAATCTGCCGGTGGACTTCTTGCAATTTTGGGAGGAGAAGACGATACGGAAAGGGGGCTTTTAGGTGATTCTATGTTGATACTAGGAGTGACTGACAGTTGACTTTGATTCTGCTTTTCCATTAATCTTCTCTTCAACTCCTTGTAGTTGACTTTAGGTATATCCACTGCAGGTGATGGTTCTGCAGTTTTAGCCTTCTCTAAAGGTGCTAACATCGACTTTGTTTTATAAGGAGAGATTCCAAAACTGTTGGAGCCTGTTATTGATCTTGCAAGCTTAGCACCCCTTCCCCTGAAATCAGGATCCACAGAGCTTACTTCTCGACAAAAACTGGCAGACTTATCGGAGATGCATTTCAAAACATTGGTAAAGTAATCTGGATTGTTGAACCCTTCTGACTCATGCAGCTCTAGAGTCCTCCTAAGACTTTGTTTATACAGCTGGTAAGCATTTGCAATCTCTTCAAATGAAGAGTACGAGTCGTCGGATGAAATAGAAGCATTATCATCACTATCAAGTCTTGACCGACTCTTGAACAACAGCAGTGGATGCGTCAGTAATAAATCCTCGTCTCCTTCGGCATCACCATCCCCTTCTGACAACTTATACCTATTGTTAATCAGCCTCTTCAACGACTTCTCGTACGGTCCCATATTAACTGCTGGAACAATTATGACAGGTAATGGGTAATTTTTCACCAATCTATCAGTAATTTTTGAAGAAGCCCAAGACCTTAATGGAGCACTAATATTCAAATTAGGCTTCGTACCAGTTGCCACAAGATTAGGCTCATATAATTTATACATCTCTTGTAGCACTTTCTTCGACTTTCCAACCACCAACTCAATCGATACTCTAGCAATTATATCTGGATTGATAACTTCCATAGCATAACTCATAATATTTTTGGCGATTATTTTGACGTATTCAGGACGGTTTCTTTGTTTTATCCTCATACGAGGTGTTCTAGCCACATAAGACTCACCAGCAAAATTCGAGTTCTTTCGCCTTTTCTGCATAATCGAAGTCGAATTAATTGCTGAAATTATGATAACCGAGTCACCATGCTCAATAAACTTGTTCAAGATCCAGTCAAGTGCAACCCATGTATGTTTTCTAGCAGTGATATAAACCAATATGACTCTATGCGGTAGCACCGGAGTTAAGAAGTTATTCTCTTTATTGTTGAGTCTTTCGCAATACAAGTCTTCATAATCCTTATGAAGTTTGGTAAATGTGCAACCATTGTGAGTTATAATTGGACGTGTTGGGTAGTCCACACGACTGTAGTTACCAAACACTCGATTGAATGCCATTGTATTGGAGTCAATTCCCATACTATTTCTCAACGGGGAAAGCATCCGTCTGTTTGGAGATGCACTAGGAGAATGTAATGGTGAAGAGTCAGGGGATTGACGAGAAATCCTTCTACCTCTCGACCTGTCTCCCTCACCACCACCTTCAAAATCCCAACCACCAGTTTCATCCTCGTCGTATTCATCTGTGTTATAACGAATGTTGATGGTATCGAAAGAAACTCGTTTCTGGTAGTTCTTTCTAGCTTCACTGGTATGATCTTTCTTGTCAGGAATCCGGAACTTAATATCTCTATAACTCAAATCAACTCTGTTTAAATAATCAAGAAGGTCTAAATCCAGTTCCGAGGATGAGCTATCTTCATCATCGCTGAGGTGGCTCAGATTAATCTTTCTTGTCAGATCTCGCTCCAGATCCAATTTTGACAGGCTGGAAATCGACACCCCATGTGAAGAAGTTGGTTTTAGACCATCGTTTGTACTCTCCAGTTCAGAAGTGGCATGAACATTGATAAGATTGGGCAGACTATCAGCATGAACAATACTAGGCTTTTCAGTTAAATGTGGAGCATTTATATTGGACACAGACATGGAGAATTTTTACCATGTGTAGTTTGAAAAACAATTGGGAGCGTAATAAAAACTAGGTTGATGTATAATCGAGACAAGTCAGTTGAAGACAAAAATAGAATGTAAGATGTTCGAAGTTGCTGTTTTCCAATGGGCCAAGGAACAGTCCGTTGAGATAAGAAATAATGTCGCGAAGAAAAAAAAAGCTTAACTATGTGAGCCAAAATTAGAACTTGTAGCAGCGAAAGCGAAAATATTACACAGAATAGAATATTAAGTTTATATATTGTTTAATGTAATGTCTATGCCGAAGTGGAAAACATTTGGGCATGCTTTCTCTTATTATATAAATCTGCTTGAATCTTCACGTAACCCACGGTACTTCCTCCAACCACAACGGTAATCAAGACCAAGATTAAATTGATTGGAGATGGGTTCATCTTGAATGTAGTGTGAGTTAATTTGTCCAAGACACTTTGGAAATAGTTGATGATACCAGAAATACAAACAATGGCACCATAAACAGTTCCGAAAGTGTCGAATCCAAATACTTTAGCACAGAAATCGGACACCGAAGTATAGAAGAAAGGTCTGTAGGCCACAAACATACAAACGTTGATCATCAACGTCAAGTAAGAGTGAGTTAAACCCAAGACTCCGATGACAAGCGACAAACCAAACAATGCTGATAACACAATGACTGTAGAGCAGGAATCCAAGAAGTAACCAACAAATGGAACCGAAATAACACCTCCTAATGGTAAAGCGATATCGAAAAATCTAGTCAATTTATCGGCCAGAATGGTGGATCCTAACAAGTAAGTGTACTGAGTATTGATAGTGGCGACAAAGTAGTTCAATCTCAACATTTGAATGGTGACAAAAAGGCACATCAACCAGAACCATGGGGTCTTCATTTGATATCTAGCAGAATAACCATGTAAAATACCAAAGATTCCACCAGAGAACTTGACCAAATTGGCTTCACCTTCTTCAGCGTATGGTTGTTTCAAAGCATCTCCAATAGAGTCTCTTCTACGGTGAGATGGCTCTAATAATGGGGCGTTTTCGTTAGCCGCTTCGGTAGGTTGGGATGCCTCAGGAGCTTCTGGTACGTCGTTAACGCATAAGTCCGAGTCGGATGGGGTCTTATACGATTCTTTATTCATAACAAAAAGTTGGCATCCAGTGATGAATAACGGAACCACCAAGTATAATGTGAAGAAGTTTTCGAGACTGAAAGTACCAGAAGTCTTGTTGAAGATGATTCTGTAAACCAAGAAAACGGCTGAAGAAGCATCGAAAGCTCCAGTCAATAAAGCCAACACCGAACCAGAATTTTTAGGAAATGAGTTAGACAACTGGAAAGATGAAATATAAGAAAATGGACCTCCCAAAGCCATGAACATGTATCCGAAAAGATATGGGTCGAAGAATGCACTAAATGAAGAATTAGTGATAGTATCAGCAAAAATAAAAACAAGACATGCCAAAAACAACGAAATGGCTCCAATTAATCCACAGAACCTTGGGCCATAAGCGTCTAAAAGACTACCAATCACAAGAGCAGAAGCATTGGTGACCATGGCACCAACAGTGAACATCATGTTCAACTTCAAATCTTGTCCAACACATTTGGCCACAGTTTGTTCCTCTTCCTGAATTCCAAAAGCATTGGTTAACAACATGTTGGTGAGACTGTTTGGAGCCGACATACTCCAAATACTGTCGGAGTTATCAGTGTGAATATCACAAACTTGTTCATAGACTCCTTCTTTAATTAACACCGGCTTTAAAGCAGCGAACCCAAAGATTGGACCTCCAGCTAACAAACACCAGAAGATGGCACATCCACATTGCACTAATCTACGTTTATAAGAAACCTCGTGATGAAACATTTTGAATGCAAAACGTGAAAAAAAAAATTTCTTTGTTTAAACCTCCAAAACTTTTCAGTTATAAGTCCCTGAGATGAATTCTTATCTACGACGTCAGGCGCACGACAAATCCGCGCAGAAAAGAAACGGCACCAACCAGAGGTCTGCGATTAAGGCTGCTGAAACCTGTGTTTGAATTTAAGGTTTTCACAGAGATGCCAGATCGATCGTGGGTACGTTCTATCAGATTATATATAGAGTGTTATATATCGTCTTGTGTGGTCAATAGACGTTGCTGCCATCAGTATAGGTCTTGTGATCCCCTATTCTTCATGTCTCCTCCATCTCATCGGTGCGTATTTTCGCATGTTCCCGAGCCAGAAATTCGCAAGGGATTTGCCGACTCGTAGTGCATTTTGCAGACATGCATTCGGAGATGCCAGAAACACAATAGCCCTGTTTCTGGTTTAAGGCGGTTTGCTTCCTGAAATAGTAGGGGAATAATATCCGGAACACACTTGCATTGACCAGGGTCAAATTTGGCGGGCTTTTGTCGTATCGAGGTTATATTGTGCTTGGATTCTGCAAAGGCTCTTAAATGGTGGACGGAAATGTCCGCGAGCCACTGTCACCACCCGGACCAATTCGTGGTACTAGCCACTGCCACCAGCCACTGCTACTGGCACCAAAAATTTGCAGCCATTCTACTGCATCCATACGTCGAATATGTAGTTGTATTTTGTTTGAAGAGTTGGCCCGTACTCTTCGATTTTGCCGTGGAATTCGGAGAATGGGCTTCCCACTATATCGTAGGCACACCAGTAAGTATGACCTCTTTTATTGGCAATGTCCTGCTCGAGCCAAGCAAGTTTGGGTTCTTTATACTCCGGGATATGAACTGGGGCAAGAACCACCGGAGGTTTGAGAATGGCCAGGATGAAAAGAGGGTTTTTCTCTATGGTCTGGGATACGATGGACTTATCGTCTTCGCTTTGGTTCTGATCTTGATTCTGGTTTTCGTTTTGGTTCTGGTTTTCGTTCGACTCGTCTCGGGTGTTTTTCTTGTTCACACGAGGAAGGATCTGGCCTTCAGCTTCCATGTCGTTGATTCCAAACTCGTTGAACCCCTGGGGAGATTCGTTGTTCTGGGGGTCGTCGTTCTCGTTAGATTCTTCTTTCTCAGCTTCTAGCTTGAGCTCTCCATCGTCATTTTGTTTCACCACTCCTTCGTTCTCTATGACTTGTTGCACCTCTTCGTTGTTTTCGTTATTCTGGGTGGATTCTTGGTTTGCGTCTTTGTTGTTTTGGTCTTCTTCTCCACTTGCTTCCTGTTGGTCCTTTTTGTGGATGGTGAACTTGTCCACTAAGGCATCTCGGAAGCCTTCTTCTTGCATCCAATTTTCCATTTGATGCGATGTGACGTAAATAAGATCGTACCCTTCTTCACCGTCAACTTGTCCCCAAGAAGATGAGCATAACTCATGAGACGTGGAAAGAATTCCAAATGGCTTATTATCGAGAGGCGTCAAGACTCCGGCTGCAACTCCATATCTGCTATTCAAATTCAAACTCTTTGACAATCCAGCAACTTCGAGTCCAACCCAAATATATTCACCATACCCTTCAGCCTTAGCTAGTTCAAACCTTGCGTCAAACATGTTATACACTTGTAGACCACATGATAAGAGCAAACCAGACAAATTCTTGGATTTATTGATAACCATTACGCTGGTATCCAAGATATCATCAACTCTGTCATAAAATGCCTTTGAAGTTTCGGTGTTTTTATTTCTCCTATGGATGCCAAACAACTTAGAGTCCAATTTATTAGGCATAATCCAATCTCTAATGAGGTCGTTCATCTCAGAAAAGCCCGGGACTATGGTACGTCTTTTCACCTTGAAGTGACTAGGTTTAAGGAATAATAAATGTCCTTTATCCTTGTACGATTGCGTCAGGAACAAGTGTTCAGCAAAGTTATCTATTACGGGGACTGCTCTATGGTTGAGCATAATGAACTCGTTGAAAGAGTTGAAAATTGATGCTAAGCTCATGACAAAGGCTGGAGTATTATACTCGTAACTTTTTACCACTAATGGATGCTGATATGAGCTCATTACGTTCGACATGTCAACAAACCATATCTGCTGTTTGGGGAAATCCTGAGGTGTAGTGAAAGGATGTTCATTCCCAGTCATTCTCAAGTATTCATTAAAAGACTCTGGAAGTCCAGATACCTCTGTTCTTGCCGCATGGATCAATGCATTGATATCGTTATGGTTCAAAGATCTCTTCATGTACATAATTTGAATAGGGAATTTGTTCTTCGTGACACGCAAAACTTTGATTAAACGAGCAATATTGGCTACTTGTTCATCTTTGGAGATATGTGGGAGAATGGGAATAACTATTCCTCGACCATTAGATGCATGTTTCCATTTGTTCAAAAGACATTTTTCATCGTTATTGAACGATCTACTAGAGTCAAACACCGGCACTTCTCCATGTTTCAACCCAACCTTCTTCCAGTCCATGAAGTCTGGAAAGTCGCCAGAAAAATAAGGATATAACTTCCGTTCTAAAGAACCGCACAATTCATCGTTAGAGGAATCAAGTTCTGATGGCTCCAAAAAACATTTTCCAAATACCCGTTTATGGTTAAACTCAGACACCGCTTTTTGTTCAAACTCCACCAAATCAGATACATGTTCTGCAAAATCTGCTCTCAACTCTTTAGTGTGGTCCTCAGTGAATCTTTCTCCGGCCTTACGAAGTTTCTGTTTCAAGGCTCTTCTGGCCATACGTATCCATGACTTGTATCTATAAAGATACCGGTTAAATTCGAAGCTTTGTAGCAACTCAAGGTCCACAAGGGCATCTGCATTGCTGAAATACCACGTACATTTATCTTCCGGAAGAGGATCATCATCTTTGACAAGTTTATAGACATCGTTTGTATACGATTTTCGAGCCTTGACAATATCGATTGGTTTGATCTCTGGTGCCACAACGGATTCCGGCTTTCGCAAGTGGCTTGCTCTGAAAAGTGTGATAAAAACGAGCAGAAACACAAGGAGGACAATACCTATACGTTTCAGTCGAAGTAGGTTTACCGTGAACTGACGTAATCTCATGGTCTTGTGAGCATTATTTTAAATTTTCTCGAAAATGGAAGCGAATACGGGGAATCTGTCAAATGAAATTATCTATTAATATGAAACAATTCTATAGAATATCCGGAATGCAGGAAGAGAATGTTGATTTTGCCAGTGGCAGATTGTCATTGCAAGTACTTTTGTATATATGTATACCCCTGCGTTGAATTCATCTTCAGCTTCCTCTATTGTATGCTAGCTTTACCGAATACTTTATCCAATTCGTTAGTATCGTCGTCATTTGCAGCAGCAACAGATTCAGTGGTCACTGGTGTTGACAGAGCTGCCTTTGCTGGTAATATGATCGAATCAAATCCAGGGGCTACCTTCAACTTTTGCTGTCGTATCCATTCCTGGTACTGCTGAACACTTGATTGATGTGCTTCTGATGTAATATCATAGTCAGATTTAGACTGTTCGATTCTCTGAACCCATTTGTCTAGATCTTGTTTGGAAAGATTGATTTTGGGTGGTTTTGTTCCGGAAAGCGTAGGAATGAGTTTGGCATAGTTTGCATTCAAAGTGATAGGTTTTGTGGACTCAAACACCGGGTTTTTTATGAGAGGTACCTGTTTGAGCACTGAATCGGCTGTATGTGTGTTAGTACTTAAGTTCAGCTGATAATTGTGTTATCAATACTTACGTTTATCTGTTTCATTCATGGAGAAGTGAAGCAAATTCGATAAGAGTGCGACTCAAACGTAGAAAACTGTGCAAACGAAGATGAACCAGTTAAGTGTTCTGCATGATTTTACCTAATAGTAAGGGTATGAAGAGATATAAAAGCTTTCATGTGATATTTTATAATCCCCGTGATATTTAATTGCGTTAGAAGCTGACCCTCAAATCCATTCTGATTTTATATTACTATACTTATAATACACCCAACTACTCCTTGTAATGACGAATAAGAATATAAGCGTTTTCTTGCTTCAAATTCGATAATGATCTATATCCTCCTTCCAAACACATCAACAATCCACCAAATGATATGTACACGGCCATTTTGTCGGTGGTGCTGCTTTCTTCAAACTTGTAAACGGTACCGTACATCACGTAATCGTAATCATCGGCCAAAGATCTGTCAGATGACTTTGGAGGTCTCCATGAACCGTTGGAAGTTAACATACTGGATTCATTACCCAAAGATGAGGCTAATGCAATGGTTAAGGAATCGTTATCGTTGACAGGGAATAACTCACTATTTATATCCAAGGTAATTTTGATATCCTGAGACGTGGAAGATTGTCCTGTTATACGAGACACCTTGTTGTATCTAGCAGAATCCACCGATTCCACATTGAACATGTCTTCAAACAAAATAGACGACGACATTCTTACTTCAGTATTATGGAAGTCTTCACAAAAAAATTTCACTGCGCAAACCCATTGGGGTCGCGCACGCTGCAATAAATCTCGATCAAGTAAAACCAAAATAGTCCATTTTTAGATTAGGCTTTTCACTTCATTTCATACTGGTTTCTCACACCGATTTTTTTTGTGTTGATTTCTCCTTGATAATCCTGACTATTCCAAATCATTCGTTCGCTTGGTTGAAAGTATGAAATTCGACAATAAACCCGTTAAAATTCTTGGAGCAATCACCTCCATGATACTTGCTTATTATGTGGTTTTGGCATGTTTGCCAAAAGACAATTTACAGCAATTGATGAGCCGGATAGAGAGGCTTGACCAAAAAGATATAACAAGGCTTGGGGATCTTTTGGGGCTCATGGAACATGAAAGAGCCGATTTTACCAGTGTTTCTGCAGAAGTAGAGGTTGAGCAACAGCAGAAAAGAGACAGTAAAGATGATAGCAAAGATGACGATAAAGATAAAGACAAAGAATCCACTGTCAGTAAGATTTTAGGTATGACGGTGATCCGTGTGGCCATAGCTTTTGTGGCCATAGTGTTTCTCAACATGTTGGCAATCACTGTTCATCATATTTACATGAAGCTCAGCAGCAGTGAAAAGTCGTATCGAACAATCGAACACAATCTCTCGCCATACTGAGGGATGTAATGAGATATGAGAACAGGAACATGGTATAGTGGTGTACTTGCAAGATATGGAAATAGCTTGGGGTTAATATGATAATTCGTTGAAATATGGGCAAAAAATTGCAAAAAATTAAAGCATTGCAGAAAGAATTAAACTAATGCAAAGAAAAATTAAACATTGTAAAGAAAATTAAACCTTGCAAGAAAAAATATGGAAAACTAGTGAATATGTTGGAGATTAGCTATGGGTATAAATGAATGACAATCATCGAGAATTGAAAGGATTTTCAAAGAGTTTGTGGTGGTGTCTTATCTCCTAATGCTCCGCATCTTGAAGTATTTTTCACATCTTCCCCGTTATTTCAAACAATAACAGTTTCTACAATACAATATTTAATAAACATTCCAATAAGGGTTTTCTCTTAAAGTACATTCTTGGAACATTTCTCTTGTAACAATACTCGTGTAATGCAGATAGGTAGCAAGTTGTTTACACTGGCATCGGATTTATCCGAGTTGACTCTCTTCGCATACCCTTGCAGATATTAATTTCCGCAGATTGCTATTGTCCCGGTTTTTCATTTATAGACATTCAATTCTTCTGGGTTTTATCTTTAACCATGTCTTCCCTTCCGTCCACTCAGAAGCGTGCTGCTCAAATCTTGTGTTCCATAGCTTGGTGTCTTGTGGCTGCCGGTCCAGTCTTTGGATTTGCTGCTTTGAAACCAATTCTTATCAATGAAGGCATCTACTCTGAAAAATGTCACTTTGAAAAATCGGCTCTGGCCAAAACTTGTACTGAACAAGACCTTGCTCTTAATTTGTTATTTACTGTGGCATGTATGGTGACCAACATTTGTGCTTTACCTGTAGGATCTATTTTAGATGCTTATGGTCCCCAAATAACTGGTATTATTGGTGCAGGTATTATATTTGTTGGTAGTTTGTTCCTTAAACTCGGTCACCAAATCCATTTTGTGGACTCCTACTTGGCTGGTTACACTCTTTTGGCCTTAGGAGGTCCATTTGTGTTTATTTCATGTTTCCAATTAGCTAACAGTTTCCCTAAGAATTCAGGTTTGATCTTAGCACTTTTGACCGGAGCCTTCGACTCGTCATCTGCTCTTTTCTTGATTTACCGTCTTATTTACACCAATGTGCAAAAGGTTCCCATCAGCAACTTTTTCACATACTATTTGGTTGTTCCTATCTTTATTTTTGCTTGTCAATTGTTCGTTATGCCTAGAGACTCGTACAAAACCGTTGGAACTTTAGCTAAAATCGCAGAAACTGCCATTGATGAGACTGGTAAACCTTTGAACGTTGACTTGCTCCACCCAGCCGATAGAGATTCTATTAATGAAGATGTAGAGCCAGTTCCTCAGCCTACTATTTCAGAAACTACTTCTTTATTGATGAGAAGAGCGTCAACCGCAAGAAGAGATTCTACTATTTCACGTGCCAGTTTTGCTTCTAGAAACTCAATCAAATCTGTTTATGAACAAGAAGCCGAAGATAAGTTGATCAATAGTACTGGAGGAATCTTTGGTATCATGCATGGATATACTATTACTGAACAATTAAAGTCGTCTTGGTTTGTATTGATGGCTCTTTTCACAACCATCCAAATGCTTAGAATTAACTATTTTGTGGCCACCATCAAGTCTCAAGAACAATTTCTTTACCAAGATGAAGAGTTAGCTACCACCATTAACCATTTCTTTGATATTGCATTGCCTGTTGGTGGTCTTATTTCAATTCCTTTCATAGGATTAATCTTGGACAATTTCACCACCTTAACCGTGTTGACCATCTTGACTGCTGTTTCTGTGACTATTGGTATAATGGGTGTCTTGACCTGGTTGCCAGGTACCTACTTGGGAATTATGTTGTTGGTGTTATACAGACCTTTTTACTACACAGCTGTATCCGACTTTTGTGCTAAGGTTTTCGGATTCGAAACTTTCGGTACTGTTTATGGTTCCATTATTTGTTTCTCTGGAATTTGTAATATTCTTCAACAAGTCATGGACAAAGCCACTCATGAATATTTCAACATGAACCCAACTCCAATCAATTCTGTGTTAACAGCACTTACAGCCATTTTGGGAGCCATGTTGATTGGTTTTGTCAGATCTCAAGAGAAGGACATCAAGAGACGTGGACTTGAGTTGGAAGCTCAAGATGCTTCCATCAGAGGAATTCCAAATTAATGCAAAACTGTATCTAATGAAAACCATTAATAATATCAATAAGATTAGTGTTAGAGACATCTTAATTTATGTAGATCTACTGTATAATTCATTATATCATATTATTTAATCCGTTATCTTCTTCTCTTGATTTTCACCACATCAGGGTCGATTCCTATTAATGGAGGAACGGTTTCGATGACCCTGACACTTCCCAAGTTTTTAATGTTCGTCTTTAGCTGAGGACAAGTCGAAGCCTGACTTGTCCCTTCACAGGTTTCCTTAGTATATGTATGAGGAAAGTCTTTCAAAAAATCCATTATTTCTTCTCTGCTGGTTTCAGCTTTTCAAGCTCTCTTCTGGATCCCTTTAATAATTCTAAATGACCAACTCTAGCAGAAACTAATTTTTCAGTGTTAACCATTAATTTTGACTGATGAGATTTTGCCAATTTTGAAGTGAGATTTCCTTTCTTTTGCTTATAGACCTTAGGGGCAGCTTTCTTAGGATTAACTTGCTTCTTGGTGATTCTAGCTGGTGCCTTGTTTTTAAGTTTTAAATTACCCTGAGCCATTCCTTACTTGGTTGCAGCCTGCTCATCGCATCAACTACGGTTTGGTGCGACATCTGCAAATTTGGTGGAAGCACGCTGACCGCGATATGACTCTGCTTAATTAAGTTGGTGATGAGCCGTTAATTATCACTTCCTACTTCTTTCCAAGTAAAACCGTTCTCCACACCCCTAGTTGAAAATGAGTGACCTGTTTCTTGTGTTGCCGGGTCCTAAGGCATTGTCTGACTTCAGAGTTCAGAATTTTGTCAAGGAGATCGAAACAAAGTTGGCTAAGTCCTCTGTAATCAAGCAAGTCGCTTCAAGCTATGTTCATTATGTATCCTTGAAATCTCAAGCATCTGAGTTGCAACTGAACCTTTTGTCAACCATGTTGGAATATGATACACCTGTGGACTCCAATGACAAGTTTGTACAAGATTTGGTCAAGTTATCTACCGCTTCTTCTGGTGTCGAAGTTGGATCCAACTTGTATCTCATTAGAGTTTTACCAAGAAGTGGAACCATTTCTCCTTGGTCATCCAAGGCTACTGATATTGCCATCACTTGTGGATTGGGTGATGTTGTTGAAAGAATTGAAAGAGGATTGGCTCTTTTGATTGAAGTTAACGACACATCTAGTGATTTTAAGGCTGCTTTGGACAAGGGTGAAATTTTAACTTCAGTTTTTGACAGAATGACTCAAACTTTGTACATCAATGACCATATTCCACAATACAATGACTTGTTTGAGCACCATAAACCAAAGCCTTTGGTCCATGTTGACTTGTTGAGTGGATCTGAAAACTTGATCACTGCTAACAAGGAATTGGGATTGGCTTTGGATCAAGGTGAGATTGATTATTTGATCAATGCTTTCACAAAAATTATTGGCAGAAACCCCACTGATGTCGAATTGTTCATGTTCGCTCAAGTGAATTCTGAACATTGCAGACATAAGATTTTCAATGCTGACTGGACTATAGACGACATCAAGAAGGACATGTCTTTATTCAAGATGATCAGAAACACCCATAACAAAAATCCTCAATTCACTGTTTCTGCTTATTCTGATAATGCTGCTGTCTTTGAAGGTCCTGAAGGTTACGTATACACCCCAGACTTTAAGACTAAGCAATGGAAATCTATCAAGGAAAGAGTTGATACTTTAGTTAAAGTTGAGACCCATAACCATCCAACTGCCGTCTCTCCATTCCCCGGTGCTTCCACTGGTTCTGGTGGTGAAATCAGAGATGAAGCTGCTGTTGGTAGAGGTTCCAAATCCAAAGCTGGTTTGAGTGGTTTCTCTGTGAGTGATTTGAATATTCCATCCTTACCTCAACCTTGGGAAAGAAACGTTGGTAAACCAGGACACATTGCTTCTTCCTTAGATATTATGATTGAGGCACCTCTTGGATCTGCTGCATTTAACAATGAATTTGGTAGACCTGCCATCAACGGTTACTTCAGAACTTTGACTACTGAAGTTGAAAATCAAAAGGGTGAATCAGAAATCAGAGGTTTCCACAAGCCTATTATGTTAGCAGGTGGTATGGGTGCCATTAGACCTAACTTGGCTTTGAAAGATACCAAGATTACCCCTGGATCTAAGTTAATTGTTTTAGGTGGACAATCTATGTTAATCGGTTTAGGAGGAGGTGCAGCATCTTCTATCTCTTCTGGTGAAGGATCTGCTGATTTGGATTTCGCTTCTGTTCAAAGAGGAAACCCTGAATTACAAAGAAGAGCACAAGAAGTTATTTCATCTTGTGTTTCTTTGGGTAAATATGATACTCCTATCCAATCCATTCACGATGTTGGTGCTGGTGGTTTGAGTAATGCTTTACCAGAATTGGTGCACGACAATGATTTGGGAGCTAGATTCGAATTAAGATCAATCTTGAGTTTGGAACCAGGAATGTCTCCAATGGAAATCTGGTGTAACGAATCCCAAGAAAGATTTGTCTTGGGTGTTGCTCCAGAAAACCTTGAATTGTTCAAGAGCATCTGTGAAAGAGAAAGATGTCCTTATGCAGTTGTTGGTGAAGCCACCGAAGAAAAGAGATTGGTGTTGACTGACTCTTTATTGAAGTCTACTCCTATTGACTTGGAAATGTCTGTCTTATTCGGTAAACCACCTAAGATGTCTAGAACTGCTGTTACTGCTCCATTGAACTTGCCTGAATTTTCTGTTCAAAACTTGAAACTCTCTGAATCCGTAGAGAGGGTATTACAACTTCCTGCCGTTGGTTCCAAGAACTTCTTGGTCACTATTGGTGATAGATTTATCACAGGATTGGTTGACAGAGACCAAATGGTTGGACCATGGCAAGTTCCTGTTGCAGATGTTGGTGTCACAAATACTTCTTTGGGTGACGAAATCTTAATCACAGGTGAAGCCATGGCAATGGGTGAAAAACCAACTTTAGCATTGATCTCTGCTGCTGCTTCTGCTAAGATGTGTGTTGCTGAATCGTTATTGAACATCTTTGCTGCTGATATTCCATCTTTAGACAGAGTTAAATTGTCTGCTAATTGGATGTCTGCTGCTTCTCACCCAGGTGAAGGCGCCAAATTATATGAAGCTGTTCAAGCTATTGGTATGGATTTGTGCCCAGACTTAGGCATCTCTATTCCAGTTGGTAAGGACTCTATGTCCATGAAGATGAAATGGGATGATAAGGAAGTCACTGCTCCATTAGCTTTGACTGTCACCTCTTTCGCTGCTGTTGACAATACCTCCAATACATGGACCCCATTGTTACTGAACAAAAAAGATACTGTTTTGGTTTTAGTTGACTTGGCCTCTAGTGTCACCAAGTCATTGGGTGGTTCAGCTTTAGCACAAGTTTACAAACAAGTTGGACATAGTGCACCAACTGTTCACTCCAACAAAGAGTTGAAAGGCTTTTTGGAATCATTGGTTGTTTTACATAAGAACTTTGACGTTTTATCTTACCATGATAGATCCGAAGGTGGTTTGTTGACTACTATTGCTGAGATGGCCTTTGCTAGCAGATGTGGTGTTGAGTTAGACTTGAAGGGTGATAATGCATTTGTTGAATTGTTCAACGAAGAATTGGGTGCCGTTTTCCAAATCGATAGTTCGAAATATGATGAATTTGTCAAGGTATTTGAAACCAATGGATTACCATCTTCTTATATTTCAGTCATTGGTAAGCCAACCTCTGAACAAAAATTAAAGGTCAACTTCAATGGACAATCCATCTACGAAAACACCAGGGCTTCCCTTCAACAATTATGGGCCAACACTTCATACCATATCCAATCTTTGAGAGATAATCCAGTTACTTCAAAACAAGAGTACGATGCTATTGCTGACGATGCTGATCCTGGTATTACTTACCAATTGACCTACGAGGTCAACGACACTTTGGGAGTTGAAAAATACACTAGAAAACCAAAGGTTGCTATTTTAAGAGAACAAGGTGTTAACTCCCAACAAGAAATGTCTTGGTCTTTCCAACAAGCTGGTTTTGATGTCTATGATGTTCACATGACCGATATCTTGTCCGGTAAAGTATCATTAAAGGACTTTACTGGTTTTGCTGCTTGTGGTGGATTCTCCTACGGTGATGTCTTAGGTGCTGGTGCCGGATGGGCCAAATCCATTTTATTCCACAGTGTTGCTAGAAAAGAGTTCGAAGATTTCTTTGCTAGACCTGACACCTTTGCCTTTGGAGCTTGTAATGGTTGTCAATTCTTGAGTAGAATTCAAGAATTAATTCCGGGTACTGACAACTGGCCAACTTTCGAAAGAAACGCTAGTGAACAGTACGAAGCCCGTTTTGTAATGGTTGAAGTGGTTTCTAACCAAACCAACTCTATCTTTTTATCTGGAATGGAATCCTCTAAGATGCCAATTGCTGTTGCACACGGTGAAGGAAGAGCTAATTTCGTGAACGAAGAGAGACAAAAGAGCTTCATTAATGATAAACAAAACGTCATCAGATATGTTGACAACTACGGAAAACCAGCCACTCAATATCCATTCAATCCTAATGGATCTCCAGAAGGAATTGCTGGTATTTCTTCTGCCAATGGTAGAGTCTTGGCCATGATGCCACATCCAGAAAGAGTTACTCGTAAGGAATCCAACTCTTTCTACCCATTGGAACAATCTAAGACTTGGGAAGGATATGGTCCTTGGATTAGATTATTCAGAAATGCTAGAAAATGGGTTGGAGATAACTTTTAAATTTTGCATTCGATAGATTTAGTATAGTACACGACAATATAAAATGAGAAAAAAAAGTCAAGTTAAATCTGTGCGAGGGCACGACATTTCTGAAAATTTTTTCGCATAGACTCAAGTGAAAAATTTTTCAAATATTTTTGTTTTAAACATACATACATATACAAAATGGTTAACGCTATCTTATCCAAGAAGAGAAAATTAGTAGCTGACGGTGTCTTCTACGCTGAATTAAACGAATTCTTCACCAGAGAATTGGCTGAACAAGGTTACGCCGGTGTCGAAGTCAGAAGAACCCCAACCAAGTTGGAAATCATTGTTAAGGCTTCCAACCCACAAGGTGTTTTGGGTGAACAAGGTAGAAGAATCCACGAATTAACCTCTTTGATCTGTCAAAGATTCAAGTTGGCTAAGGAAGGTGTTGTCATCTACGCTGAAAGAGTCGAAGTCAGAGGTTTGTCTGCTGCTGTCCAAGCCGAAGGTTTGAAGGCTAAGTTGTTGAGTGGTTTACCATTCAGAAGAGCTGCTTACGGTGTCTTGAGATTCGCCATGGGTAACGGTGCTAAGGGTGTTGAAGTTGTCATCTCCGGTAAATTGAGAGGTGCTAGAGCTAAGGCCCAAAAATACGCTGATGGTTTCATGATCCACTCTGGTCAACCAACCAAGGACTTCATTGATGTTGCTATCAGACACGTCTTGATGAGACAAGGTGTTTTGGGTATCAAGGTCAAGATTATGAGAGACCCAGCCACCAACAAGTTCGGTCCAAAGGCCTTGCCAGATGCCGTTGTTGTTGCTGAAGCCAAGGATGATGAAGAAGTTATTTCTGCTCCAACTGTCAAGTCTTACGTTGCTGTTGCTGAAGAAGAAGCTACTGCTTAAATATGATATAACTAATTTATACAAGAATATTATAGTTTTGTGGTAAACATCAAATATATTGTAGATACAATCTCTATTTAATCATGTCATGACAGATAGATTACCCTGTTTCATTAAAGTCCATATGTGCTCGAGTCCACTTGAGTCAAGACAGCTGGAAACATTGAGGCCCTCCTTCTCGAATAAAACATACTTCTGCATCAATTTCAATGATTGTCGTATGACTGTGTTTTCATGGAGCAAGTCGCTGAAACCATACCCGGCAAAATTGTGTTGGTCCAAGTATGGAATAGCAGCTCTATGAATGATATCTATTTTCCAAGCCCTGTAGTACTTCTGAGTTAAGTCAAAATCTTTCATCACTTGCAAGATAACAAAAGTACTCATTTCACTGATTTTGAAAAACAATTCTCTGTTCTTTGGTCTTGACTCCAGTGCTTGGAGACGGACTAGAGTGGATGTGATAACATATAACATCTTTTCTGCTAAAATCAAGAATTCTGGTATCAACACTATATTGTCTTTGATGATTGGGTTTCTGATCAACGGGAAAAGCTCATTGAACATCATGTTCATTACAACTTCATAATAATGATTTACGATATTGGGTTCATTTAACTCGATAAATGTCAAGTACAACTGGTACATGACTGAAAGTTTACAAGATTTGAGGAACAAAAGATCTCTCATGTTCTGTACTTCAGATAATCCACCTTCCAGTTTGGATAGTATTTTCTCTGTGTCGTCAAATATTCTTAAAATTTGCTTCTTGCAATTGAAAACATCTATGGATCTTAAGTAATATTTCAAGGTAACAGCGAAATCAATCGTGTTTGATATTGACAAATAAGTTCTTTCGTCGCCATCCACTGCATTAGGGAAGAACTTGTGGAATAAGTTATCTCCCTCGTAGTGAAGAATGTAGATGATATTCATTTCCAACAAGAACTTACAAATCTTATCTGTAGGTTGTAAGCCAAGAGTGTAAGCCAGATCCACAACTTTTCCCAAAAGATCATATGATTCAGCGGGTGGTTCCCAGTGTGGTGACAAATGTCTGTAGAAAAGTACCAATGATCCAAGTTGGACTGACTGGAGACTCATGTGTGACAGCAATACATGTTCCAAGCATACCTCTGCTATTTCAACATACTGGTCAGGATTCTCCCATTCGGTATCTCTAGCTAATGATGAGAATCCTAAAACCATAAGAAGCATACATAACACCACCAAGTCATCAGTATTAAGAATCAATAAAGAATCGATTTTATAGTAATCCACCTGATTGATTTTGATCAACTTGAATAACTCGGTCTCGAATACATATTCATCAAGAACTGGTACAAATGGATGGATCTTCTCGAAAAAGTAAGAAGTCATCTTGTTAATGACACCCAAAGGAGGTAACACAGATGTTATACGACCTTGAAGGTTATTATACATAATGGAAGCATTCTTTAATCTTTGTGTAGCACCAGAATCTTCCAACTCCGAGTAGACTAAAAACAAGTCAAGTCTGTCGAACTTAGGTAAAATACTGTGGTCGAATATTCTTCTATTTCTTCCTCCACTGTAGAATAGTTGACAGAAAACTTTCAAAGCAGTGTCTTTCAGTTTAATTCTGGAAAGAGAAAAATGAATCATCTTAACTGGGCAAACAGTTCTACCCTTGTGGATATCCATGAAATAATCCGCAATGGAATGATTAAGCGACCTATCATAATCTTGTGGGAGTGGTTTACTGACTCCTTCCCATTCCTTAGATGCTATTTCCTGTTGTTGTGTCGTATAAGCTCTGAACTCTCCCAAATCTACGTTATCAAGGAAGTCGCCCATGGAGTAGGAAAAAATGTCATAATCTGGCTCCGGAACTACAATTGGAACCGGAGGAATAAGCTCAGGAAGTGGGTCCATAGGGCCCCCAGAAATCACAGATGAGTCGGAACTGCTTAAAGTATCAATCGGATAAGGTATAGGCCCTCTTTCCTCCAACTCCCGAATCATGGCATTAATAGCACCATCCCCTGGAGAAATTTCTTGAATTGGTTCTGTCAACGTATAGGCACTGGTCGAAGAACTGGGGGTTTGTCCACTGGACAGGTTATCTAGCTCGTCTAATCTACTCAACAAGGTATTAAGAAGGGACTCGGTTTTGTCAATCAGAATCTTCTTGGAAATCTTGAGGACCTTCGAATTGAGGGAGGCTAGCTGACTTAAAACAACATCATCATCGGATTCGTTTCCAAACTCACATTTGTCGTTTCCAAACTTCACACAACTCGAGCATGGAGAGTTTTTGTCACACTTGATCTTCCTCTTTCGACAAAAGTTGCAAACTTTGATTGGTCTTCTCTTCTTCAGTGTCATGGTGTCAAACTTCTAATAAGAAAGAGGCTGAATGTATCTAATCTTTCAAAAAAAAAAAAGTGCGAATCCGGAGTGGGGGGTCAGGCCGAGCCGAGCCGTATCTATTTGTGCATGAGGAAGGTAATGGACGTAGTTGGCTTGACTTTAGATAGTCTAATTATACACCCATTGTTCTATTGCTTGGAAGCGGAATTTTTCTTTTTTGAACGGGTCGAATGGCAGGTTTTAACATCGAGATAGGGGTTTAACAAAGTCCCATGTCACGTGAATGGGCACATGTATGAAAATAGATTTAGCCATTAGAAGTCTTTGAAGTCTCCAAACACATTGTTATCAAACGTGAATTCGTTGAAGCCAATGTCACTCGGAAAGTAACCTGGATATGTCCCGAAGTTTGTCTCTTCGTTTCGGTTTAAAGTCTCTATCAAAAGCCACAATGAATCGGTATCAACCGGTTCTTGGCTGACAAGAGCACTGTATAACGCAGGAGCTGAGGAGTCGAACGAGTTGCTGAGGATATCAATCAAGCCGGAAACGGCAGACCTTGTTAATCCGAAGTTCTGGTTGAGTACGGGGGTTTCACGGTTGCGTTCAAAGAATTCGGGATCTTCGATGGCATTGAGAAAAGCAATCAAGGTTTTGCTATTTTTCCACGGAGAATAATACCTGTTGCCTAGAACTTTCATAAGGTTCAAGGAGACGTCGATTCCTTTCTTGAGGAGTGTTTCGAGGAACATTAGATCGCTTGTGAATTCCGTGGGGGACACCCCAATGCCAATTATCAACTTTATTTTTCCCAATACCGAAAGGAGTATTAGGGTTTCCGAATGAACCAACGAATAAAGGTTGGGGATAAACAATAGCTCGCATACTCTTTCCAAGACGAATTTTTGGGTTGTAACCATGCTATCAAGAATTGCATAAAATTGTTTGAAAAAGACCGAAAAGGCTTTTAGTAAATATGCAACTGCCTTGTCGAATCTATTGATGCTGAAGTAGTAGTTGGATAGATGCATTTGGAATGTCATCACCAGTCGTATTACTACAAAGCACCATTGAAGTTGGAAAGATCTGGTGTAGTATGGAGAGTCTTCCAGAGCGTCCATAACAGGGGGAGATTGGCTTAGATGTTGAAAGAAAAAATCAATCGAGTCTATCGCCCTTTGACTGGTTTCCGGAACCGAAATTCTTTGTCCCACCACATTAAGGGGGTGGAAAATATCATAAATCGTATCAAATTGATGTTGTAATCCTTGAAGATGGTCAACCGCAAGCTTTTCCAAAAAAGCGTTTTTTATGTTTGCATTATCATCTGTTAGGAAAGGTGGTTCTGCGTCAACTGCAAAGCTTGCCATCAATGTAGGATCACCACTAGACAATATCACAGAAGCTTCAATGAAACATAGAAATTTCCAAATTTTTCTTCCTAAATGATTTTGTCTCTCGTCCTTACAACCATTGGTGAATTTATTTGGCTCCATATGCAACCCTAGAGCAAATGCCATCTGGAGAAGCAAAGATGAAAAGACATGCGGTTCAGTTGAGCCGAAATCATCTCCACATTCAGGACCATAAATTCGATAACATCTCACAAAGGTAGCCAATTGAAGAACCACCAAGTTTGATGAATTGACTAGGTCAAACATATTAAGACAAGTATGTGCTACCTTCATAACTTCCAAGTTGACAGGATTATTCATTAGATATTTGTGGTTTGCCGATTGGGGGTCGTTGGAAACCGAATACATGTTTTGCTCGTTAATGGACCTGACATTGGAAAACAATGATAAATATGCTAATCGTAGCACCACCAACAAAATCCCCATATAAGCAAAATCAAGCTTGTTCTTTACTCCTATTCGGCCTACCGTTTCTTCCTCATATGATCGAGGACCCAAAAGCCTCTCTATAATAGGTAAATACTCAAACTCATCCAATATGGGGAAAAATGGATAAAGCTTCGTGAAATATAAATCAATTAGCATCCAAATAACTCGTTTCGAAGGAAGAAGTAACTGGATTTGAGACAATAACTTGCTTCTGCTGTGAATATCTCCCTCGAATAAAACAAGCCCCAAACTTTTAGACCTCTCATTTAACTTATTTTTCTTCATTTGGATGTCTCCCATCGAACCGTCTTCCAAGTTCGTTACCGGACTCTCGGGAGCCTCAAACCCCTTGCCACTTTCTGACTGCAACATCTCAAAGATTCGACTCAAAATCTGGTCACCACTTATGATGGAATCGGACGTCAACGGACCTACGTTGAGTTTCTCCGAAGGGTCTGAAGTTGTTATATGGTAACGCAAGTCAGCAGCCAAAACCCAATCATCATCAGCTGCGTTTTGATCAATGAGATTTGAAACATGTGATCTGTTTGTATCTAAATCTGGAGGCGTGGGTGTAGTTGAGCTATTAGTTGTTCCAGCCGACCCCGGTCCGTATTTCGGTCCCTGGCCGGGAGAGACTGAAGGTTCAGCAGATCGATTGAATTGGGTTGTTGATGCTATTTTGGAGGATCCCCGTGTAGGTGCATTGGCCAGCAACATCAGGGTATACGTTGTTTCGAGGTTAATGAGCTTTTGTTTGAGTTTGGCCACAAGTTCTGTGTCTTTGTGAATATTTCCAGTGGGAAGTGGATCATAAGAACAGTTGGGATTATGGGACTTGACACATGTGGTACATGGACGTTTCTTGTCACACTTGACCTTCTTTTGACGGCAAAACAGACATACGGACGTAGGCCTACTCCTTCGTATCGACATGAAGTTTTTTTAAACCTAACTTTATTGACAATTATAAAATGTAAATGCGCAGTTAGAATTATCTCGTCGCTTAAACTGAGAATATTGCAGATGGATCCGGTTCGACGGAATTTCAAGGCAGTTCCGTTTGTCGTGTTTAGGGATGCAAGGAACCTGAATTTAGGTTATTAGCGAGTGTGGTGATACATATCCCAACGTTTGAACCTGAGTTTGAATGGCAAAATTCGCATCATGGGCAAACAAGGAATTATATCGAAGAAAATGAACAATTATCGGACGCAATTTTCATAAATCCACCCAGACGCAATTTTAATCGGGGATACCGAGATTCCCTTTAGATAGAAGAAAATCGGTATTTGGCGGAGTTGATTATTGAGATCTTGCATAAAGCATTGTTTTTTGTTTGGAACTTTTAGTGAATTCGTTTGGAGGGGGTGGGAATCAGCCAACGTTTATATATTGGGTATTTTTATTTTAATTAATTGTACCCTTGCCGGATAAAGATGGATAGCCGCTTTTTGGAAACTTGTGTAATTTTGATATGGCAGAAATTGAAGATGGTGTTCTTCTGTGTCTCTATATGTTTTTATTCATCTAATCATGTTTATTAACTACCGAACTTCAAATGTCAATTACTCTCAGAAAATCGTAATTGTATCTGGATTAAGATCTACTTTTCTTTGCAAAATTGTAACATTGCAAAATTTCACGAATGCGAGAGTCGGCTCTGATTCTACCCTTATTGGAGGAAACGGACATGGATGTAGATCTGGGGCGTTATGTAGTCTTTGCACAGGACCATTTTCGGGCAGAAGAAATCAAGAAAAAAACTTTCAGATTGAGCTGCAGTAAAGTCGTAAATACGTCTCAATGTGTCAAAGTGTAACATGAAAAATCGCAGCCAAAATTCCACGGAAGAAATGTGAGATGGAAGAGTAAATATAAAATAGAAGAGATCCCCAGCGTGTAGAGCTACATAGAATAGTTGTTTTTCATCGATGGATAGTCCTGTTTCAAAACCAAAGGAAGATCCGGCTCAAGTATCGAGTGAACCATCTGTTCATGAGCTTATCGATAATGAATCGAGCAGTGATGAGACATTCAAGAAGTCCAGGGGAGTTAGAAGAATAGAAAACGTTAAGGCTGTTATGTACAGCTCCAAGCATGGAAAAGTTATGAAGTATGTATTTGGTATTTCCATTTTGGTGTGTGCATGGGCATATTCGCTAGATTCTTCTACTACTTCTAATTACACTCCACAGGCCACTTCTAGTTTCAATCAACATTCGATGCTTGCAGCCGTTAGCACCTCCACAGCTATTATTTCTGCTGTGATGAAACCTATATTGGGTAAGATTAGTGATATAACCTCCAGGCCACATACTTACACGATGATTCTCTTATTGTACACTATTGGATATGTGGTTACAGCAAGTTCTACTTCAATTAGTGCATATATAACGGGAGAGGTATTTATAGCAATTGGAAGTTCCGGATTGGACTTCATGAATGATGTTATTGTGGCAGACTTGACTCCGTTAAAATGGAGAGGTTTCACAAGTGCAATGTTGTCTACACCTTTCATTATCAACACTTGGTTTGCATCTGAAATTGGAACCGCAATTCTTGCAACCAACTGGAGATGGGGTTACGGTATGTTTGCTATTTTGATGCCAGTTGTCTTGAGTCCTGCTATTGTTGTATTGATGGTCTATGAGAATAAAGCTCAAAAGTTGGGTGAAATTAACATGGCTGCTTCTAAGTACGAAAAGAACAACGAAAAAATCACTTCAAAAAAGCATTGGCTGACTTTATTGGTTCGTAGTTTAATAGAAGTCGATGCTTTTGGGCTTGTTATATTAGGGTTTGGCTGGTCTTTAATTTTGCTTCCATTCACTTTAAGGCTCACGGCCAAAGATGGCTGGAAGAACCCTAGTATTATCGCTATGGTAGTTATTGGAGGTTTACTTTTGATTTTCTACGTTGTGTATGAAATTATGTGGGCACCATTTCCTTCTATGCCCAAACGTGTATTGGTTAACAAGACTTTTATCTGTTCAGTAATCATTGATACCATTTATATGTTGGCAGGAGGGTTGAGATCAACCTACTTCCTGTCTTTTGTTTGGATCGTCAAGGATTGGAGCAACAGAGAATGGATATACTTCAATAATACATTGACTTTAGCTCTTTGTATATTTGGTGTCATAGCAGGGATCATTATGAGAATCACTCATAGATATAAATACTTGCAGGTCCTAGGACTTTGTATTAAAATTATTGGAATGGGTTTATTGGTAAGAAATAAGGGGGCATTGGCTAATACAGCTTCGTTGGTGTGGGTTCAAATTTTGATTGGTATGGGAGGTGCATTTTCTGTGGTTGGTTCTAGAGTTGCTTCCCAAGCTTCTGTACCTCATCAAGATATGACTTTGGTGATTGGAATGTTGCAGCTTTGGTCGAAAATCGGAAGTGGTATAGGATCTGCCATTGCAGGTCCTGTTTGGACCTCTAAGATGCCACATAATCTTCGAAAATTTCTACCTGATTCCGTTTCTGATGCTGATGTCTATAAATACTTTGGAAACTTGAGCACTTTAAGAGCTTTGGATTTCAATGATCCTATAAGACAAGGAGCCATTAGAGCATATAGTGAGACCACCTTCTACTTATTTGTCCCGGCCCTTGGAATCTCCTTCATTCCATTAATTGCATCGCTTTTCCAATCGAATTTCTTCCTAGGTGACACTCACAATGCAATTGAAGATCAACATGGACTCAATCCAACATCTGTTCCCTATGACGAAGAGGAGCCACGCAATTGGAGAGACAAGCTTGCCCATTTTTACTCCAAGCCAGTTTCATCTATGAATCGTTAACATAAGCATAATTCCCAATCTAAATCTCTTACGATATCGACCCAGTCGATATATCGTTGACCTTGTTCATTCTTGGACCACAAAAGCTCGACCGTAGTTCTAACTCTTACGAGGTTTTTCACTCGATAAAAGGAGTGGATTTTCTCGAAGAATTCAATAAACTGAGGTCTGTGGTCATTGATTGAGTGAATCCCTACAATTAGCAAAGGAAAAGCAAGACACGAGAGCAAACTTGAATCAACAAGCTTTCTCATATGTTCAATGGCTTCACTCACGACTAACTGGATATCAACTGATGCAGAATTTGCAAGTTTGAAGTACATCAATAAAATTAGTTTTGTGCATGCTTTGAATAAATTGAATAAAGTCAAATAATTTTGCTTTGCATTTTTATCTAATAGATGAAGCAGATCTGTAGGTTTACAAGATTCAACTTGTGCTGAGAAAATATTGTAGTGGTGATTAAGCAGTTTATAGTCAGTAGGAACAATAGACGTCTTCACATTGAGAATATCTCCCAAAATGCAATAAAGGTTATGGCTACATCCCTGATATGGATCAATGCCGTAAGAATCGAATATCATTCCGTGAACTGGATCCTCATAACTTCCAAAATGCATCCGATAATCTTCAGATTTAAACCTTGTACCACGGAAGAAAGCCCCAGAATGTAGAATATCATGGTACTGGAAATTGGAAATAAGCCATTTCACATCATTGGAGGACCCTAATCGTTGATATAATGCCTTTATTCCCCCGTTATTCTCAATGACACTGAAGCAATTATTAAGGATCTGATACCAAATCCTCACATCACCCAGACAAACCTGAATCCCCATCATGATCTGGAAGAAACACAACAACGAGTAGTAGTCCATGTTATTATCTACTTTGAACCTTCGGGCTTGAGATATAGCCTTGCGTAAATGGTCTTTCACCAGTTCATCCTCTAATCCATCTTGAGCCTGAAACACTCCACCCCAGCACGCCAAAGCATTCGAAATGGATTCCTGAGTCAAACTCATTTGCAAGAACGTTTTGACAAAATAGTTTGAGGAATTACGATCAATACAAAGCTCATAGCTGACTTTCTCCTCGAAATACTGGAGAAACCTGAGCCCTTTTTGATCAAGATAAATATTGAAGTTGGAAGTCATTATAGGAGGAAGATTAGTGTCCATCAACGAAGTATTGAAGTTATCACCAGGAAGAATTACATCATCATTGACCTCGAATATTTTACTCGGCGACATTTCGGTGTCAAGAAGTGATAGGTTATTCGAAGCAATATCTTTACTAGGAGCTAAAACTCCTTGGTTGTTCGAATATTCAATTACATCTAGAATCCGTTTAACTTTTTGGGCCTTGGTCTCTTTCAGCTTACAAGGCTTTCCAGCAGAAGCCCCTTCCGCATCTAGAGGAAGCACCACATAACCTGGCTTTTTGATGTTATTTTTCTGGATCTTTTCTGTTACAGATGCAAGCTTCTGATAAGGTTGGGAATTCTGTTGGACTTTGAAGTTATTGTACACACAATTAACCCCCCGTCTCAAACAGAGACTGCAAGAAGGATATGTTTCATCACACTTTTTCTTGCTTTTCTTGCACGCCGAACAGCCATTTCGAGATCTGATAATTGATCCAAGTACAATATTATATTTAACTGGCTTTTGATTTGTCATGGGATTAGAAAGCTCACTTGAACACCGGCAAGCAGGGGCAGGAATTGCCGAATTGAGGAAACACAATTGTCTAATAAATAAACCGAATTTTGGGGGTCTTGCAACGACCTTTTGTTTGAGCACAATGGAATCAACGAATAACTAGAGTAAGTGGCTGCCAACAAGCAGAGATAAGACATCGCGAATAGTCATAAAACTAAAGCGTGCGTGCACCATCAGCGTTGGATAGGGAAAAAGCAGAGAAGAGGTGGGTCCTTTAGCGTGGCTCCACCAGTCTGGTGTGAGGGCCCATTTTATCCGGCCGGAGCCCGAAAATGTGGTGGTTATGGCGAGCGACAACGGCAAGTGGGGGCGCCTGCGGCACGCTAGAAATTGGTGAGGGTTGGACAGCTGCACCTGCACACCATGTCCTGTTTGTAAAATTCCCCTCCCCCACTTTGTCGTCGATCCCCATTAGATTACGAATGGGTGCCAACCCCACTCGCTGCATCACAGATCTGGGATGGGGTGTGTTGCCGCCCCAGATATTCCTGGCACTTTATGGGGATCGATACTCAAGCGATATTCCAATCTACAATCTATCTTACCCCCGCCTCTCCTCTATCCCCCAACACACGCTGCGCTACAACCCCCGTCGTTGGACCTGCTGCGTGCTGCGCACTGGCGTGATGTTCCGTGTCGCACTTCTCCACACTGAAAAATTATGGGGTTGGGGCCCAAGCAATAAAACGTACGCTGCATGATGTTTCTGGGGGTCGTGAGTCAGTAGCCGCGTATTTCAGGTTTTTACCCAAACTTTTTAGAGGTGGTACATGTGTGAAGTTATGCATTTGGCAACACGCAAAAAATAGTACCATCTTTAAGCCATGTATCCCACCACACAACACATAACATAACTATGTGGTATACATACACCACAGACGTCCTCCACACCATTCCAAACCCCCAAACCCCCAACCGGCCCCAGAATTCGCCGGTGTGTATACGCCAATTTCCGAACTCCCCCCCAGATTGGCTCCTTTTTCCGTTACCCAATTGGGATGAGTTTTTGTCTCGGTATATAATCGTTTCGAACGCTTCTTTTATGATTTTTAATCCTCCCTAAATAATACAGAAATTATATAAAATATACATCTTTTCGTCACCATGTCGGCTCTGATACATCCACCAATCGATGTATTATCTGAACTGAACTCCCTCGATCATGCCTCCTTGGATTCCTCCGACCCATCACTCGATCCCTCCGATTCTTCCAAGAAATCCAAACCAAGACGGTCCGTCAGAGCCAAGTACTCTCGGCCCTGTGATGGATGTGCTCTTCGTAAGGTCCGGTGTGACCAGAAGAAACCCTGCTCCCGGTGCGTCGAGCATAACGTACCATGCACCGACAATAGACTCAAGAAGAAGTGCGGCCCCAAGCATATCCACAAGAAAACCAGAGATTCCATCAACAGCATGCTGATGGGCAACGCCCGTATCAACACCTTGGGATCCCACAATGAGATCTTGACATTGGACAAGCTTTTGCCGTGTCTCCAGATTTACCAGACGTGGTATTACGGGATTTGGCCTGTTCTTTCGGTGGCACATTTGGTGCTGCGAATTGTTCAGTTAAATCCGTCGAGCGACTCGCAGCTCAGCAGCGACAATGCTACCAGTTACTCGTTATGCTGTGCTGTGTGTGCGGCCATTACACGGCAGTTGTCGTTTCTCAAAGCCGGGAACCCCATTGTGGGAGTGCCGGCCAATATCGAGGCCAGTGAGTATGCCAAGGAATCAATTAGAGCAAGAAACTTGTTTGATTACCGGTTGGAACCCAGCCATGACAGCTTACTTATCTCGTTTTTCCTTTACATTTACTACGTCAATGTCAAGGGGGGCATCAAGGCTGCCATCATGTACATGAAGGAGGCGATTTCCATTGCCCAGCTCTTGGGATTGCATGATCCCAGAACCTACACCTCGAAGCCTCTGGCTGAGGTGCATCGGTTGCGAAAAATATATTATATGTTGCTCGTCACCGAACGGTTCATGTGTATTGAGGACAATGTGCCTGTGTGTTTGGAGCCTTCGATTCCGTTGCCTTCTTTGGAGGAAGAAGAGTATAGTGGGTTATTGACAGGATTTATTGAGTTAGTCAAGGTGTTTTCGATACCTGATAAGAAGTTTTTTGACAGCTTGATTAATTACTCGAAGAAGAATCCAGGGAATTTGGAGAATTTCCAGAATTTGTTCATATCCAGTGGAACACCAACTCGGAAGTGGATTATTAATGTTCAGAATGAATTGAAAAAGATCGAAATCGACAATGCAAGTAGTGACACCCAGAGACTTAATATTATTCTCTCCAAACATTGGATGCGTGCGTTGGCATGGCATATTTCCAGTCAGAACGGATTGTTGCTTAAGTCGACAGACGATCTGACCGAAAAGTGTTTGACCTATCAATTCCCACTTGAAATTGCAAAGGATTTCTTGATGAGTACCGAGAACTTACCGATTTTTGCATTTGAATCGAACGGTCCGGGAGTATGTGTGAAATTGCTTGAAATTGCTTTGGCTGTTGCAGACTCGGTTAATGAGTGTATCATTAATAAGGGTGAATATTTTGTGGCTTATAATCTTTTGACCTCCATTTTCAACTTGGTGTCCAAGTTTAAAAGTGACATCACCATTTCCCAGGATTTGTACAGCAAGGTAGAAAGTATGGTCAAGGGTAAAAGTGCACCTTCACCTATCTATACCAAAAGTTATATACGGGAAATTGACGATGACGGTAAGTCGATCAAGTCTGATGAAAGTGGCCTGAAAGGACAATCAAAGGATCACAACTATGAGACAATATCAGATCTTATGCAGAGACAAACTCCAGATAAAGATGTTACCGACCTCAAATACTTTGAGGGAATGCAAATGCCTTCTTTTGTCAACTCGCCTAACCATCCGCAAGCCCAATCTCCCTTCACACAAATGACAATGGCATTCACACTTCCTCCAAATAACGAAATGTTCAGCTCAGAGCTTCCAGGTGATAAATCCAGTCAGCAGCTTTTCCAGAGGTTCAACCCCAGTCAATCCCCATCAAACTTACAGCTTCATCTGTTGGAAATGCAACTTTATCATCAGTTTCTGCAGTTCCACCAGAATGAATCCAACGAGTATCAGTATGGAACCCCAGCTCCTGTAAACACTTCCAGTAAAGACAGTGAATCTGGTGACTTTCCTCAAAGCCTGAAAGATGACAAACAAAAGGATCCTCTTGATCACTCCAAATTAGAAGAAGGAAACCCGTTGAACAAGAATCTTAGCATCTCACCATCGCACCCATTTGGTTCACCGGATCACAGCGATTTGAGCTCGTATACCTCGTCCTATGGATCGGTTCACGATGAACCTGATCTAGCTGACTTGAACTATAACATGATATGATCTGTAAGTACTATAATTAAATAATGTGTTACGAATTTTCAAAGTAGGCAATCGGTTGGTTCATAAATATTTCGCAGCCGCAATTTTACCGCATTTGATCTCGGATTATTTACCAGTAAAGATTATCGCAATTGGTCCCTTGATGAACTTCCTTTCTATTTTCCCGGAACATTGGAAAGGCAAGTATATGAGTGCCCCACTCTGCTCGTATGTCAAGTTTCTGCCGCACTTATGTGCTAGTATTCCGTAAATATAAATTTCAGGAAGATTTAACCATGAAAAAATCTTATCTCAAATGTAGTCTATAGAGTATAAAACCTAAAATAGAAACACATAAAATAGTCTGGAGTAACAGATGTGTATCAACGTATTGCAAAACTTTCCCGGGGCTTTACAGGCATAAATTCAACTGCCGAAAGAGTTTTCTCTCTAAATTGACTTTTTTTCAATCAAATACCTATAAAATTATCATGTTTATTCCTTAAAACTATCCATTCCTTAAAACTATCCATTCCCTAAAATAAAAAAATCCAAACCTATTCCTATGAGCTCTTTTTCTTATTCCTGATTATATATCAATCTCAAATCTGTGTTCACAATCTCCAAGTATCTCTGAGTTGCAATGTCAATGTTATTTGTATGCAATAAGACAAAATATGGGAAAAGTAATAAATTACGGAATACCTCCAATAAGGAAATAACCACAAATAAATACTTTTCCACGAGCAATTGGGCCAACTGGCGAAGCATATTTACACAAGTAACAAGTTTGTTTATCCAACTTGTTTGAACCGATCTTGTTGCGTCTGTCAACTTGAATCTTCAATTAATGTGTGGGAATCCTCCCTTGTGTAGAAAGTAGCACTTTTCGCAATTATACAAAAGAAACCAAATCGCGATTGGCACCATTCCACCGGGATTGGACGGATTCCGTTACGTCAACATAAAAACGAAGTAAACAACTTCGATTGTGGTGAAGAAGATACTTTTGTGTCACCATAGAGTTATTTGCCAATTTTGCGTTGATAAAAACCATGTTCATGTTTATGACTGGTTTTGCACCTGCTGCTCATTACGCGTCTAAGTTTGCACCCATTTTCTTTTGGGTGTATGGGCGTATGCTTGTTTGATCTGATCAGATTCTTATATTCTTTTGTCTGGTCTTGGTGAATGACATAATTCTTTGTAAATACTCTGGCTTTTCTCTTCAACACTTTCTTCCTTGACTGTTTGCTGCTGTTACAGTGAGAAATAGTTGCAGTCTCATTCTGACATCTTCTTGCCAATACTATCTTATCGAAGCGCGCCTGAAAAATTAAACATCAATATCTATTACAACCACATTCTGTGGAATTATGCAACCAACGCCAGAACTCGAGTCCAAGACTATCCTGGTCGACCAGGTAAACGTCTCTTCGAAAGATAAGCAGAATGATGTAGCTGGGACTTCAACTGATATTGCTGCAAATAAGTTGAAGTATTTTGCTACCACTGAAAAACCAATTCTCGACGTTGAAGACACCGCTAAAAGATTCAAATACTTGTTAGGCTTGACCAGTTTATTTGAACACTTCATCAATGCCAAGGCTGAGAAGGACTTGCATATTAGAAAGGTGCTTGACCGTGTCAAACACGAAGCAAAAGAGGAAAAGGCTGCTGTCACTCATAGGGGCCGTAAAACAGAGAAGGAAGAAGATGCTGAATTATTGAATGATGAAATAGATACTCCCCGAATCACTGAATTTACAGAAAGTCCTGCTTATGTCAATGGTAAACTTAGACCTTATCAAATCCAGGGGTTGAACTGGCTTGTTTCCTTGTATGAAAATAATTTGTCTGGAATCTTAGCTGATGAAATGGGATTGGGTAAAACATTGCAAACCATTTCATTCTTGGGTTACTTAAGGTACTTAAAAGGTATCAATGGTCCTCATATCATCATTACTCCCAAGTCTACCTTAGACAATTGGGCTAGAGAATTTGCTAGATGGACTCCGGATGTAAGAGTATTATTGTTACAAGGAGATAAAGAAGAGAGAAACAATTTAATAAATCAAAGACTATTAGCTTGCGATTTTGACGTGGTAATTGCCTCTTATGAAATTGTCATTAGAGAAAAGTCCTCCTTCAAGAAGTTTAAATGGGAATATATTATCATTGATGAAGCTCACAGAATTAAGAACGAGGAGTCCTTGTTGTCTCAGATTATTAGAATGTTCCACTCAAATAATCGTTTGTTAATTACCGGTACGCCTTTGCAAAACAATTTACACGAGTTATGGGCATTGTTGAATTTTATTTTGCCTGACGTTTTTGGAGACTCAGAAGCCTTTGACCTGTGGTTCCAAGATAACGGAAGTGGTGATGAAAATGCTGTTGTTCAACAATTACACAAAGTTTTGAAGCCATTCTTGTTAAGAAGAATCAAGAGTGAAGTCGAAAAGTCATTGTTACCTAAGAAGGAGTTGAACGTTTATATCAAAATGAGTGATATGCAGAAGCAGTGGTACCAAAAGATCTTGGAGAAGGATATTGATGCTGTAAATGGTGCCAATGGAAACAAGGAAAGTAAAACCAGATTGCTTAATATTGTTATGCAATTAAGAAAATGTTGCAATCATCCCTACCTTTTCGATGGTGCCGAACCAGGTCCTCCATATACTACTGATGAACATTTGGTGTTCAATGCTCAAAAGATGGTCATTTTGGATAGACTCTTAAAGAAATTCAGGCAAGAAGGGTCCAGAGTTTTGATTTTTTCCCAAATGAGTAGAATGTTGGACATTCTCGAGGATTATTTGTTATTCAGAGAGTATGAATATTGTAGAATTGATGGACAAACTGACCATGCTGATAGAATTAATGCCATTGATGAATACAATAAGCCAGGATCATCCAAATTTGTATTTTTACTTACCACTAGAGCTGGTGGTTTAGGTATTAACTTGACCACAGCAGACATTGTAATATTATTTGATTCTGATTGGAATCCTCAAGCAGATTTACAAGCAATGGATAGAGCTCATAGAATTGGCCAAACCAAACAGGTTAAGGTTTTCAGATTTATCACCGAGAATGCCATTGAAGAAAAGGTTATCGAGAGAGCAGCCCAGAAGTTGAGATTGGATCAGTTGGTCATTCAACAAGGTAGAAATGCCCCAAATATTGGTAACCAAAGCAGTAAGGCAGCCTCCAAAGACGAATTGTTAAATATGATTCAACATGGAGCTGCGGAAATGTTTAATAAAGGAAATAATGGTACCTCTGGTACAGTGACTGAGGAACCTGAAGACGATGATGACATTGAAGCAATCATCGCCAAGTCGGAAGAAAAGACCAATGAATTAAACAAGAAGTATCAGAAGTTGGATTTGAATGCTTTGCAAAACTTCACCAATGATGAATCGGTCTATGAGTGGAACGGTGAAAACTTCAAGAAGAAAGAAGTTTCGACGATCACTAACATCGGACATGCTTGGATCAATCCTGGTAAAAGAGAAAGAAAGGAAAATTATTCCATTGACATGTACTATAAAGATGTTTTGAATACTGGAGGTAGTAGATCTACAATCAAATCTGGACCAAGACCACCAAAGCAACATAATATCTATGACCATCAATTTTTCCCAAGCAAATTATTTGAGTTAATCGAATTAGAAAAGAACTACTACAGAAAACAAATCAAGTACGAACCTCCTCTTAAAAGTGGAGCACCTAGTACGTTAGATGAAAGGACATTGGAGCAAAAGATTGAACGTGAAGAAATTGAAAATTCAAGACCGTTGACTGACGAAGAGAAAGAGCTCAAAGACGAGTTGCTCACAAAAGGATTCAAGAGTTGGAATAGAAAAGACTTCCAACATTTCATTGCATTAAGCACCAAATATGGAAGAAATTCGATACAGCTCATTGCTAACGAATTTGAGGACAAAACCATCGAAGAAGTCAGAGAATACGCTAGAGCCTTCTGGGAAAATTATGAAGAAATCGACGGATACGAACGTTTTATTAACCAGATTGAAGCTGGAGAAGAAAAAATCGTCAAAATTAAGTTGCAAAAGGAGGCCTTAAGAAGAAAACTTGGACAATTCAAGTATCCCCTTCAACAACTTGTCTTGAAATTCCCACCAGCCTCCTCGAACAAAAAGGTGTGGTCAGAAGAAGAAGATAGATATTTGTTGGTACAATTGTACCGGTTCGGTCTTGATAGACCAGATATTTACGAAAGAATTAAAGAGTCGATCAGAGACTCGGTTTTGTTCAAGTTTGATTTCTTCTTGCAATCAAGAAATACTACCGAAATCTCTAGACGTTGTCTGACATTATTAGCTTGTGTTTTGAGAGAAATGAACCCCCCTGTCAACACTAAGAGGAAATCAGAAACTCCCGACGCATCTAACAAAAAGGCTAAAACATAAAGTAGTAAATGTATATTATTTTTGTAACAACAGCTTCACTACAGGTTCAAATTGGAGCGGACCAATTTCCGATGGAAATCTATATACAACATTACCTTGTCTATCTATAATGAATTTTTCAAAGTTCCAAAACACTCCTTTGAACCCTAATTTCCCTGGTCTCGACTGCTTCAAGAACTCAAAGAATTCATCAGCATCAGCCCCATTGACCCGGATCTTATTTAATATAGGAAATTCAACTCCAAATTTCTCTCGTATCGTTTGCACAATTTCTTTGATAGGCAATGGATCTTCATCTCGAAACTGACTACACGGGAATGCTAGCACCACCAACCCGTCTTTTCCGTACTTGTGATACAAAGTTTGGAGCTCCTCGTATTGTGGAGTATACCCGCACAAGGATGCGGTGTTAACTGCAATAACCACTTTTCCCTTGTAATTGGAGATGGGCACCGGGTTTAAGTCCTCATCTAACACCGAGAAATCATACACTGATTGCTTCATTTTTTTACCAGGAGAAGGATTCAATTGAAGGCTATCACACAACTTAAAATACTAAATCAAGTCTCTTAATTTACCGGTCCCACAAAGTCCCTAGTCGAAGTTTATCCGGACTGTAGCCTGACAAATGCTAACCTTCTGGCCCGCACCAGTATCACCTAATCTAAGTTTTGGTGCGCGCACATTGTTATTATTATTCCTATTTGGCACAAAAACTACAGACAATTTTCGCAATACTCGTCTGATCACCAGGTTGAGATCCCTAAAAATTTTCTATCCACAAAACATCGTCTGATTGTGAAGACGTGAAATACTTTTAGTCTATTCAGTGAATAGAGATTATTGATTACACAGTTCATCTACTTCTATTGGCATACATATTGCTACCAGTTTTTGCGAGTTTTATCCGTTCATTTGTCGTTTAACAGGGTTGTTTTTATCTGGTCATCATGTCATTCAAAGTCGACTGGAACCTATTGGAAACAGAGTCAATGACCGAGTGGACCAAGGAGTTGCTTACCGAAACTTTGAACTCCGGTAAGAGGCCCAATATCTTAGCATCCAAGATTGAAATTAAGGATTTGAATTTCGGTAAAATCCCTCCCATTTTTGAGATATTAGAGATTGGAGAACTAGAAGATGATAGATTTAGGGGTATTTTTAAGATAAATTATGATGGTGATGCACATATAACGCTTCATACTAAAGTCCAGGCCAATCCGTTGAAGATTTACAGTGACAATTTGACGGAATTGGAAGGATATGTGGGAGGATCCTGTGATTTTATTAAACCAAACTTCCAACTCTCCAACGAAGAATTTTCCTTGCCATTGGACTTAAAGTTAAGTGATATTAAGATTTCTGGAATTGGTATCATTGTGTTTTCGAAAACAAAAGGGTTGACTCTTGTTTTCCGTAACGATCCATTGGACTCGATCAAAGTCAGTTCGACTTTTGATATGGTTCAAGTTTTAGCCAATTTCTTACAGAAACAGATTGAAACCCAAATTAGAGAATTGTTCCGGGAAACTTTACCTACTGTTTTGCATAAGTTATCTTTGAGATATATTACGTCCAGCAATGAGAATTTCTTGAACAACTTGAATCTTGCTGCTAAGAATAACGGGGATGTGGTATTGTTCGACTTGAACAATGAGTTCAATAACTATTCTGTTGAGAACTTGCAGAAGAACATGAAGTTATTCAATTCTAGAGAGACATTGAATTTGCATATCCCCAAGTTTAAGAATGTTATCCAAAGATCTAACTTGCAAAAGTTCAACAAGAAGTTGTCACCAAACTTACTCACGTCTTTAAATTTAATGGATGAAGACAATAAAGTTATTGACAACAACTCAAGTAATGGTATCCCAATCAATTTCTTGGCCAACAAGGACTTTCAAGACGTTCAACATATCATCAAGAATATCTCCAATATTCAATCTAACAACTATTATCAGAAGAATACCAATACTTCTTCGAACATGGTAAAACCAAAGAGAAGAACTATTAAGATGAGAAGGTCTAAGAAGTCTGACCCAGACGCAAGTGTTTCATTGAATACCCAACTCTCACAAAACACCACCATGGTGGATGACAGCAGAGAAGATTACACACGCATGGAAGATAGTTCGAGTGAGACCTTCACATTGATAGAAGACAATGGTGTACATGACAGTAATGAAGATCTCTTGGTGCACCCCAAACCACTCAGATTGAATGATATTAAACCAATTCATTCCCATTCCCATTTCCACCGCAACTTCTACAATAACTCGCCTAATAACTCGAACAGTTCCTTCCTTAGTGGAGTGGGTATTGGTAACAATTATTTCAACTTTACCAACAAAGAATACGTCGATCCCGATGACTTTAAAAAGGTTTCAGACAAAGCCTCTAACGACTATAATGAAGATCATGAGCCCATCACCTCTCTTGACATTAAAACTATTAAAGAGAAATTAAACGAATTACGAAAATTAGAAATGGATAACCATAAACATTTCTACATGGACATGCCACCTCCATATCAGGTTTAGTATTTATATATTTATTTATTTCATGTATATATTTCAAATTATACTTTATGATATTAAACATCTATTTTAGGAAACGCGGTGTTTTGATTTGATCCTGGAATCTGCATTTTTTTTTCTCTTCACCACAATCAAATGGGATTCGGAAGCTTTAAAGATATCTGTGAAAAGACAGCTTTACCGCTTTGTTCGGTGATTGCATCCACAAATGAAAATAGTGAATTCTCCAGAGGTATTTTACCCCTGTGTTATGCCAGATCGGTGGAGTTAGCCAACACGATGATCTTCCAAGTGGGCAATGCGTTTATGCATTTTGGTTCCTTAATCATCTTATTGATTATTATCTTCAACGTCAGATCAAAATACACAGCTATCGGTAGAGCCGAGATGTTGACGTTCTTGTACTTATACATCGGTCTTATTGTCAGTACTTTGGTGGTGGACTGTGGAGTCAGTCCTCCAAGCAGCAGCAGTTATGCGTATTTTGTTGCAGTACAAATCGGACTTGCTAGTTCCTGTTGTATCTCCCTTTTATATAATGGGCTCTTATGTTTCCAGTTCTGGGAAGATGGGTCCCGGAGATCGTTGTGGATATTAAGACTTGTTTGCGTGGCATGGTTTATTGTAAACTTCTTCGTTTCTATCTTTACTTTCAAGAACTGGAGTGCAGGCTTGAGCAATAGTGAAACTACCGGGTTATTCGTTGTTTCGTACGTTATAAATGCCTTGATCTTGTTTATTTATGTCGTGAGTCAGGTCGTCTTGGTGATTTTCGCCTTGGAAAACTACTGGCCTTTAGGTGCTATTTGTTTGGGAGTCTTTTTCTTCTGTGCTGGGCAGGTATTGACTTATGCCGTCAGCGAACAAATTTGTGAAGGTTCGTCCCACTACGTCGACGGGATGTTCTTTGGAACTGTGTGTAACTTATTCACTGTGATGATGATCTATAAGTTCTGGGATATGATCACCACCGATGATTTAGAATTTTCAGTTGCAACTGTTGAAAATGGTGTAGCAGCATTTGGAGAGGATGAGAAGAGAAATAGTACGTTTTTTCATTGAAGCGTTAAAGTCATAATCTTTATGTAGCATAAGGTAAAAGTAATACATGCAATGGTTTAATTACGTGTCTTTTGGTGTTTTGTAAAACTGCACAGCCGTAAACCGGTCAGTCTATTTTGGTCTGTGAACCAGGAGAATCCTGCGCGAGTCTCCAAAAATAAATATTGACCGAATCAACCAACTAACTTTGTTGAATCATGTCAGAACAGGACTCGTCAAAACTATTAGATCAAGACCAGATCACCAGAATCTTGAACGGAGATGGGAGTTTGGACTTGTTGCTCACCAGATTGAAGAAAAGTGTTACCACAGGAGAAGAGTTTGCCAAATATATCAAGAAGAAAGCCATCATAGAGGATGATCATTATTCCCAGTTGAAGAAATTTGGAGCTCAATTCAGAGCCTCTTTGAAGAATCCTGCAAAGCTCAAAAGTGATTCTTTCAGTCACCGTTTGGATAAGATAATAGAGTTCGATGAAAAGTTGTATAATGTGGGCTCCTCGTATGTTACAGCATTGAATGTTATGTATGATGAATTGTCTTCCTTGATTTTGACTGTTGGACGTACCAGAAAGCAGATCAAGGAGGAGGGCAAGAGAAAGGAGAAGGAATGTTCTGATTCCATCCTGGCTGCTGAAAAGGCAAAGATGAAGTACAACCATTTATGTGATGACTTGGACAAATTGAAAAACGGGGATCCTAAGAAATCATTTTCGTTGAAGAACAAGAGTTATGAGCAACAAGAGGATGACTTGCAGAGGAAGGTGGATTTGGCAGACCAAGACTATAGATCTAAAGTTGCAACTTGTAAGAAGTTGAAGGATGAAATCTTGATGGTTTACAGACCTACTCATTCCAAGAAGTTGAAGAACTTGATATTGGAAATGGATATTGCCATGAACGTTCAATTACAAAAGTTGGCCACTTGGAACGAGAACTTAGTGATGAATTCTGGTGTATTGATCTCCCCATTGACTTCAGATAAACAATCCATGAAGTCGTTAGCTAATTCAGTTGATAGCGAGAAGGACTTGTATGATTATATCCTCAAAAGTGAGAAAGAATTCTCCTCCAATAGAAGTCTCTTGACTCCAATTGAATATGCTGTTCATCCTTCATTGGCCAAATTCCAACAACCTAAACCAACCAAGCCATTTTTGAATAATTCAAGTTCCAAAAACATAACGACCTATAATAATATTAACCCCACTGCGTCTAGTGCCGGTACTAATATGAACAACTCCACCAGTAATCCAAACCATTTTAATACCCTGACTGACTCAAATGGATCCGGTTACACACATGACACCAACAACAATGAATTATCAACCAGTGCTTCAGCTAATGATAATGGATCATACGTGACCCTGCCAAATGCTGGAGGTGATAACCAGACCACATTCACATATAATTCATTAGACCCAAACAGTCAACCAAACACTCCAGAACTTAAGGGTGCCAAGTCATTAAGTCAAATTACCACAACAAGTTACAGCCAGCCTACTTTTGGTGTATCTGTTGAAGAGTTGATCACTTTTGCTGGTATTGATAATGTGCCCTTGGTCGTTAAGAAATGTATCGACACAATCGAAAGCTATGGTATTGAATTAGAAGGAATCTACAGAAAAAGTGGTAATGTTACAATTGTCCAAAGTTTAAAGGAGTCTATTGATCTGAAATTCACGAATTATCTTTTAATAGGCAATAACATTGATCCTTCAAATGTCATTGATACCGATATTTATTGTATTGCTTCATTATTGAAGTTATACTTCGCTAGTTTACCTGAGCCATTATTGACTGAAGAATTCTACCAATCCTTCATTGAGACCGTTAAATCACTGGATGAAAACTTTATCGCCAAGAAGTTACACCATTTAGTTTACAACTTGCCGGACGGAGCATACTTCACATTGAGATCTCTTATATTCCATTTGAACAAAGTGGCAGCTCACGCAGATCTGAATAGAATGTCGGTCAAAAACTTGGCCATTATTTGGGGACCAGCAATTTTAAACGACAATTCAATGAATCCACAAGATTTGAGTTACAAAAGCAAAGTGGTAGAGGAATTAATGTTAATCGCTAACGATATTTTCGAGAGTGATGAGTAGATTTAGTTCGTTTGTAATATCGTATACACATTATCTAACTTTGTATTAATACATTAAATGAAATCCCTTTTTATCTTGAGGATTAGAAGAACTGTTTGAATTCGTAGAAGAACTTTCTTTCTCTTTTTCGGTATTAGTACCTCCAGTCTCTCGACTACCGTTTAAACTACTATACTTGAATCGTGGAGCCTTTGTTACCTTATGTGGTCTATTGTGGAAACCGGTCTTTTCTTGCTCCGTTTTGAGAAGCTTCGCTTGTTTTTGCGTTTGTTCTTCTTTTAAAATCTGTTCGTATTCATCGTCTGTAATTCCTTCTTGTTTTCTCTTCACGTCTTTCAATTGCAGCTTCAAAATATCATGAAATTCGGGGGATTCTATGATTTTTTCTTGAATATCCTTGTCCACAATAGTAAGTAAACTATTAGAATCGTTTGCTGTGTGTTCTTTCATGATCTCTCCTTGGATTAATGCTGCCATTTTCCCCTTATTCTTCATTAAGATAGAAGGATTGTTCTTCACTTTGGTCTCCACCATCAACTTCAACTTGAGAAGCAAGTTGGAGTGTGTCTCCGACTGCTTAAAGTTTTCCAACAAGGTCCTTCTCTGCTTGTCGAAAAGCCCTGTTTTCTTGTATATTCCCGCAAGATCTTTAGGATCCGTCACCTTTGGCGTCTGGTCTGACATGCTTCAATATTCAAAATTAAGTGCGACTCAAATTTCCAATCTCATAAGGATACATTTGTCATGGGCGATAGACCTACACCCAAAATGTTGAATTTCGGGGATCTGGGTACTTTTGGACGTGTCCGGGAACTCGATAAAGAGAATTATAATGCTGGTAGTCGATTTTCCAGTTCTTCTCTGCTAAATAATGAGGGATCCCTTCCTTCTCCACAGAATCCAGTACCTTCCCATTTAAACCAAACAAGAATAAGATTAGGCAGCCACTCAAACCACCAGGTTAAACGTGTGAAGCCTAATACTAAACCGAGAAACGAGGAGCATTCATTGAATCAATTGGAAATTACCAAGCAAATTGTGTACGAGGGAATTGATTTGATTTTCGATTGCAAGCCTTTGAAATATGGCTACAGCTTTTATTGTCAAAAAGTAGAGGCTATTTGCAAATTCAAGCACTCTGAACAGTCCAAATTGAGTGAACACTTGAATTATAAGATTAAGTCCTGTTTTTACGAAAAGGTGAAACCTGACATAGTGCTGTTTTTGCATTCGCCCAATAAAACACCGATGGAACTACTAGCCGGTTATTATCGTTATTATAATCAATGGGAAAGTGACTTAAGAGTATTGAGCAAGTTGTTCTTATATCTCGATAGAAGTTACCTACTACAACACCCAAATAAAAAACTCATCTTGGAGCTTGGACTTGATCTATTTGTGGAAAATTTATTAGTTGAGTTTGTACCAGAGAGTGTTTTGGTGATTGATGTATATACCCAATTTCTTCGTCATGGATTTGAGCAGGAGAATGCAGCTGATTTGGAACTCCTTGCAGATTTCACCAAGATGTTACTTAAATTGAACTACGGTAAAAGGATAAAACTCAATAAGAAAATGCTTGATCTGTGTATCCAATTGGCTGCGCAGTTAAGATTGACTTGGTCTAATGATTACAACACTTATGTGCACAATGCTTTGAGAAAAACTTCCCAGATGGTGACATTTTTTAAAGAAGCTGGGCAACTGAGAGAGTTTTGTGATGAACTATTAATCAAACTCAAATGGATTACAATTTTCCAGGATTTCACCACCGTAATACAAAATTGTTTACCTTTTATGTTGGAGAACGAAAATGATAGGCAACTAACAATGGTATACAACTTTTGTGAAATGACACCCAAGGAATTTGCTCTCGAATCTATTCCAGTTTTCGTTTTGAAATGGGGTCAAATAATAGGTGAAAAGATTAACCTCGTGATTAAGCAGGAAAGTGAAAATAGTACATCCAATGTTGTTAATCTTTTGGTTTCTGTTTTTGATAAGTACAAAACTATTGTTGCCACGAAGTTTAACGGGAATGAGAAGTTCGAATTCGAAATCAGGCATGCGTTTAGTAGGTCTTTGAATTCTTCTAGGAAGATCAATGGATTTATTGTTAGTCAATTGTGCAAATATAGTGATAACTATCTTAAGAATAAAAAGCAGGAAATGCCCTTTGATGAATTTGAGGAAAAGTTCATGACAATATTCAAATTCTTAAACAATAAGAATGATTTCATAATCAACTACAAAAACCAGTTGTCAAGAAGGTTGTTACTCGGGAAGAATACGTCTCTTGGTCTGGAAAAGAGGTTAGTATCTTCAATAACAAAGATCGTAGGTGAGAATGAAGATTCGATTGGATTGAACGTAATGTTTAAGGATTTGAACAAGTCTCAAGAGAAATATTCCATGGTCAAAGGATTAGGAAATGACAATATTGAGTTCAATGGGTTGATTCTAGAGAAAAAATATTGGCCAGAAGTTCCTAAACCAGATAATGCTCTCATTCTTCCTAGTGACCTCTTGACAGTAATATCCAAGTTTGATGAGTTCTATAAGAATCTGGATGAAAAGCTCAAAAACCACAGGCTAGATTGGGGAAATTACAATCTTCATCAACTAGTCATAATAGGTCATTTCAAGTCTGGCGATTATGAATTGAACGTTAATCTACTCCAAGCCATTGTGATTGACTTGTTCAAAGATAAAGATCAGTTGACAATCTCAGAATTGATCAATTTAACCAATATGGATGCCCGGCTCTTGAGAAGAGTTATTCTGTCTCTTTCAGATAAGTATAAGATTCTCTTAGAACAAGGCACAAATATCAGGATAAACGAAGACTTTCACGAAAAGTCGAAGAAGCTCAAAATTCCTCTTCCAAGAGACAAAGATGTTTCTACTACAGCTCCTACTAATACAGAAGAGGCGATTTTAACAAAGAATAGAGATTCAGAAATAAGAGGAGTTATTATCCGAATAATCAAGATTGAAACTCGAGTGGCATTTACCGAATTGATAGCTAGAACCATAGAAATTGCCAACTCCAAAGGCCCTGTATCAATCCAAGATGTTAAGTCCAATGTTGAATTTTTGATAAATAAAGAGTATATCAGTCGGGATTCTGGTGATAGCAGCGTCTTGGTATACGTACCATAGATATGTTTGTCTGTATATATTATGAATGATAAATAATGTATGAAGTAGTTTTAAATTGGAACATCTTCTGGGTCTGGGTTGTATTCCCAGTGCTTACCAAAGTATGGGATTTTGGCGTAGAAGGTGTTTTGGAACAATGGAACACCTTCGGTGAAAGTGGCAACAGCAGCACCGGCAGCACCACCCCAAACAACCAAGTTTGGAATGTATTGTTTAACAACTGGGATGCTTACACCAGCGAAACTTAAAATAGACTTGTAGGCTGGGCCTTTGACGTACTAGAAAAACAGTTAGTTGATATTCCCACAACTTCGTGAACATCAGTAAACATATACAGGTTATATATGTACCTATCCACTGTCCTATCAATCATTTAGACCAATACATACTGAAACCATTCTGTTATTGAGTAATAAATTTCAATTTTTCTCGTTTCCATTGGTTGAAAATTTTCGCGGAATCAGACTATGAAAAGAGTGTATGAAAAGAGTGTATGCTAATACAAATATATAGCACAGATCCGTATTTATTTGCTTAACTGTGAAAGGGGAAGAGTATATCGAACCACATATACTTCAGCCTGTTTTCACCACACCCCATTCTCCCCTACACTGTCTCATCTACAAAATCATGATCTCTATGTATATTCAAACAATCCTATAAATACAATTGACTGTTACATGCAACATTCTACAAGCTTAACAAGCGTCTGGTTGTGCCAAAATAAAATCAATGGTTTGTCCGATGGTCTTTAAGGAGTCGGCTTCGTGGTCAGGTATTTGTATGTTAAATTCGTGTTCCAATTCCATAACAACTTCGACTACGTCCAATGAGTCCAAGCCCAAGTCTTGAACAAAAGAAGCATCTTCTTTTAATTCTTTTCCTGAATTAGAGATCTTTTCATAACCTTCAAGTATCTCCAAAATTCTTTCTTTAGCGATGTCTCTGGTTAAGTCTGGGAATGCTGAATAAAAACGAACTGGTTGTGGTCTTTGAAATTGAAAACCAGAAGCCAAGGTTGGTCTGACCAAAGGAGAGGACATTCTGAGTCCGGAAGAAGCTCTACAGGCTTGTGCTTTCACTAATGATCTGAACATATTATGAATGGATACAAGTGGTAATTCAAATTGGATAAAATTTAAGTGGTTCACTTGAGAGTGCGACTGTAACGCTTGGTTCGTGGACGACTGGTGAGCTTTTCGCATTGGTAAATTTTTCACTTTGGTCAATTAAGACAGGCATGTTCAGATCTGTAATTACTGGAATAAGAGCAATAAGAACCGCTAAGCCTTCGGCTCCTGTAACGGGCTACTTCAATAGTATGAAGGTTAATGTTGGTCTTCCTGTGCCTTATATGTCCCAAGCATTCAATGAACAACAGAAGAGATTCGCTACCTTGAATCAGATTAAAAGAGGGAAGCAAGGAAAGCCTGAAAAGCCATATCAACCATTTGCTCCACATTTGGGGTCAAATCCTTTTAAGAAAGGAGTGATATTGAGAGTGATGATTGTCAAGCCTAAAAAGCCTAACTCGGCTCAAAGAAAATGTTGTAGGGTTAGATTAACCAACGGAAATGTTGTTTCAGCTTTAATACCTGGTGAAGGACATAATTTGCAAGAGCATCATGTGGTATTAGTCAGAGGAGGAAAAGTCCAAGATTTGCCTGGTGTGAACTATAAATTAGTCAGAGGAGCATATGATTTAAATGGAGTTGCTAACAGATCAACTTCAAGATCTAAGTATGGTGTCAAGAAACCACAATCATAGTTGTATATATATATATTTTTTGTAAATAATCTAGAATCCAATATCAATACGTTCATTTCAGGTTGATTTAAATTTTAACCTCTTCCAACCTCGAATCTTCTTCCACTAGCTGTCTTTCTGTTCTCAATTAACTTTCCATCGTCATCCACATTTTCTGGTTTAGCTCTGTTCAATACCTTCAAGAATTCCTTTACTCTGAATCTCATTCTCGAATGCATGTAAGCTTTGGCACATTTGATATGATAATGGAAGTAGTTTCTGAAAAATTGGATATGAGAAATACAGTTTTGTCTTCTGTCACCTTTAACAAGATGTCTTGGGAAAAGGACAAAAGTAACGTAACCCTTGTTATCATCTGAACGGTGATTTACCACATTCTTTATATCAAGAGGTGGCTCATTATGAGAATATAATACTTGTGGTGCCGTTTGGACCGATCTTCTTCTGGCATCCACAAATTCTTGTAAGAACACTCTACCAAAGATTTTATCAGTTTCGTCCTTGAAAATGGTAGAGAATATAACAGTTACTCTATCAAAAGAAGGTTTGATATAGATACTTTCATCCATTCCTCTGTAGTTTATGGTCAAAATTGATTCATTTTCCAACTCTTGCTTGACTTCCTCAGAGTACACGTTAGAGTTGGCATAAAGTTCTGCCAATTCATCATATCTTGCAAAAGCTTTTTCAAATGGGGAAGCAATACAGTTCCTTTTCAAGTTTGATACTTCATTGATTAATTCCTCTTTAAATTCATCAGATTGTTGTTGTAATACACTTAAATCCAACACGAAGGAGTAGTCAAACCCTGCTTCTTGATCAGTTTTGGTAAAAACATCGGAAAATTTAGCATACTTCGAAGACAAGTAGCTATCAACTCCATACTTGGTCAAGTCTTCCCAACATTTGACATAAATCGAAACTAAGACCAAATGCTTTGCATCTGGCAAGTTGGAGACATGATAAGTTGTGAAATCAAAGTCGGTGAAAAGTCTTTCAATTGACTTCAATGATTCGATATCTGTCTCAATTAACTCCTTAACTGTTTTCTCCAATAACAAATTGTTCTGTTCGATCTGTAACATTTTGCTTATTCCGAATTACAAGAAGTTTGTTGGTGGGTGATCAGGGATTTCGAAACTTCAGATTTTCGTTTCGCACTAATTTGTGAGAGTTGATGGTCGCAAGGTTATGGTGTGGTGTACATATATATACAAATCTATTGACGATTTACAAATGGTCGGTTGGAGTTGAATAGGCCCCCTCTATGAAGAGCTGGAGCAGCTCTGACTTTACCCTTCAAAATTGAACTGACATTTTCCTTTGGTTTATTACCGGAAGACACCATTTTATGTTCAGTGTGTACCTTATTAATTCTATCCTTAACGTATGTTTCGAAACTTTCCATTGGAGACCCTCTATTCTTAACAAGCCATGGATTGTTGAGTAATGCTTGATAGCTCGGTCTTAAATCAGGATTTTTATTCAAACATGATTTTATGAACATCTGAGCTTCAATTGTAAATATATTCGAATCCAATTTTGGTGGTTCACCATCCACCATAGCACTTAACTGGGAGAATATATTGTTGTATGTTTCGGCTGGATAAGGATAGTTACCCTTTGCGATTTCGAGGATTGTTAATCCAAGAGACCATATATCAGATTGAACAGAATAGGTATTGTCATCAGGGTTCAAGGTCTTGATTCTTTCAGGTGCCATATAACTTTGGCATCCAATATTGGTTTTGGCCAATGAAGCCACCAAGTTTCCACTGACACCAAAGTCACAGAGCTTAACCTTACCGTTGGAATTTACAAGGATATTGGTGGGTTTGACATCACGATGAATGATATTGTGATTATCTTTTAATTCTTTTAATCCTCTGATAACCGATTCAGAAATATAAGCCAAATGACTCTCATCTTTAATCCCCACATCCTTCTCGTAAACTTTATCTAAGGAGCCTCCATCCATGTACTCAATGCACATGTATACAGCACCTTCGACAAAGAAAGCACCATAGAAGTCCACGATATAAGGAGATTGGCACTTATGAAGAACATCAAGTTCCATCAAAATTTGGGTGAATTTACTTTCATCCAACTCCAATCTTACTTCCTTCATTGCCATTAAGACACCAGTAGGCTTATGCAAAACTTTGGAGACGGTACCATAATTTCCTCTGCCTAGTTCCTCAATAAATTGAAGTTCATCAAGGGAAATTCTGAAGGAGGTACCAGAAGAGAAATCAATTCCTTCTGAGTTTAAAGAAGCCTTACCGGTAAATTTCAAAGATCCAGACTTTATATCAATATATTTGGAATAATTGGCGAAAAGTCCTTGTAATTGGGGTTCCTTATTATTCGGAGTAGCATTATCCCCAGTTATGGATGAGTCATTAGAAGTTTTATCATTGCTGTCATTAGTATTGGTGCTATTATTTCTGCTGATGCTAGCACTAGTATTAGCACTAGTATTATTGGAGGGGGTCTTGTCTTGATCGTCTGTGAGAGGTGAGCCTCCACTTCTAAATGATTCATCAGAAAGATTAAGCTTGAAATTCGGTTTCTTCTTTCTTTCAGATAATCTTCTTGAAAGTTCACCGGTAGATCCTACTAATCCCATTTTATCTTCATTTAAAATCGCAGGAGGACTCAAAGAATCAGGGGATCTATTAGGACTTGCAATGTCACTAATATTCAACTTCATACCCTTTCTTCTTTGGGACAACGAAGATTTCTTTAAATCACTAGTCACGTTTGATGGAATTTTGCGATCAAGAATGTTAGTGTTCATGATGTTTGGATTAGAATCGTTTGCGTCATTAGATGATAGTGATCTTATCTGATGAGCCGGTAAGGGAGGAATTGGAGGCTTGTCCATATTCAAAATGGAAGAATCAGTCTTGACCAACTCCTCATCTATGTTATTACTACTTGTTTTATTAGCTCTTTTCTGTTGAAAAGCCATTATCCTTGCTTGGATATCTCCACTCAATTGTGTATGACTTGGGGTTATCATTGGACTTGTAGGAGTATGTATCTGAGAATTGGATTGAGTAGGAGTCATGACCTTAGGAGACTGGTCACCCGAATGGTTCAATGGAGTTGAGGTGTTCTGATCGGATGACGGGGTAGATTTAATGGACATATCGTTTACGCCCCTTGTTATTTCAGAAGGGTCCAGTTGACTACTATTGCTCATGGTTAAGGTATGCAAATTATGGAAACAAACTCAAGTTAACTGGTAAGATTTGAAAATGAATGGATTAAGTCAGATCTGGGGAAAATACCCTTAGTCATAAAATAATTAGTCAATTAATAAATTTATCCACAGCAAAAGAAAGTTGAGAAGACAAACTTAGGGAGCAGTGGAACAAAATGGAGCAACAGTGATGGAATCAATGAAACTACTAACAAAGGTAGAAATTGCAACTATTACAATGATTACAATATAATAGTTAAACCCACAAAATCTTATGCAAATTCAGGATCAATATTGCTTTTGTAAAATGAAACTTATCGACGGTCTGCCTTAACGCAATCTAGCCCAAAAAAAATATTGATCTGGGAATAGGTTAGGTGAATCAATGAAAAATATAACAAGAAAGATTGAAATTATAAGCTTGTAATTAAGATCTCCTTCTAGTTATAACCTTGCTGAATCGACCGAAATAAGATTTATTGAAATTCGAAAATTGCCTGCCCTTTTGCCAAATTATCAATTATAAAGCGATTTTTTTGAGCGGAAACGAAATGAGTCGCAAACTGTGTGCGAACAAAGAACTTACTAAAAAACAAATAAACCACCAACAAATAAAAAACCATTACGTTTACTTAAATCAGACACGACCTTATTATATTCTCAGGTACAAGAACAAACATCAGTATGAGGGGATTTCGATCCGTTTGTTTTCTTCCACCTTTATCCCCTCGTGTAGGTACGACTTTATTTTTGAACGGCCATAAACTTAATCTTTACTTTGACTTTTCCCATCTGTTTCCTCGAGTTAATTTCTACTCTATTTTTAGTTGTGATAGAGTTTTTTTTTTTGGGTTCAGCTCAGACGCTCTGCTGCAGATGGTGCTGCAAGTTGGTGCCGCAACCTGTCGTTGTCGCTCCTGAATCGGCTGGTGTTTCCCCACCATTATTTTTGGTGACATCCGAAGGTTGAATAAGGTTTATTTTCAATTTGGTCCATTGTTTGAAAGCCTTTGCTATTGTTAGGAAACGGTGATCCATATTTTTGGAAGCAGCTATTTGTAGCTAGTATGTATTTATAGTTCTGGCGACGGGACGATCCAGCATTGCGGTAAATTGAACAATGCTTTACCACAGAAACGGCCGAGAATCTACTCAAAAGGGGTGTTTTTTTTTCAAGCTCGATGCTGCATCTGCTAAAGAACAATTGCAGGGTTTCTATTTTTACTTCGGGCAATTGGCTGGAACCTTCGGGTGCTGCTTGGAGTACATGTTGTAGATCATATTACGAACTTTGGAGGCTTTACGAATTGGGCATATTGGGCAGTTGCCGATCTGCAAATCGTAGCCAATTTCCGAATTTGAAAAAGATTTTAACGTCAAAATGTTTTTTTGGCATGGTGACAAAGAGGTAGTAAGAACGTGTTAAATGATTAGAAACTAGGTAGGTGCGTTGTTGACTATAGGAAGAAGCTAGGTAGTCGAAACAACGGTCTAAAAATGAAAAACTAAAAAATGCCTTCAGCCAGATTCGAACTGACGATCTCCTCATTACTAGTGAGGTGCCTTACCAACTTGGCCATAAAGGCTCTCTTGACTATTGTGATACACCTTGTGGTACGCATCGCACCTGTGCGGTGCGTAACGTATGTGAGCAACGTTGCGCAGAAGCTCGCGCAACACCTTGCGCAACCATGTGTGGAGCCTAATTTCGGCACAAAAGACTTTTTTTGTTAAGCGATACACTTGATGTATCGCAAGTGTATCGCACTGCTGCACTGCAGCTCCTGTGTAAGGTGTGTGAAACCCATTTTGTTTTTTTCATACACGACTTTAGTTTCCTCTTTGGCTAAGAGGTATAGAGAAGCCAGAGCTTAAATTGAAATAAAACTGAAACAATTATGAAAAAAATATATCTTGTAAATCCTACAACATTGCTTGACCTGTTAACGTTATTTTCACTATTTTTGGGGAGTTTTTCCATATACTTGAATTATATTTGTATAGATAATGAGATATTGATAAGCTGTGAATTTCACAGTAACTGCAATAATTAAAGATCAGTTAATTTATTTATATTTTACTATTATCGAAGATCTTGTACACGAACACTGCAAAACAACTTTATTTAATTCATTTTGCCCATAACATTATCAACATCAGTTACCTACTTATATGTCTATGTAATATACTCCGGAGCCTTCTGTCTTACACACATTGACGCAAAGTCTCATTTTACAACACCGCGTTTAGTAAATAATCTCAATTCACATCTTGTCTTGATCATAATGAGTGACTTAGCAGAAGAATTCTCATTAGATATTCCCCATGTGACTGCCGTGGAGTTGCCATTGATTGTTAAAAATGTCGATAGAGCTATTTCGATGCTTGGTGGAAAAGAGAAAATCGCCAAAGCTATCAACTCAAGTAATAAAGGTATTAATGACATTTCAGCTCATGAAGAGACGCTTGAACTCAGACTTCGTAAGGATAAATTCCACCATCCTGTTGCCAGTGCATCAAATTGCAGAGAGAAGGTGTTGTTGAAGGTTTCGGTTCCAAAGAGTAATTTACCAGAAAACTATCAAGACATGAGTTTGAGAGATGTGCTCAAACATAATGAATCTCAGGGTGGTACGTATAAAATGGAACCTGTTGGTATTATAAACCAGACGTATTCATTCAAGGGAATGGCTGATTTTCAAGTTAATACAAAGAATGATAAGGAGACCAAATCGATCAATGATGAATTGCTAGGTGCAACAAACTACGAGCAGTTGAGAAGCCATTTCGATCCTTCCAAGTTTATAAATAACTCCGACTTCAAGGATGCTAGTAATTATGAGAATAGAGATTTCCATTTTCCTCCTCCTCCAATGTTCAGCTCCATCAGATATCCCTTCGATTATGCCTATGAAAAAAATCCTATAAGTATTACCGTCAAGGACCCACAGAGTGGAGATTTAAAAGTCATTGCCAAAAGACAAACTCTCAAGCTACATACTTTTATGGTGGATTTCAAGGACGAAAATTTCCCTTCCAGTGCATCTGAGGAATTGTTGAAGAACTTTGATGAACTATCGAAAGCGAAACTCACCCCCAATACTTATAATCATGACTTATTCTATTGCATACGTTGGTTACTTACTTTATTTAATGTGAAACCTATCTGGCTCAGAAAGCAAATAGAAGACCTTGCACCTCCCGACTACAGAAGGGTATTGAAACAAGCTTTGCCCTATGTGACATACATTTTCAAGAATGGTCCCTGGAGATTTTGCAACGTCAAGTATGGCGTTAATCCTAAACTTGATAAGAAGTACTGGGTATACCAAAGTGAATATTTTAGATTGTCGAATTTCAGCATCAAGAATGAAGCCGAAATAACAGGAGAAAGAGTTCTATCACAAACCGTTAAATTAAACAATAATTCAGAACTCAAAGTATCCAGCGAATTAATATTCCTGGGAACTAAACTTCCGAGTACCGTGACGTTTCAAATTGGTGATATCTCCGATGCAGACGTGCTAAGTATTTTAGAAAGTTCAAGAGACTCAGCCTTCCGAGAAATAGTGGACTTTCAAGATGGTTGGATACAAAAACAAGTCATTGAAACCGTGAGAAGAATTGTGAGATATAAACTTAATCAACTTGTCAGGAATCAACCGATTGATGGCACCAAAATCCAGAAGATAAAAGATGCGATTTACTCTGGTGAAACCGCAATGGATATCGACAAAGATGAGGATGAAGACGTTGACGACGATGGAGATGAAAATGAAAATGACGATGAATTAGATGAAGGCCCAGAAGATTTGAATGAAGAACTCGAAGCAGATATCACTACAGATGCTAACAACGGTGTAACCAATGGCATAAATCTGGATGATATGGAAGTTGATGAAGAGGCGAACGACGAGGAACAGGAGAAAAACCTACTTGAACGAATCCAAAAATTGGATTCTGGAGCCCAAACGAAGCTACAAAAAATTGTAGATATTATCAAACAAGAATCGTTGATGTGAAGACACGACTCAATAGCGACTATTTTTCAGGTTGGTGCGAGGTTGAATTTTCATTTAATCAAAACACGTCGCTTTTTCTATTAAATACTGATCATAATGACTAAGGCCACTGAAGCATTGTTGGTAGTTTTCTTTGTATCTTCCATCTACTTTGCATTATGGAGCAAATTGATCCCAAGTCCAGAGATTTTCCATGATCAAATCTTACCATACTTGCCATTCTGGGCCATTGTATCTTTAGGATCTTATTCCTTAGCAGTTTTGGGATACAGAGTATTAACTTTCAAAGACAAGCCAGAAAAACACAAGGAATTATTGCAACAAATCGACGAGGCCAAGACCTTCTACAAATCCAAAGGTATTGATTTAGATCAATGATGTTTATGATAATAAATAAGAATAAATAATAATCTACAATGATTACGTCAAAGTACAATCCCAAATCACCAGAATGAGACTCATTTTATATCACTCAAGACTCTGTTGTCATCAACATAACCATGCTTATGCTTATACTTTCGTTGCTTGTTCTGCCTTTTTGGCTTTAATCCTCTTTTCGGCTTCAGCAAACACTCTAATTGCGACAGGAACATTCTTCCACTCTTCGTCTTCTTCATTAGTCGGTTTTGGATCGTTTTCCAACTTGTGTTTTTCCTCCTTAAACTCTTCTGGTACGTGCAGTTCATTTAAATATTGCACTGGAGGATGGAAATCATGTGGCCAGACGAAACCACCACCTTCTTCGTTGACTTTCAAGGCAGCCTCGTGTCTTTTAGCATTCCATTCTTTGATGTCATCTCTGTACATTTCCCAAACACAATTTATACAGCCACTCATACAACAATTATCAGGCTCTGGTGGTCTATCAGGTACCATTATACCAACTATATTTCGAGGTTTTCCCCTTGTGAGCCTACTTGAGCTTGTTCTTGTGTCTCCTCTGATTCTTCCTCCGAAGATTTTCTCTATTCTCTCACTAGCTGGAACATCTAATGAATAACTTCCTTCAAATGTGGTCTTCGTCTTTGCTTTCAATTTCCGTAGGTCCTTCGAGGACATCAACGATGACTCTAACGGTTGCTTAGGTCGAGTAGGTGTGGCCAATACCAAATCATAAAACTTATATCGTGTGGACAAAAGCCTTTTGAATATCATTCCAGAAGGATATTTTACAAAGTGAAGATGAAGATGAGGATGTTGTTTGGTGATGTAATTCGGAACCGAGTGCGAATCAGATGCAACCAGATATTTTGGGTGCAAATTCATCCACACCAACCAGGCTTACACGAGGACTTGAGCACAAAGATATATGGGTATAGTAACATACACATACATCGATTATTATTATAATGTATCTTCAAAAGACAGAACACATACACCTTAAATACGGAAATACATACGGTGGAATTACAAGATAGCAATGATAAATCGAGACAAGAAATTAGGAGATTGGAATCTCAAATCACGAATGTTGTGATCGGGACTTTTGCACATCAGTCCCTTTGGTAGAAACCTTACAGGATTTCAATGACTTGTGGAGCTCCAATGTTTTGTAAGTTTAAAAAATAATGAGCTAGTGATAAGGTTTATTTAGTGCACGACTGAGCCTATTTAATTATATTAAAAATTATCAAAACTTGGAGTGGAGGCGGGCCATGAACTTACAGAGTCTTCTTAATTAACAGGAATGTGATAAGATATTTTCTTAGAACTTTTGGCGTGTTTTGGACCCACTTTATGAATTTCTGGTGTCATTTGCAGCCAAAGTTTCATATATTAAATTATGATGGTCTTTGCAAATAATTCCTAGAGGCCAACAACAAAGATAAAAGAGACAACTTATTCAGGAAGATAAAAACATTAGGGAGAGCTGGAAATATTAGACAAAGCAGAAAACCAGTTGAATCAATAATTATGATTCAACTTTCGCCTGAGCAAGGGCAAAATTAAGACTATCATACACTCTATTAATGTCTACACAAGTCAATTAATGTTCGGATCATTCCACACTGTTCAGCCAAGAGAAAGCCAAATAAAAAGCAACAAGACAGAAAAGCTGCCAAACACAACCAGAAATGCTTCCGCATATTTGCGATGAAACTACAATGTAATAATATCACTAAACAATGTAACCATAATTCCGAAACTGAATTGTCTCTCGTACAATCCCGAAGCCATGAATAACGAAAAAGAAATAAGCGATGCATCTAATAAACATCCAAAACAAGATAGCTAACCCTAATTACCATATTAGCTTCAAGTGCACCCCAAAATTCCAATAGAAAGAGGATCAATAATCGATAATTTCCAAATACCACAAACCCTCCACAACTCTCAGAGGTTTTCCATTGAATTAAACCCATTCGAAATGTTGCTTCCAAACATAGTCTCGAGGAAACAAATTACCAGGTCAAGTGAGTTGTTGTCGTATCGAGATGGTGCGTGCATACGGAATTCTTTTTACTTTTTCATGTTTTATTAAAAGCCTCTACCACACACGTGGATGTCGGGGCACCAGATCGACGGGGAACCAGAATGACGGGGCGTCAGATCGCCTTATTTTATTAGCGATGATTCGGTGCTTGGTTACCAAGCTCGGAATGGAAACGTAGATCTCTGGAAATGGCCGTATGAGAGATTCAAGTTTGGATCTCTGGTGACCTCTACCCCAAGATCCAAATAGCAATTCTCCCTTGCCCAATTGCAACTTGGACAACATCATCAACTAGCTTGATAATTCAAACCTAGACGTAAAATTGCAGCAAATTGAACAATCAAAACTCTTCTGCACAACCTTACTCAAGAACTCTTAAGTAACTTCCAACTCGTGAGTTACAACGTTTTTGTCGTGGGATTATATCGGAAATATCATAAAGCTTTTTCCGGTATACAACCAGATACCGTTTAAAACAATAATCACCCCAGGCGTACAGGCGTAAAGGGAACCAACTACGAGAGCTTTAATTGCACACTGATTATTGTGTGGTAACACTATGTGCCTTATCATCATGACCATGTGGTTTGGTGGGACACAATTAGTCGAATGAAGTGCAACTGTAATTGCAAATCACAAGACAGATTTCATGGACCGCAAACCGTGCCCGAACGGTTCGTAGGGCCATGGAGCGGCTGCGCAGAAAATTAGGTGTAGGACCACGGTGAGTTGCGTAATTCTGCAAGATAGCCGCACCCGATTGAAGGGTGAATTTTTTGAGCAGCTTAGATTTCAGTTCATTGAAACTAATGAACTACAGAGACCGGTGGCGGTGGAAACGTCAATGGAATGACAAGCCAAGCTTGGCTTAGACAGTGCCTGTAAGTTTCACGCTGACGAAATGCCCAGAACGACAGGCCCCTGGTCCCACGTGTGGCAGGTCAAGAAAAATATGTACGCCAAGACTCTTGTCGCTGGTTTTCTCACGCGACCTTGAGATGGACGGGCTACCGCGGTGATGGTGGTAGATAGAGAGGCGCCTCGACCTAGGCGGGCCTGCGAGCGGTTGCGGAATCATACTTCATATGGCAAAAAATATTTTTGCAGCCGCTCTAATAGGGAAATTCATGCTTTCTTTTTCAAGTTTTTTTCCAAGCTTTTCTTAGGTGCTTTAATTAACAAGGCATCTAAGATTACTTAAACACCACATGTACAATGAACCGTTGTAGCATTGATGGAGAAACTGCTCCATCTATAAAAGCCAATAACATTCCCGTTTTCTGAAGTCTTTTTTTTTCATATCTTCATTCACAGCATTACTAGTCATAGACATACAATAAAAAATGGCCTTACATCAGTTTGACTATATCTTTGCCATTGCAATGATTTTTGGATTCTTGGATGCTTTCAACATCGGTGCTAACGATGTTGCTAACTCCTGGTCCTCCTCTGTTTCTTCCAGATCATTGAAGTACTGGCAAGCTATGATTTTAGCTGCCATTTGTGAATTACTTGGTGCTGTTTTGGTTGGTTCAAGAGTTTCTGATACTATCAGAAACAAGATTATTGATGTTACAATTTTCGAAGATGAACCAGCAGTTTTCATGTTGACCATGGCTTGTGCTTTGGTTGGTTCTTCCGTCTGGTTGACCATTGCTACTCTCATTGGTTTGCCAGTTTCTACTACTCACTCCATTGTTGGAGGTACCATTGGTGCTGGTATTGCTGCCAGAGGTGCCCAAAACGTTCACTGGGGATGGAATGGTGTTGCTCAAATCATTGCTTCATGGTTTATTGCTCCACTTTTGGCTGGTTGTTTGGCTGCCATTACTTTCTTGATCTCAAAGTACGGTGTTTTGGAAATTAAAAACTTTGACAGATCTTTGAAGAATGCTTTATTGTTGGGTCCAGTTTTGACTTTCATCACCTTCTCCATCTTGACCATGTTGATTGTCTGGAAAGGTTCCCCAAGTTTGAACTTGGATGACTTGTCAAAGGGAGCTACTGCTGGTTCTATTTTGGGTGTCGGTGCTGTTGCTACTATTATTTACATTTTGTTCTTTTACCCATACTACAGAAGAAAGTTGGTACACAACGATTGGACCTTAAGATTTTATGATGTCTTAAAGGGACCAACTCTTTTCTTCAAACCAACTGACAATATTCCACCAATGCCAGAAGGACATCAATTAGTTTTGGACTACTATGAAGGTAGAAGGGGTGAACACGAAGCCAATACTACCCAAGATAGTTTGGATGACGAAGCCAAAGTAGATTCTTCTGCCAACTCAAATGATAGCGACAAGGATCTTGAAATCAGAGAAAAAGTTGAAACCGTTAGATCTGAAGGTGAAAAAGATGTCTGGAATGTTTTCCGTGATCACTGTCCAAGAGATATGTCCACTAAGCAATACTGGGGTACATTGGCCAAGCAACCATCGAAATGGGGTCTTTTGTTCACTCAAGTTGTTTTCCATGGTTTTAACAGAGACATTATTCACTCCCAAGTTGCTGACAAGAATGCCTTAAGTGGTGATTTGAGTAAAATGTATGCCAGATCCAAGTTTTACGATAACAGAATCGAGCATATGTATTCTTTCTTACAAGCTTTGACTGCTGGTACTATGTCTTTTGCCCATGGTGCTAATGATATTTCTAATGCCACTGGTCCATTATCTGCTGTTTATCTTGTCTGGACTACCAACACCACTGGTGCTAAAGCTGATGTTCCACAATGGATTTTAGGATATGCTGGTGTTGCTTTGGTCATTGGTTGTTGGACTATGGGTTACCACATCATGAAGAACTTGGGTAACAAGATGATCTTGCAATCCCCATCCAGAGGTTTCGCTATCGAATTAGGAGCTGCTGTCACCACCGTTATGGCTACCCAATTAGCTATTCCAGTTTCTACTACTCAATGTGCCGTTGGTGCTATTGTCTTCGTTGGTTTGTGTAACAAAGATCTCAGGTCTGTTAACTGGAGAATGGTCATTTGGTGTTACAGTGGATGGATCTTCACCTTACCAGTTGCTGGTATAATTGCTGGTATCTTGAACGGTATCATCTTAAATGCCCCAAGCAGAGGTGTCACTTACAGCATGAGTTAATTTATTTCCCTCTTCATTTTCGTCTCTAATAATTAGGATATGGTAATATACACGTTTAATTTGAAAGCTTGTGTTTCTAGGAGTTCGATCTTGTAAAGAATTGGTTGAATTGTTAGATTCAATATCGCGAATTTATTCTATTTCCAAATCACAAAGTACCATGTCTTATGAGGATAAGTTTGACAGTTCTCTCGATTTATTGAGGAGATTGGATCCTAAGAAGATCACAGTTAACTTGAATGATCTTTGTACAATTATACAGAATCAAGATGCCGATTCCGATTTGGTCCCTGACCTTCTTTCTTCAGTGGACACTCCCTTGAAATTAGTGGTCGATAAATCCAACAACAAGCAATATTTGAGTTGTGACTACAACAGAGACGGTGACTCATATAGGTCTCCATGGTCTAACAAGTATTACCCATCTTTCTCTTCTGATGATGATGAATTACCCCCTTTCCCGTCTGACAACTTGAGACAATTGGAAATCAAGGCCAATGAAAGTTTTGACGTCTACAGAGACTTATACTATGAGAACTCTGGAATATCCTCCGTATACTTATGGGACACTGATGAAGATGAGATTCCAGATTCACTCAAAAATGGGTTTGCTGGAGTGGTATTATTTAAAAAAGAAATTGATAATGGTGAAGGAAAATGGGATTCTATCCATGTATTTGAAGTTGAGACCTCGAACTCGGTAACATTTTCTTACAAATTGACTAGTTCTGTGATACTTGATTTGAGTAATACCAAAAACTTGTCAGTTTCTGGAAACTTGACCAGACAATTTGATGTTACGAAGAAATTCACTGGCTCGAATGACACTGGCTCAAACTTGGAAACATTCCATTTGATCAATTTGGGTCAATTGGTAGAGAACTCAGAGTACACCATAAGAAATTTATTACAAGAGGTTTATTTTGATAAGTTGAAGGACATCATCTTGAAGGATTTGAGAAAGTTTGGAACTGATGATGCTCAATTGCAAGCAAAGCAGAGTGACTTGATTAAAGGCTTACAGGGTTTATAGCTTCTATAAAATATACATAGGATTCTCCGTTTGACCTATTAACCCAACAACACCAACCCAATCATGCATATTCTGAAGCTTGTGGTGGTGGAGTAGCATGTTACCCCTTTCGCAGCTTGTTTCAGATTTGTTTCAGATTTTTTGATGGCTGCAAATACTTATAAAGAGGAAAACTCCCACATTGAAAGTGGGAATTTAATTTATTCTATGACAATGCAAGATATACAATTCAGCAACTTCCAACAATTCAAGATTTCCAAGACTACTCTGACTTCGACAATTACTTCAACTGCCACTAAGACCCTTTCTACGATAACTAGACCTGCTACGAGAAGCATTACCACACCCTCAGCAAACTCTGGCTTCTGGTTAACTAGTACAAAAGAAACATCATATGAGTCCCTGGAAACTTCTTGGACTTCCTCATCCTCAGATGTGCCATCTGTCATTGCATCAGAGACTATCTCAACCTCAGCCGAATCTTCGATATTAAACCAATCGATTAAGGGAACCACTAGATCAAAGGGAAATACTACAATGGGATTGGCTCTTGGAGTTCCTTTAGGAATACTTGCCCTAGTAATTGTTCTCTTCGGAACTTGGAATTACTTCAAGCATAAAAGAGCCACAAATGATCAAATTTTACCTATGAGTAGCAATTTCTACGATTATCTGGAATCAAACAAAAAACAGCCAAGCTCCAAAAGCAGACTTAGCAATCTTTCTGACCCTGCAACTGCAGGAAAGGAACCACAAGCAGAAGAATCTTTCTTAAATCCTTATTTGAACCGACTTTCCACTATTTTAACTCCCATTAAATTCAAGCCTGGTCCTAAAAGACTCCGTGTCAACAGGGAATCTGGGTTCCTTAAAAGGATGAGTAAATTCGGAAAAGTCAGAAATGAATCTAGTGATTCATTCAATGCCGAAGAATACACTATTTCACCTATGTATTTGAAGAGGTTCAATTTAAATAAACCAAATACTCCGCAAACAGCCGATGATAAAGAAACTTTTTCGAATTACTACAAGCTGAAGAAACTTCCCAAACTTCCATCCCTTCTTCAAATGGAGAAAACTGTGAATGAAAGGTTGTTTAAAGTAGTCAAAAGCTATAAAAAGATTCTCAGTGATGAAATGGATGTTAGTGTTGGAGAAAGAGTTGAAATCTTGAAGGCCCACAAAGATGGTTGGTGCTTTGTGAAACTGCTTGCAACGGGTCATTCAGGTATGATTCCACGTTTATGTATCGACTTAGAGTGAGCCCTGCTTACTGAAAATCCAATTTTAAGGTATTTATTCATAGGTATCCTGTAGAGGAGTTTTAATACATAATTTACAAAACGAATAGTACAAGTTCAACTCCGGCCATTTCAGCTAATAGTATCTGGAGTAAGGACTCTGTTGTTGTTGTTGCTGCTGTTGATTGGGGAAGGTCTGGTTAGGTGGTGGTCTTTGGTTCCGGACTTGTTGATAAGGATGAGAAGATTGTTGTTGGGGTTGGGCCAGATACTGGAACTGCTGGTATGGAGCGGATCCATCGTTTCTAAGGTTTGTTGGTGGAGCTTGATGATGGTATTGTCTTTGTTGTCCTTGCATTGGCTGTCCTTGCATTGATCTGTTCATTTGTTGTTGAGGTGGAGCTTGTTGACGACGAGGTCCATTGCTAAAACTCGTGGAAGCAGGAACGCCTGCGTTGTAACTAGCAGAGGGAGGAACACCTGCATTATAACTAGCTGAAGGGGGGACACCTGCGTTATAGCTGGCTGAAGGAGGAACACCTGCGTTATAACTCGAGGAAGGTGGTATTCCAGAGTTTGGGGGTGGTGGTCTTCTATGAGGTTGATGTGGTTGTGGTTGTTGGTTCATTTGTGGTGGTTGAGGTTGAACTGGCCTCTGTTGTTGAGATTGATAATATTGTTGATTTGGAGCTGGTTGTTGGATTGGCTTCTGCTGTTGAGTTTGGTAACCAAACTTAGGATAGCCTGTTGCATTTCCATTATTAGGTGGCCTGTCTAATGGCATCTGCATTTGAGAAGAACTTTGATATTGGAACAGAGATGGGGCACCTGAAGCATTAGGTGCTGGTGCCCTGGTCTGCAGCTGAACTGGGGCCATCTTATGTGTATCCTCTCTATAACCGGTCATGACAGGTTGACTATCCACATCATCATGTTTAAACACAGGCAATTGATTTTGGGAGCTGTTAGGAGAGCTGATATAATGAGGTTTTTGAATACGAGCCTTGTAAGGTGAACCTTCACTCTTGTGGGGAGGAGGAGGTGGAGGAGATCCAGTATCACTTTCCGAGTCTGAAAATTCATGATCCCTCAAGCTCATTTCATGAGTCTTTTTCACATGAGGTGATACAGTAGCTATGAATTTCTCATTGAATTCGGTGTACTGAGTGTTAGGAGATTGAACAGACGAGTAAGAACTATTTCTGTTGTTATAAGGAGGTACCACCAAATTTCCACGAGATCCATTAAATGCTCCGATTTGTCTGGTATCAATCTTATCACTGTTATTAGAACTCTGTCTGTCATTATCTGAATCATCTTCCTCGCTAAATAAGTCGTGGTCATCCTTAGGATAGACGTTTTCACTCAAGTTTATCTTACGGACTTGGGCAGGCAATTCGTCTTCGATCAACTCTTCATAAGACCCATTCAATAATTGGTTTCTATCCACATTGAACTGATCAGATGGAGATTTGAGGGTGCTGTATTTCTGGTATATATCTGACAATTCCATTGATGAATGAGGATCATTTCTTGGTTCAATCGTCAAGTTATTACCAGCTCTATCAACTGGAGTATGCACCACTGAACCATTAGAGAAATTTCTCGTTTCAGTTGACTGTTTTACGTTAGGAGGTGGTAGCTTAGTTGATTCTTGCACAACAACAGGAGGCACATTGTTACGGTATTGATTTGGTTGTTGTTGAGAAGGTAATGGCTTTTGTTGTGGCTGTTGTTTCTGAGGAGGTTTCCTCGTTGGGCTTCCATTACGAGCAAAGCTAGCACTTTCTGGAGATAATGGACTGTTCAATGAATTCACGGCCCCAGCAATACCTCTTGTGCTTCCACAACCTTCATAACCTCTGTCAATTTTAGATTTCAACACGGATCTGATATTATCATTCCAGGTCTTGACGTCCCAGTTTAAGAAATCACCTCTTCCAGAAAAGTCCTGTAAATCAGTCAATTCTAAATAATGAACTCTTGGTAAAGTAGGTAATCCAAATAACAAACTTTGAGGATCGTTTCTTTCAGCCTTTAATCTCTTTGGTCTTCCATACAATCCAAAAGAATCAAGTAACGGTATCAAGAATCTAATAAGCGTATCAAATCCTGGGACTGAGCTATGCTGTTCTGGCATCAAGAAAATAGAGGTGTTCTTGAAGTCATCAACAGACTTTTTTGAGACCTTAGTTGACAATGAAGGGGATTTGAAGTTAATGTATCCTTCCAATTTCAACATGGTACTGTGGTCAATCAACAAATGAGATTGTGGATAAACAGCAGACACCGCAGAACAATTCGTAACCACAGCCATTAACAGTTTCTTTTTCTTCTGGTCATTTTCGTAGAACAAAATTCTACCAGGAGTGAACTTATCATTTCTTTTGGTAACACTAGGTTCAACTACTGCATAACATCTTTTCCAGGCCATACCGGAACCATATCTTATACTGACCCAATCTTCGTGATCAAATCTTTTCTCTGCCAAAATGGTCCTGATATCAGATAACCTGGAGCCTCTAGCACTCAACAAAGCTCCAGTATATGCTTGTTGTAACGACTGATACTCAAAGTTAGATAATCTTAATGCCAAATACCAATTATTTAAATCACTCGATGACTTAAATTGAATGATATATCTGTTCTTCAACGTGGTAGACACAATAATGACGTTATCCAAATTTTGTTTGGCAGCTGGTAATACCTTCATGGCATTATAAACCGAATCTGTGAAGTTGATGTAATTTGGCTTGGAACTATGCTCCAATAATGCAGCAGGATTGTGTTTGAATTCGGCCAAATTGGCAGCATCCCAGTACGCTAACTGGTTACCTGTTAATATTCCATAAACTTCCTTCCATTCTCTTTCTGCTGGTTTTCCATCTCCATTCAAATCGTAATACAACATAAAGATACCTTCGAAGTATCTTCTATGGCCTTGGGATGATAATAAAGTAACTATGGGAACTAATTCGGGAGACAAATCTTTCAAGTCTGCTGTGCCACTAGTGACCCTGGAAGTGCTATCTTTGGAAGGCGAACCGGCATTCGAGGCAGGAGTTGAGCCCGAACTCGTTCTGAACGTCTTTTTCACGGCGTTCATGTTATGTATTTGTGGGAATTGGTGTAGGGATCAGGCAAATTGTGGGATCAAAGTGCTGCGATTTTAAATGAGTTAAATCGTTGGGGTAAATGGGGCGAAGTGAGCACCGAAAAATAGCTAGATCAAGCAAAGTATCGGGGAACTAAGTAGGAAGTAACTGTTGATCAAAACAAGGAATCCTACAACTTAAAGGTTATAAATAATAATAACAACAGCAAATAGTAGCTGGGAAAAATGGGTTCGGATCAAGTTTTTTTTAAGTGATTTTGCTGTCGCACGCTCGAAAAATACATGCATACACAGACAATAACAAGAAGTGAAAATTGTGTACACAAATATATGCAAAAATAGAGGTCTATTATACACGCAGTTTGCCGTAAGAGAATTAAAAAGTAGGACTTAAGAGGTAAGACATCTGATTGGATATGCATATATTCATACCTACAAGACCTTGCGCGTCGGGTAAAGTGCACTATTGTTGTTTCGGGCCAACTGGTTACCCATTATAGTAGTTCTCAAAACAGATGATGTGCTTGGGTCTAAAGTTTTATTCCTGTTCAGGATAGGTGATGCACGACAGAAAAGGATATTTTTTCTGGAGAACAACAGACAAGACCTTCTTGTGTTCTATAGGAAATTTCGGGGGTTAGACTTTGCCCAGATATCAGTTTACGGCTTGGACAAACAATTCGTGTCGTGTAATTTCTGGTGATTTTCTTGGGGTTGTTTTTATAATTGCAGGAAATTTCGCTGGGATAGATTTAACTTTCACCAAAAATACGACACTATTGCAGCTGTGTGCAGGGATCGACCATTCGACGTTATTTTGATTCACGATGGAGGCGATGTGTTCTTGATAAGTTTGATTAGTTCGAGTCCCTGAAGCAATTCAGACTCGGCTGTGGTTATATCTTCATAATTTAGGGCTGAAATTGCAAATTTACAGTGTTTTTGAACCTTTGCAATCAGATCTTGTTTGTCAAGAATCGAGTCAATGCTATCTTTAGTAATTGGAGTAGGAGCCTGGGTTGACGAACTTGGTTGTTCTGACTTCTTTGTGGGTTCGAATCTCTTTGTGGGCTCAGACTTCTTTGGAGGCTCAGAGTTTGACCCGTCTCTTGATTCTGGAGTTTGAGGAGGGATTATATGGATGGATGAGCTCTTATTGATATGGCTCAAATCATCTCCTGGTAAATATTTGGGGGGTCCTGGAAGTTTGATGTCATTATCATTATCATCATCCGGATTAACGTGTGGAACACCAGGTAAATTGATGTCATTTTCATTAGCATCAGGGCTTTGTGGCAGCTGGTTAGTAGCATCTTCCAGGTGAGGATCAGGCTGTGCCTCAGGCTTTGCATTGTCGTCGATGAACGTTGGTGCAGAGGGTAAGTCGACGTGTTCTTGTGGCTGTTCATCTACAGCCTCAGAGTCTTCCATGGCTTTGAGTTCTTTGTCTAATTCATCTTCTTCTCCTTTTATTTCAATCTCATCTTTGAGTAATTTGCTCAAGTTATACTTCATCAATTTAATTCTATCTCTATTAGAAGCAAGAAAGTCAGCCATACTCTCGAACTTGCCGTTAGTGATTTTAAGAACATCAATTTCATCGTTTTTAAAAATATCAATTAAACTCAAGAATGTCAAACACGCTTTCATTTTGCTCACGAGTGTAGGTTTATTGCTTCCATTGTAATTATTCAAATCTTGAATGCAATTGTTGAAAATCTTCAACGTAAAGTTCAACACAACATTAATGGCTAAATTCTTATCTTCTAATACTTTCTGAAGCGATTCATCATCGGAGCTTTTCATATGTTCGGTATCATCCAACAATTCAACTGTGAACAGTTCAGCATCAGCTCCATTTTTGTGGAGCTTGTTATTTAAGATGTATTCCAAAACATGAATCTTACAATAATAGCTGACAATGGCATTCACAGAGTCTAATTCATTGGCACGAAGAATGTAAGGTACAATATTTTTATCGGTTTGAAACAGTTCAGGGATTTCGCTTATCATTATGGATAGTTTAAATTTTGCGAATCGTGAGAATAGATCTTTTTGTAACTGTATTGTACAAATAAATTGAACAAACTCAGCTAGAGATATAAGGGTTGATAAGATTCCCAAAATGTGGCTCAGAATACTATAATTTGGACTGTTCTCGATAAATAAATGTGATTTACTATGTACAAACTTCGTATGTGAATTATAATTCTGGCATTCTTAAGATTTCCCGATCTTCGTTCTTAGCATCTTTCTGTAACATGCCTAAAATCTCTGAGTTTTTCCACTTATCAGGTAAAGGGGTAACGTCATAGTTTTCGGTGGCCCAGTAATAGATGTCCCAGTCTGGTTCGTCCAAGAGCTCGTCGTATTCCTTTAACTGTTCCATAGTGAAAGTATTAAGATACTTTTTGGCGAATCTAGACAAAAGCAAATCACTTTCCAAGATTCCCCGTTTTCTGGATTGATAAACTAATCTGGCTCTCATAGTATCGATGGTTTCTCCGGTTCTTTTGATTGGTAAAATTTTCATTCTGAGTTCTTTATTATATTCGGGATTTTGTGGTTTTCCCTCGTTTAAAAACCGACGGAAAACAGGAGTCTGAATTTTGCACAAGGCAGACATGCTGTTAATCCGACTGGCCATACTTGAAACTCTTGATATCTGTTGTTGAATCATTGCTTGATCGTGATCAAATGTTAGTAAGAAAAAAGTTCGCATCTTTCAAAATATCTTTTATTCTCCACGTCTTTAACATCGCAATTAATCAATAGTCCTTTTGTAGCTCATGGGTAAAACGGTATCAAAGCTTTCAAAGGACGATTTGAGGGCATTACGTCTGGCAACGTATTTTGACAAGAGAGAGTTACAACAGTGGTACAAGGGATTCATTAGAGATTGTCCTTCTGGCCAACTTTCGGAAGAAGAATTTATCAAGGTGTTCAAGCAATTTTTTCCATTTGGGGATCCAATAGACTACTGTCACTATCTTTTTAAGGTATTTGATGTTGACCGGTCGAACTATATTGATTTCAAAGAGTTTATAATTGCATTATCGATAACATCACGAGGTTCGATAGATCAGAAAGTTAATTGGAGTTTCAAACTATACGATCAAAACAAGACTGGGCAACTAAAGTTTGATGATATTCTATTAATTGTTAGTGCTGTTTATAAGATGATAGGATCAATGGTGGCCTTGCCAAATGATGAAAGGACTCCTGAGCTTAGATGTCAGAAATTTTTTAAATTGCTTAACAAGAATTACAAAACCGATACAATTAACCAAGAAGAATTCAAACAATTGGTTAAGTTGGATCCAGCTATAATGAATTCCATCAGTTCGTTTGATGGATTGGTATAATGAATCAAAAATTACAAAATACATTAAAATAGAATTAAAGAATGTACATATCTATCATGAAACTTGAAGTTGAAGTGTGTTAATTATCACGTTTGACTTTCCACAGCCTCTAGTAATCCATCTAATAACTCATCAACTTCATTGATGTCAACTCCAGTACAAAAGCTAACAACTTTTTTGAACTTGGAAGTCAAAGTGTCATAATTCTTCAAATTGGCTAGCTCTGCCTCGATACTTTGATTCAATTGCTGGTAGGAATTGATCCGGGCTTTGAGTATCACTGAGTCTGGGAGACTATTGATAAGGTCTTCATCATTTTGAAGACCATCTAGAGATTCGTTGTTCACTAGTTTATTGTAGATCTTTTCAACTCTGAAAGGATGGTCCGCATCAAAAGCCTCTTCATTATCATGATCATTTGCATCATTTTCATTACCTTCATCTACTGTATCATCTTTAGGGATTTCTTCCTTCAAAAGCTCAAGTTTTTCAGTTACATTTGCCATTTGCAATTTAAGGTTGTCTAACAAAACCAATTTGTCATTGATTTTTCTGTTCAAAAATTTGTTGTTGGCAGTTATTAAGGTCGTATCGTATAATTGTTGGTTAAGCCCATTGATTTGTTGTTTCTTGTTATTCATTATTGTCTCATATTCGTTATTAGTGTTTTTCAACAAGTCATTAATACTGTTGAATAGTTTGTTGGTTGAAGTTAAAGACTCATTCAGCTTGTTGCTGATGTTTTCATGATCGCCATTGACGTCGATGATGTCTTCATTTTCAAGATCATCGCCTGTGACCTCGACCTTTTTGCTTAAAAACTCGAAGCTGGTCTGGATGAGTTCCAATAAGTAATAATCGTCATCATCAAATGCTTCATACTTGATTCCAAGCTTCTTGTAGTTAACCACCTCCTTAACAATATCAAGATCTATGGGCTTAACACCTGCGTTATTGGTCAATTGCAAGTCGGCCTTCAATTCAATCAAGAACTCAATCAACCATCTATTTTCATGTTCAGCAGCCATATGTAAAGGTGAATTACCGGTTTCTGTATCTTGTAAATTGATAATTTCATCGGCCAACTTTTTAATGTAATATTGACTTGACACATTCAGCGACAATAAGAAAGTAAGAATCTTGCTGAAATAATACTTACAGCTCTCAAATTTCTTAGCTGACAGATCTGCCAAGTAATGTAAAAATGACCAGTTCTTGGAATTGATCAAAAATAAATTGGGATATAACCAATTCTTTAACAATTTAGGGAAATTTCCTTTAGCCATTGAATTGGTTACCAAAATTGTTGAAGTTAATGCTGTTTCCCCAGATTTGGAGCCTCTTATTGGACTGTTCAATCCCAAAGCTATAAAGCTCGAAACCAAATTGGTCGAAGCTAAAGTAGCTGCAAAATGTAATGCGGTTTTACCGTCATTGTCCAATGGAATATCAGTAATGTTATTCAAATCTGAAGAATGATCTTCGATGATTTTAAAAAACGCTTGTTCCACGTCTTTATGAGATACATTAGAAGATTCATTTTTCTTAAAGATTTCTCCAAATTTAAGCTTCACTTCATTGACCAAGTCGGCATTCTTGTCTTTTGTAGAAAGTGGAGGTAATGCATATGGGTAATTAGAGTTAGTCTCCAAAATATTTTTGAACTGCTTGAAAGAAATCAGATTTTCATCAGACAGTGCCGCAATTTCATCGAATTTACGTTTTCTAAGTAAAGGAGACCCTGGTTCTTGATTTATGCCTACATCATCCTCATCAGTATCCTTACCACTGGTACCATTCTCGGTGACCTCATCCCCAAACGAAATCTCATCTTTCACAGATATCTTTGAAGTATCCACAAGCTTAGGAAGTTCATCAAAGTCATGAACATCAACCAAAAACAACTTCTTTGTCAATTCGTAAATGTCAAATTTGTTGGCTATAGTCACAGCTTTATCAAAGGAAATCCAAATACCTCTCAAGTAAGTGTTTTTATCTCTGGATAAATCGTTGAATTCAGGCGTATAGCCATCAGCTGAGAAGTACTGTAAACTGGAAACAATGTTGTTTTGGATAAACTTATCAATTACATCACTAGAACAATGGTTCAAAGACACCAAGATCGCTAGAAGTTGACTGACGTTGACATATGAGTCTTGGACACGTCTCAAAACAAACACAGATGGAGTGTTATCAATGTTAGATGGGAATTTCAAATTCAACTGAATACATTTTTCTCCTGAATATTCTGCAGCATGAATGCTCGAGACAAAACTGGTTTCAAGGTGGGTACCCGTCAACCTCTGGTTTATAGAATTGGTGGTGGTGTCACCTATCGCTAACGGAGATTCCATTATTAACACAATTGATTATGGAAGTGGAGCGTTGTGGAAAAGTTTTGGATTCGAACTTCAGTTTCTCACGCATCCATTTTATTTCCTAACACGGACGTGTCTTGGTCGTGCAAGAGGCAATGCGACGCACCCAGCTTGCAAAATCGAGCTCATCGAGAAGTCCTGTAACCATCATGGACTATTCAGACCGAGTCAATTCCAAAAAGGGGGCTGGTGGCGTGGCAGATGCCCAAGAGGCCAATGTACACAGAAAGAAGCGTGTACAGGAGCTTTTGACCACCTCGATTCTTAATCTTGACTCCGATCCCTATGTGTTTCGCAACCATCTTGGTCTCTTGGAGTGCAAGCTCTGTTTGACAACACACAACAACGAGTCTTCTTATTTGGCACACATTGGTGGTAGAAAACATCAGTTGAACTTAGAGAAACGTCGTGTGTTGGACGAGAAGGCAAACCGATCGTTTGAGTCTGTGAAAAATGGTATATCCATTAACTCAGTACAAAAGAGAAAGTGGGATGCAATAGGAACTCCCCAATTTAAGGTGACAAAAATCAGGGATCCCCAAACCCTCCAAATGGGATTGCTAATACACATGAAATATCCAAAAGCAGCCACAGAGCCATTATTCAGAATCCAATCTTACTACGAATTGTCCTCCAAGAACCAGAACGTCACGATATCATATCACGACAAATATCACCGAGACGGCCAAAGCTCGGGAGCTCCAGATACCAAAGAAGATGCCACAAACCTGCAGTATGTGGTGATTCTGTGTGAACCGTACGAAAACGTTGCAGTAGTGGTTCCTGGAGAACAAATTGACAGTGCAGCCAACGCCGAGGAAATTTCTCGAGGGCTTTGGTGGTATTGGGACAGAGATACCGGAGACTATTATCTCCAGTTTCTCTATAAATGAAATAGAATCTATATAGATAGCGTAATGAGACAACGAGAAATCAAATGAAAAATCAAGTGATTTGTGCGCAGCAGAAATTCGGAAACCCCAGAATTCACCAATGGCCACCAGTTTCTTTTCCAGATGCAAAGAGGCACACCGGTTGGTGTCGGGATACTTGGACGATACTTTGGAGTGGGGGTATGTTCCAGAGCTGCGAAGTCGATATCAATTCAACCCAGTTGTTCGGAACCAAAATAAGGAGAAAATCCAGAAATCCGTGGATGTGTTGAAGACCTGTTTGCACAAGTACAATTTGGACGAAATAGCCATAAGCTACAACGGGGGAAAAGATTGCCTTGTGATGCTTTTGATATTGCTCTACACCATATACGATAGGTTTCTCGACGTGAGCAAATTAAATATCAATAGTTTGTCAGACAATGAGAAATATTTCACCGAATCGTACTTGCGGACATATGAAATGGATAGTATTTACATTAACAGTGAAGACCCCTTTCCCGAGGTGTCTGGATTTATTCAAAAGTCTACCGAATACTACAAGTTGCATGCTCGAAGTATTAAAGCTTCGCTCAAAGAGGGTTTCGAACAATACTTAAATTCAAATCCTAAAATCAAAACCATCATCGTTGGAATCCGGCATTCTGACCCCTTTGGTTCGACTTTGACGTACGAACAGGAAACAGATCATCACTGGCCCAAGTTCGTGAGAATCCATCCGATTTTACATTGGAACTATGTGGACGTGTGGGATTTTATTATTGGCTGTAACTTAGACTACTGCGTCTTATACGACAGAGGATATACCAGTTTAGGAGGTGTGAAAAATACGGTTCCAAATCCTTATTTGCACCGGGACGAAACATATTACCTCCCAGCGTACGCCATGACCGAAGATGCAGACGATCATGAACGTATGGGTAGAAATATTAATAGAACATAATGTACATAAACCTATTTCCCTACTCAATGCTTCCTCTTCTCTGTGGAGCCTTGTTGGTATTGGCACTATCCACCAATACGTTACGGAAGTATTCATTACTAAGGGGACCAACTCCAATCTTCCCAAGAGCTACTTCAGCACTTGTGTGGCCAATAGAATTGTCTTTGGTGTTATTGATTCCCAAGTTCTTAAGTTTCAATAAAAGCTCCACTTCCTTTCGGTTATTTTCGTCTATAAGGTTCTGTAAATGCCGAATGTACTCGACTGATTTCGTAAGAATTTGTCCCTTGTTGGGCTTACCATCTTTGGTACCACTATTCTTCATAGCCAATTCCTCTTCCGTTTCTTTGCCGGTAATGTTCTCTTTGAAGAACTCTTCCGGCACCAACGTCAAAAGTTCCTGGATTTTATCATTGATGTTATCTCTTCTCTTTCTTTCATTCCCACCATCTTCATCGTCATCATCTACATCATCTCTCCTTGAATCACTGTCATCATTCAGTTTAATGGGCACTAAAGACCCTCTTCTAGAGGACGGCTTGGAGATTCCTCCATGGCTGGCTCCACCACCTAGGGATTGGGATAATTGTCTCTTAATATCTAATGAGTTTGCCATAAAGTCGTTCTTGGATTCTGCTTTGAGGTTTATACTTGGAATTGGAGACGTGGATCTACTGGGCCCAAAGGAAGGACTTAGATATTCGTCTCTAGGCATGAATGGGAGTTTTTGTTTTATTTTTTAGGTGCGACTGGGATATTGGGTGCAACACTAACGAATTACATTGTACTATGGTAATATTTACAAGTAGTTTATGGTTGGATCTATAGTTCTTGTTTCAAACGAGATGCCATTTGTTGGAGTTTCTTCTCTAATCTACGGACTCGTTCGTCATCGTCTTGGTTCCAGATTGGAAGACTTCCTCCCACCAATTTATTGGTGCTCATCTTTAAACTGTAGTAGTCCAATACAATCTGTTTGAGAATGTTAAATGTCAAGAGATTTCCTTGGAATCCATTGTTGTCCATTTCCATGAGGAGAATCTCTATTTGGTAGAGATTATTTTTCCCATGGAAAATCCAGATGGTTTTGAGGATTTCGTTGTAGGTTTCCTGGTCGCATCCCACAAGATAAAGATTCAAGTCGTTTTTAAGAATGTAGAACATGGTTAATGCAAGTTGTCCGTCCTTCAATTTGTTAGTGGCAGTTTTTATGAATTGGTTGATTATGGGGGAAATAGTGACGGTGTTAACAGTGGGGTTTGTAGGGTCTTTGGTACATGTCTGCTGAATCTCTTGTAAAACCTCATCGATCTGATCCAGTTGCAAACTTGTAAGTTGTAATTGATTTGTTTCCAAGAGCTGCAGCATTCTGGTCAAAATTTGATTGAGAAATTGCAACAATTCCCGTGGAGTTTGCATTGATTCAATGTGCTGTAAAGTGGGCAGAAGAGCATCCTGTATCTGCTTGAACTGGTCTACATGTACTTCGTAATTACTCTTGAAAATGTTACTGTAGTCCTTCAAACTATCAGAGATTCGTTGATGACGATTCTGTGGCTCTGGAATTTGAGAACTTAAAGATGAAATAACGTCCATGAAAAGTCCGTGCTCTTCTGTTCTTGCTGACTTTGATTGTTCATGAGATGGAGACTCCAAGTTATCTCTAAATGGTCCCGGCTCATCTTGCAAATCAAGAGAATCAAGGAACGATGACATGTCTTGATCGGAGTATGGAATAGAATGTTTAGAAACCAACAGATTGGGGTCCCGGAGATCTGCTAGGTCATCGTGTATATCTTGGCTTATTTGGGAATGATTATTTGAAGCTTTAAGTCTATTTGGCTCGCTCTGGTCAAGTTGTTTGGGCTCGTTGTTAATTTCGTTGATGATTTGCCGAAGTCCTAATGGATCCGAAGGCCCATCTGTATATAAACGTCCCGGTATCCTCTGCATGGCTCCACATCTTATGGCTAGTGAGGTACCTTTTATTAGTCTTATCATCATGACGGTGAGAAGTTATAGAGATGAGTTTTTCAATGCGAACAAATTAGGTGAGGCTTGAACTATAGATATAATACAGTGGGATAAACTTACAGGACAGGATTCGAGGAATTTACAATGGAATACTTCCCTGTCTGTGCCCCCAAAGGGATAAGTGACAACTCATCGTTGTTTTGGTCTTGTGGGTCCGTGAAGTCTTTGTGGTCAAGAGTCCAACCGAGTCTATCACACAAATAGGCTGCAACTTCGTCACAATAACCAAACAATGAAACGTCGAACTCATGATGGGGAATATCGTTTTTGTTTATAAGAATCTGTGGGATGTTTTCAGGGATTTTCTTAACGATATCAGCCACCGGAGCAACTTCAAGTGACGTTCCTATGCTGATGAGTAAATCACATTGGTGGAGGTCTTCTCGTATATGATCGTGGAATGTATTGGGGAGCTTTTCCCGGAAAAATGTTATGTCAGGCTTGAAAACACCGAATGATTCCTCCATGAATGCATCGGCTGCTTCAAGTTTAGCTCTCTTTTTCTTACATTTTGGACACAAGCTAGGTGTCTTGTTAACCAAGTCTTTTCGGATGAAGGATAATGGTACCTGATACTTACAGGTCATACACGTAGCTGTAGCAAATGATCCATGGCATTGGACGATCTTATCCTTAGAGATTTTGGCGTTCTCCTCGAGATTATCGATGTTCTGGGTATAGTTTCGAAGAAGTTTGTTCTTGGATTCTAGAAGTTTAATGAATGCATGCAAAGGTGTATAGGCATCGGGTGGAGGTAAAATCATATGAGCAATGGAATAGAAAATAGACGGATCTAACCTGAAGAAGTCCAAGTCAAAGACTTGCTGGGGATCATCTAACCCTAACGAGTTCAAACGTGAATAGAATCCTTTTGAAGACCTGAAATCGGGAATACCCAAACTGGTCGATATACCTGCTCCCGTTATCACCATAATATTATTTGCCGACTTTATCTTCTCTAGCACATGGTCAATCGACCAGAAGTCCGCAAGCTTATGCCTCTGTTTCAAAACCCGTTGTATAGCCAAACGTAAAAGATTAATCAAGTTCCGAATGTTCGGGTCTGGGTGCCTAGAAAGATCCACTTGATACCCCAAGTACGATATAGCTCTTAAGATGTCACCACTATTGGCAGTCTTCGGCAAATAAGCCTTGACAAAAGGGCCACTCCCATTGTTTTTCAAATACGCTCTGGCCCTAAACATGTCTTCTCTATCAACACCACTGCCCTCCGGACTAGCATCAACAAGAGCATAACCTCCAATCACAATATCATCTTCACTATCTTCCAGAGAGCTTTCGTCACTTTCTTCGTTGTCTTCGCTGTGTATGCTGTCGCTATCTATCTGTTCGTAGACAGAGCCGCCCATTTCACCTGGGGAAGCAGCAATTTCACCGGTTGAAACAGCAGAAATCAGGGGATCAGCCACACCATTAGCAACATAAAGTTCCAGTGGATCTTGCAGAGACACATAGCCGGTCGTTTTGGCGGAAATATCTATGGACGGATCGTTTGTGGTGAATGTGGCTTCGTCAGAATCAGATGTGGTGATGAAGGGTTTTGTGGATAACTTCCTGGCTGGCAGGTTTTCAAGGGGATTGTCGGCCACCCGCTTTCGGTACAAGTCGGATATGGGGCGGGAATCCGAATCAGAATCCGGCTCTGATTCCATAAGAATGATATCTGATGCGTCCATGTAATGGCCAGTTGCGATAAGAAGAGTATTTGCGCGAACGAGTTGCAAGACACGAGTCGCAAACACGTCGAGATTGAGAAAGATGGTCGAGGAAAAGAGTCGAGGCACCGCGGTGGGACAGGCCGCGATTGTGAGAAATGCCGCGATGGCACACTTCGCGGTGGCAGCAGCGCAGAAGTTGAACGCGACACAAACGGCGCCTCGTTGGTCGACGTTTTCCAAACTCGACGTTCTTTTGCGTTTGTGAACGACTTCGAAATTGAGTCGATGAAAAATTAAAATTGGAAAATTAACTATCGTTTCTTTTAACAAATTGTCAATTGTCGAGAAACGGGATGTTACCATCGGTCGAATTCATCAAGACCCCTTCTCAGGGTCCCATTGAACCTGCTAGTGACAAATGTGGTATTAAAACTACCGCCAGTCCAACCATTCACAATGCTCCTTTACCAGCTGACGGTCCTGGATCAAAGCATTTTTCCAACTTATTGTTAGGAATAATTTTAGCTGGAGTTCCATACTTCATTGTCAGAAAAATCGGTTTGGGTTTCAAGACCTGGATCTTTTTCTTCTTGTTGTTGGCCATTCCTATTTTGATGGCCTTCTGGACCGTTTTGTCCACCTACTCCCCAAGACTTAACGAAAAGGTTAAATTGCCTAACAAGCCGGTTGGCCATTACTTGGAATTCCACAGTGAAGAATTAAACGAGAAATACGTCAAGTCCAACAACGGTCAAGGTACTAAGATTCCAATGGAGACTTTCCATGAATTGTACTTTGACGGAAAGGTTAGCTTCAAGGGTGATTGCTTAGACATCTTGGAGTACAGACACGATTGGTGTAAATTTTCTTTCACCTTATCTTTGTACAGATTCTTTTTGTTGGGAATGATTCCTGAAGTTATCATGCATTCCAAGTCTCAAGATGAAGAACAGGTCAGAGATCACTACGACAGAGGTGATGATTTCTACACCTGGTTTTTGGGTCCAAGAATGATCTATACCAGTGGTGTTATCGGTGATATTACTAAGGAAGAAACTTTGGAGCAATTGCAAGACAACAAGTTGAAGACTGTTGCTGAAAAGATTCAATTGGATGAAGGTGAACACGTTTTGGACTTAGGATGTGGATGGGGAACTTGGGCCACTTTTGCATCTTCTCAATATGGTGCTAAAGTTACTGGTATTACCTTGGGTAGAAACCAAACCAAATGGGGTAACAGTTTATTGTCTGAATATGGAGTTGATTCCACTCAATCCGAAATTGTTTGTTGTGATTACAGAGATGCTCCTAAATCCGGTAAGACCAACGGTAAGTACGATAAGATCACCTGTTTGGAAATGGCTGAACACGTTGGTATCAGAAGATTCAAGACCTTTTTGCAACAAGTTTATGATTCTTTGGAAGATGATGGTTTATTCTTTTTGCAATACGCTGGTTTAAGAAAGAGCTGGCAATACGAAGATTTGATCTGGGGTTTGTTCATGAACAAGTACATTTTCCCAGGTGCTGATGCTTCTACTCCATTGTCGTTTGTCGTCACTGCTTTGGAATCTGTTGGTTTTGAAGTTGTTTCTTTAGATAACATTGGTGTTCACTACTCTGCTACTTTATGGAGATGGTACAGAAACTGGATTGGAAACAAGACCAAGGTCTTGGACAAGTACGGAATCAGATGGTTCAGAATCTGGGAATACTTCTTGGCTTCTTCCACCATTACTTCCAGACAAGGTGGTGCCACTTGTTACCAATTCGTGTTGAGAAAGAACTTGAACTCTTACCACAGAGTCAACTACATTCCTCAACAAGAAGGACTTTTGGGACCAATTAAAAAGGGAACCAAATGGGCCAAAATCTAAACTAAGTAACTAATAAACTGACTTAGATAACCGTAGAAGTGTAGAATTTTTTCAGGATTTTCTTGAAATGCAATATCTTCGGAGTAACATGTTCGGAGTTTCAGTGCCAGACAAAATTAGAGTTGGTGCAATTCGGAGTTTTACTGCCAGGACATTGTTTTGGTGCAATTCGGAGTTTTATTGCCAGGGCATTGATCTTGTACTACCAGGGTATTGTTCATGGGCGTCAGAGGTTTACTGCCAGCACATTATTGTCAATTATCTTCAGACCAACAAACCATTGTCCCGGCCCATCTGGCTGCGGTGATTATCTACGTACAGCCTATGGGTGCGGTGACTTTGAGTCATGGAGTTAAACACCGCGCCGCGTGGCACGTCCAAATCGCACAAATGGCACCACCGCACATTCAGCCCAACGCCTCGGAAGCGTTATCGCGCGCCAAAATCCCATGCTCGGCGAGTTCCGAACGACCGAGCTGTTAACTCCTATTGGCAGCGATTGTCATGCAAAACCTCTGGTTTTATCTCCATATCGATTGGTTCCGGTATCGGGACCGGCCCCCTGCACCGAGTAAATGACGCACGGTTGACTCGACTGGTTGACTCGACTCTCGTATGAACGGAAGTTTGCCGGGTGGGTGATTTCAATAGGTTATCGACTCAAATCATATCACCATTAACTACAGAGGCTTCTAGAGGTTTACATAGTAATTACCAGACCGTGTGATGTGTAACGGCGTGGAACCCGATCCGGTGACAGCACCTGTTCGGAAACGCCGAAACAATCGAAGTATTTTGACTCTCTCTCTCAAAAGTCTCACATGGCTGCGACTCTTGCAAATGTCAGAAATTCCTGGGGTATAATCAGTTTTTCAGGGAAAACTATAAATTTGATTGCTTTCCCGGTTTTTTTTGCATACCAGTAAAAAAATTATGTCTAGTCCATTCCCAAAAACCATCGATAAAATCAAGGGTGTTGAAATCCTTGCTCCAGTTCCTGACAATGCCAAACACATTTTCAACGTGGAGGCCTTGGGATTGTTAGCCACTTTACACAGAAACTTCAATGGTAAAAGAAAGGAGTTGTTGGCCAACAGAAAGATCCAACAACAAAAGAGAGATGCTGGTGAATTACCAGACTTTTTACCGGAAACCAAGCTGATCAGAGAAGATCCAACCTGGACTGGTCCTCCATTGGCTAAAGGTTTACAAGACAGAAGAGTTGAAATCACCGGTCCAACCGACAGAAAGATGGTGATTAATGCTTTAAACTCCCAAGTTGCCACTTATATGGCTGATTTCGAAGACTCATTGACTCCAGCATGGGCCAATTTGGTTGACGGACAAGTTAACTTGTACGATGGTGTCAGAAGAAACTTGGCTTTCGAATCCAACGGTAAGAAGTATCAATTGAACTTGGAAAAGGGAAGACACATTCCAACTTTGATTGTCAGACCAAGAGGATGGCACTTGGAAGAAAAGCATGTGTTGGTTGATGGAGAACCTGTCAGTGGAGGTATTTTTGATTTTGCTCTTTACTTCTATAACAATGCATTTGAAGCTTTAAACCAAGGTTTTGGACCATACTTCTACTTACCAAAGATGGAACATCATTTGGAAGCCAAGTTATGGAATGATATTTTCTGTCATGCCCAAGATTACATTGGAATGCAAAGGGGTACCATCAGAGGTTCAGTTTTGATTGAAACTTTACCAGCTGCCTTCCAAATGGATGAAATCATTTATCAATTGAGACAACACATTGGTGGTTTGAACTGTGGTAGATGGGATTACATTTTCAGTTACATCAAGTCTTTAAGAAAGCACCCAGAATTCATTTTACCAGACAGATCCCAAGTTACCATGTCTGCTCCATTTATGAGTTCTTATGTTAAACTTTTGGTTAACACCTGTCACAAGAGACAAGTTCACGCTTTGGGAGGAATGGCAGCGCAGATTCCAATCAAGGACGATGAACAAAGAAACAAGGCTGCTTTGGAGAATGTTGCCAAGGATAAATTAAGAGAAGTCCAAGCCGGTTGTGATTCATGTTGGGTTGCACACCCAGCTTTGGTTCCGGTCGTATTGAAGGTTTTCAACGAAAACATGAAGGGTCCAAATCAAATCAATGTTCCACCAAAAACTCCTTACAAACCAATCACTGCCAGAGACTTGTTGTCTCCTCACGTTCCAGGTGCTAAGGTCACCGAACAAGGTATTAGAACCAACATCATTATTGGTTTGTCATATATCGAAGCTTGGTTAAGAAACGTCGGATGTGTGCCTATCAACTACTTGATGGAAGATGCTGCCACTGCCGAAGTTTCTAGAACCCAATTATGGCAATGGGTTACTCATGGTGTCAAGACTGATACCGGTAAAACCATCACCAAGGATTATGTCAACAAATTGTTGGATGAAGAATATGCCAAATTGGAATCGGCTGCAAAACCAGGTAACAAATTCAAGAGAGCTTTGGAATACTTCAAGCCAGAATCTTTGGCCGAAAAGTACTCTGACTTTGTTACCACCTTGATTTATGACGAAGTTACTACCATTGGTAGACCAGTAAATGCTGAGAAATTGTAGGTTTTTATTTATTTATACGAGTTTATTATACGAGTGTGTTCTAACCTTTTGTAGCAAAATTACCATTTGTAATTGAATCAAATAGCGCGCAGCAAAATTCAAATCAACCGAAGAAATTGCATATATAAAGATTGGTGAAGATGATTAATAAGAAACAGATCCGATTACTTTCTGTTTCAGCATTAGCTATAATAATAGTGTTTGTGTTATATGTTAAGTCATCGGATGAAAGTGGTTTATCTGGGCTTCAAAACGTTTACGATAATAATATTCTCAACTCAAACAACAAAGACACGGACGACGAAGCAATTAACAAAGAAATATCCAAGTTATCTCAACAAATAAAGGAAGATGACGAGTTACAACAAGCAGAAGGAGAAGTAGCCGTGAAAGAAGAAGCCACATTAGAAGAAGAGTTGGAATTTGATCCAGTTAAAGAGTTGATTGAAATTAGATCATTATCTCCAATGGTGGTGTTTTCCAAAACATACTGTCCATATTCTAAGAGATTGAAGAAATTATTGACTGACCATTACGAAATCACTCCCCAGTTCTTCGTAGTGGAATTAGATAAACACAAGCACGGGAAAATATTACAGGAACATTTGGGTAAAATCTCAGGAAGAAACACGGTACCAAACGTTTTAATTGGTACCTCGAACGAAAGTAAAGGTGGATGTGATGACTTCCTCAACCTCCATGAATCGGGAAAATTAGATACGTTATTAAATGAATGGGGAAACAAGAAGATTTCGGTGAAAAAGTTAGAAGCTCCTTCAAATTTATAATCCAATTTTTTACCATTACAGACTAATGTAACATTAAATATATATAAAAGTTTATTTAAGCTATAATATATTTCTTTTCATTTAGAACTTAGAGAACTTCTTAGATTTAGCGACAGAAGCAGAGATTCTCAACACGTTAAATCTAACAGTCTTGGAGATTGGTCTACATTGACCAACAACAACGGTGTCACCTTCTTGGACTCTGAAAGCTGGAGAAACGTGAGCAGCAACGTTCTTGTGTCTCTTTTCGTATCTGTTATATTTTGGAATGTAGTGCAAGTAGTCTCTTCTGATGATGATGGTTCTGTGCATCTTGGTGGAAACAACAGTACCAGACAAGATCTTACCTCTGATAGAAATGTCACCAACGAATGGACACTTCTTGTCAATGTAGGTACCTTCAATGGCAGCCTTTGGGGTCTTGAAACCTAATCCAACATCCTTAAACCATCTCTTGGTCTTTCTGTTAGCCTTGGCCTTTGGGTTTTGGAAAATGTGAGGTTGCTAGATAGATGTTAGTATGATTGATGACTTTGGGACAAATGCCAGTAAACGATAACATAACAAGTTTCCACAAGTAGAAAACGAAAACTTCTATTTAATCACGGTTTCAGAAGGTGGATATTTCATGCTAATTCAAATAAATTTAGGAAGTTTCTCGTTGGTTAACGTCTTTTCATCTTCTCGTCTTGTGGACGAACGGTGCTGGGATCTACTTGTGATTCTTGTTGTTGCTCTCGTTCTTATGACACTGGCTGGTAGTTATATTAGTTGAATACAAACCTTTTGGAAAGCCTTTTCAGATTGAACGGTTAATTCAGTAGCCATGTTGATTAACTTGTAAAGGATATCTAGAAACTAAATGAAAAATTTTCCCTGGTATAGTGAGAAAAAACTCTTGGAGCTGTGTGCAGGAGGGAAACTCAGTGCCAGAGCGAGCGAGTTAGGAAGAGCTAGGGTCGCAACCCTATGACTGCGAGATTTGGGGTATTCTGCAGGTTTCTGGTATCACCCGCACGCTCGCACCCTCACGCACTGGTCCAGTCCTTGCCCACACAAGTCTTTAGCACCACAGTCTCACGCCTGCCGCGGTTGTCGCACCAGCCTTCCCCCCCGTCAGGCGGTATGTCTGTGTTTGCCGCACCAAGACCCTCAAGTCTCCGCGAATCTTGTTTGTGTTTATCATCTCCATAATTAACCACTTCCACATTAATTCCATCTTATATATCTCCTCATCACATATTCACACGTTTCCAGGCCATGAGTTTCAGGAGAATTCCTTCCCATCACAACCCCGACCACTCTTTGCTCAACCCGAACGATTCCTCTTTTTTGGCCCATAACACCACCACAAGAACTGTTTCATCTGGTTCGGCTTCCATGATAAGTACTCCCAGCAACAACATTCGCAAATTCCAACACAACCACAATGAGGATCCACAGAAGGACCGAGAAAGAGATCGAGAAAGGATCAGACAATCGAATAATATTGTTTCCAAGAGTAAAAGCAACAATAATAATCACCTCAAACCAAAGAAGCTGTCGAATGTGAATTTAGTCAAGAATAAGCTATTGAACTTGCAGAGACTGCTGAAGTTGTACAATAAGAGAATCTCAGCAAACGAGGAGGTTGAACGTACACAGCCAACTTTTGGCTCTAAGAATTTCATACGAAGGCCCATTGGGTTAAGCTCATACGATTACTCTGTTTTTAGGGGGTATCCTGACTCGAGTGACGGACTTGCTCCTTCAGTGAAAGAATCCCAGGTGAAGGCTTGGGAATCTGCAGAAAAGATCACCAATAATCTCATTTTCGATAACGATAGTGACCTTTCCGACGAGGATGAGATGATTGAGGGTGAAACCCAGGAAGATATCCAAGTAGAAGGGAGCCACATCAAACCACTAGATAGCGGATCGAAACGAGTGGATGAATCTGATAGCTTGATTCAGTCTTTACCTGGGTTCACTAATGGGGAATTGGAGATTGTATGTTCTCGGTTCAAGGCTCAGCAGATGTTGGGCCAGATGGATGAACTTGATGCCAACAATTTAGAGGAAGATGAACGCAAGATGCTTTGGAAGTACCGCCAGGAGCAACAAGCTAACCAGGGTAAAATGTTTAGTCAGTATCTGTCGTTGACTAGTAAAAGAAAGGTTCAGATAAATCAGAAGAAGGATTTATTCGATAAAATATTCGGATACAACAATACCTTGAACAAAGAATACATTACCAATAATACCACATATTCTGCTATAGATAATGCGTTAAATACGTCAAAATCTTTCCACGAAGACAAGGAAGAAATTAACCAGTTGTTGAATGAAGATAAACAGTTCCATATTTACTTGGAGGAGACCAAGTCAAACTTGAAACTACTCCGTAACAACTTTCTACAGGATATGGTGGGACAGCTTGGCACTAATGCTACAAAACGAAAACTTAACCAAGCCAATCAAAATGATTTTGATAATGAGAAGTTCCAACAGCTCATCTCTGCTAAACTTTCTAAATTGTACAATGGTGTGCAATTAGATGGAGCTATGAATGATGATTTTAATGCGTTTGCCTTATCATACTTAAGAAGAAGTCTTAAGTACGACGAAGACGAAGATAATCTTAATGATCTATAGACTGTAATATACGTTAAATTTATTATCACATTTATCGGATTGCTTGGTTGCAAAAAGAAACGCATAGCGAAGTTAAAATGTGATACATCACTTTGTGGTTGCAAATTTGATGCATTGCAAAATTTGTGTTATGAATTAGCAATTTTCTATTTAATACAAAATTATCTTCTCTTTGACGACGGGATTTTGTAACCGTCACGCGCATACAAATAATACCGGACATACTATACAAATAGCTTATCATTCATTCATATAATAGCCGTAATCTAGACCCGGTACCTGACAAATTCAGCTTCGGCCTTCAGGTCAGCCACTTTACTAATCCGAGTCGTGCGCAGCGCGCACCGTTTCTTACAAAAGGTGAAATATTTCCCACTGCAATCTAATGATAAGCAATCGAATTATATCAAAAGCTGTTCCTCGATTATCATTATTAAGTAGACAATTATCTTCAATGGCCCCAATTCCACAAAAGTACGATTACCTCGTTATTGGAGGAGGTTCCGGCGGTGTTGCCTCTGCCAGAAGAGCCGCTTCTTACGGAAAGAAAGTGCTTTTAGTAGAATCCAAACCAGAGAAATTGGGAGGTACCTGTGTCAACGTAGGATGTGTTCCTAAAAAAGTCATGTGGTATGCTGCTGACTTGGCTCATAGAAGGCACCATTTGCTGAAGTATGGATTATCCAACAATAGTTTTGAAGAAGACGAAGTCAAATATGGTGATTTCAAATGGTCTTATTTCAAGGAAAAGAGAGACGCTTATGTGAAAAGATTGAACGGTATTTACGCCAGAAATTTGGATAATGAGGGAGTGGAATATCTCTATGGATTTGCCAAGTTTGTTAACAAGGAAGGTGACGTTGAAGTTACCTTAACTGCTGACCAACAGATCAGCTTCTTAGAAAACAAATCATTCTCCAAAGACGAAAAGTTGGTTTTCTCAGCAGACAAAGTCTTAATAGCCACTGGGGGAGCTCCAGTAATTCCACCAAATGTCCCAGGTGCTGAATTGGGTCTTACTTCTGATGGTTTCTTTGAATTAGACTACCAACCTAAATCGGTTGCGGTTGTGGGTGCCGGATACATCGGTGTTGAATTAGCAGGAATCTTCAAGAGTTTTGGATCTAAGACCCATTTAGTCATCAGAGGAGACACTGTTTTGAGAGCCTTTGATGACTCTATTCAAGAAACCATCACCGATTACTATACTGAGAAATTGGGAGTCGATATTGTCAAACAATCTGGTAGTGTTACTAAGGTGGAAAAGCTCGATAATGGATTGAAGAAGGTTTACTTAGGAAATGGATCTACTTTAGAAGTTGAGGAGTTGATCTGGACTGTGGGTAGAAAGGGAGAAATTCAAATTGGTTTGGACCAAGTTGGTGTTGAAGTGAACGATAAGGGTAAAATCGTAGTCGATGAGTACCAACAATCAACTAATCCTAAGGTATTCTCTTTGGGAGATGTAGTCGGAAAAGTCGAATTGACTCCAGTTGCCATTGCTGCTGGTAGAAGATTATCCAACAGATTGTTCTCCGGAAAACCTGAATTTGCCAATGACAAGTTGGATTACAATAATGTTCCATCTGTCATTTTCTCTCACCCAGAAGCCGGAAGTATTGGATTGAGTGAAAAGGAAGCCGTTGCTCAATACGGTAAAGATAACATCAAAGTGTACAAGTCCAGATTCGTCGCCATGTACAATGCCATGCTTGAATTAGACGAATTAAAACAACCAACCTATTACAAGATAATTGTTACCGGTCAAGATGAAAAGGTCATTGGTCTCCATATGGTTGGAGAGGCCACTGGAGAAATCTTACAAGGATTCGGTGTAGCCGTCAAAATGGGTGCCACCAAGGCTGATTTCGATAACTGTGTGGCCATCCACCCTACATCTGCTGAAGAACTTGTTACCATGCGTTGAATAAACTAGACTAATAAATATATATATTAAAGTTGTTTTTGTTTATGTAGCTCATCTCTATTGAATTTTCATATCTTTATCGTTTCATACGTTTTGGAGGGGGACCTCTAACTGGTGGCTTAGGCTTCTCGCTGGGTTTCATGAAGAACATGGGGGCATTTTTCAACATCTCCGGCACGATTATCAATCTTATCATGGACCCTCTGACAAAAACCTGGCTCATGTGTGAGGTAGAGCCAGTTCCACCTTTGGTTATAACGGCATCATAAAGTGTTAAATTCATATTATCTTCATTTTCCAATAACTTACCCCGATACTTGTCTCCAGTAACTAGCTCCACCGTGACAAAATGTCCCTGGGCCTCATTCAATAGCCTTACGGGGATATCGATCTTCGGCATGCTGCAGAGTTACAATTGGAATTTTTCATTGAGTGCGACTCTCGCTTTATCTGGCAGCCTTGGCTATCCGAAACCTAATCTTAAATAATAATATTTAACATGTCTAACGAGGGATCTTCCAAGAAACGGAAGCGTGTACCTATCTCGTGTTTAAATTGCAGAAGGCGAAGAGTCAAATGTGACAAGGAAAAGCCTGCTTGTGGAGGATGTGTTAGAAATGGAGTGGCTCATCTCTGCGAATACTTGCAACCACATTGGACAAGTGAGCCTACTTCCAACTCGGATGTAGCCAAGGGAAATGACAATCCGATGATGCTTGAGAAGATCCTGGAACTTTCGAAACTCCGGCAAGCCAGGATGAATCAGGATCGGATCATAAGCAACCAAAGGAAAGAAATCGAGGATTTGAGGAGGCAACTTCTGTTTAATCATCAGCTTTCTACTGAGCATCAAGATGCTGACGAAAATACACGGAACAGCCCAGTAAAGGTGTTGGTGAAGCTTAACCCATTGAAGGAACGGCTTAAAGATACGTTGGAAGTAGAAGATACCTTCATATATTCATTGGGATTGGAACGGAAACAACTTGGTAAGCCTGCACGGCCAAAGAATATTAGAGACATTTATTCTTGGGTCAGTATAGTGATGTTGGATCCCAAGCTTTCAAATTTATGGCTAAAGATCAATAATATGCAAAAGATATATTATATGTACAAGTCATCAGTCAAGGAGAAGACTTTCACGTCTAAGATAACAGAAATCGATTTCACATCGCCTGGTCCAGGAGGAATCACTTCTTCACCGAAGTCGGACAAAGGTCTGAAATGCCCTGTTGTACTGTGTGATCTAAATTTCATGAATGATAATAAGTCGTTAAAGCTGACTGGAATTCCTTTAGATCGAAAGAGCCCCGTTAGAACGTGTGCTTATGCACTGGGCACAGAGGAAGATTTCGTGGCACACTACGTAAAGGCGTTCAGAGATTTTTGGAAGATAGCACTCAATAGCTTGAGAGGAAATGAAAAGTTGAATCATAGTCAATTGAAGTTCTTGATAGACTTTTATTTTAACGAAAAGTCGGCCCAGACGTCCCAATATCTTATTTACTTGTACAAAGAGGAAATCATGGGCTCTTTTCATGAAATCGACGGAATTTTGTGCTTGAGATTAAGAGAGAGTAACGAATTGACAGTGGAAAGCATGGAACGTGTCACTATTCGAGGGGTGTATATCTGTATGCTTTTGTTGATCATTGATGAAAGTCTTGATATTCTTCGAACCTGCCACCGTAATCTTCCTGGTGATACAAGACACCGTTATGAAACACTCTTCCCCAGCGAGATAGGATATGCCGATCTACCTTACAACGGCAATGCTACCTTGAACAGTGTTCAACAATATCTTGAGTTTGCCTTCATTCCTGGTAGAAATGATTTTACATTTAACAGATCTTTACCAGCCATAGCATGCGGGTTCCTACTTTTGAATAGAGACATTTTCAACTCTGGAAGGGAAGGAAACGAAAGAAATGAAGTGTCAAGAACCAAAATATGGAAGTTATTACTTACGGTAATCTTGGACGAAGAAAGACCACTTGAGATATGGAAGAATCCAACTCAAGTTCAAATTCCTGGAAATGAATCCAAAAAGAAGGTCAGAGACATTCGAATTCATATGTGTACATTATGGAATGAAATGATAAGATGTGTGAATGTAATGTCATATGCTTTAACGAGCTCTATCAGAAGTGATAAAGAGTTACAAAGACTCATTCAACGGGTCAGTTATAGAATTGAGGAGGTTCAAATGGATGGTAACCACCTCAAATATATTCAAACTTTGAAGACAAGCAATTTGGATCAAATTTCCACTGTATTACAACTCAATTATCTACTTGCAAATTTGAACATCTTCTTGAATAGAGGAGTTTCGAATCTTCTTGGAGTCAAGCTTACTATTAAAGATCTCGATGATTTGATTGGAGAATGTGGTAGTTGGCTCGAAGATGATCGCCTTGGGCGGTTACCAGAGAGTTGTAGAATGGAATTAAAAATCATGCTCCACATCAGTAACATTTATACCACATACATCATGTTTTTACAATTTGAAGAGAACAAGGTTGAGACATTGAAGGAAAACTTGATCACTGCAATCATCTTAAAAATCAACAGTTTCATAAAACTTACTAATACCATATTAGACCTCCCAACAGGAAGGCAAAGTCAATACCTTTATAACGCATTGTCAGGGACATTTGTGTTGGTAGTGCAAATTTTACTAGCTGTGCTACTTAGAGTCTGCCTGAGACCCAGTGAAAAGAACGAGGGTTTGGTCAAACAGCTTTCAACCTTTTATTACTCCATGTCCAAGTCCCTTTTACAAACTGAATCAAACATTTTGAAGCTAATCAGGAATGAAATGTCCAACTCCATCAACTCCACCCTCTCTCGTTTGAGAAATTCTATCACTACGAATAAGGCACAAACAGCGAAGTTACAGCAGCTCTGGACGTTTTACTTGAGCTTTCTTGACGGATCCAAGAAGTTTGATGTCAACTATAAAAAGGTACATGCTCATGTTTCAGGTTTGAACAATTTCATAGATGGTGACAGCAACCAAAACTTGTCAGGTTTTCAAAAATGTCCGGTTGCACATGGAGAAGCAGGCTGTCCGGTAATTCACGGTCAAACTCCAAACCTATCACCAGGTGAAGCAGCAGGAAAGTGCCCAGTTGCTCATTTACCACCCGAAAGTCAGCAATGGCAGACTTTCAGAACTACCACCACTACTACTACTACTACCATCGGGAACACACCTTCCCCAGCATCCAAATGTCCAATTGATCACCGTCAATTTACCAAAAGTAACGATAATTTTGGAGCGAAAAAGATGAAATTTGAAAATATCCAATCTAGCCCTGACCTCCCAGCACCTAGTCCGGGTCTTTCGACAGGCAATGTCCCAAGCTTCGATATGCCCTTAAACACACAAGCTCGCTACGATGATTACGATGAGCTAGTGCAGCTGGGACAGGACTTCGAATTTAATTTCAAAAATTTCTCTAATCTTGACTTGGATTTTTTGGCAGATCCGTCTGTGTTTGAGGCTTTAAACACTCAAGAATTATATACTCTGGATCCTAACATTGAACAAGGATTCCAGTAATTATGACTATGTACTATTTTATATTAAGCGTGTGAAAATTCAATCGTAAGCGACTGCGAAAATCGCAATTAATAAATCAAATCAACTGTGCAAACGAGGTAAATGTTTCGTGGATGTATTAAACGCAACAGATTACGAGGATTCCCACTTGACTTGAGAAGTCAACTAAGGACTCGTAATTATGCCACTCATATTCCAAAGTCTAAACCAAGCAAGTTGGTAACAACCTTCAAATATGGACTTGGAATTGGTGTTGTTGGAGGACTTTTATACAACACCAATAAAACGTTTCATGATAGCACTAGAAATACGTTATTAACATGTGAACGAGTAGCCGTCGTGGCAGTCGCCACATTCAGATGCTTCAAGTTGTATAAGGATACTTTGGACGCTGATTATGATAATGCCAAAGAACGTGCCATGGCATTAAAAAGATGTCATAAAAGAGCGGCTTATATTACTTTAAAAGCTTTAGAAACCAACGGAGGAATATATATCAAGTTGGGTCAACACATAACGGCGTTGACATATTTATTACCCGAAGAATGGACTCTGACAATGATTCCATTACAGGATAGATGTCCAAAATCAACTATGGAAGAGATTCGTGAAATGTTCAAGACTGATATGAATGTTTCCTTGGATAAAATTTTCAGTGAGTTTGATCCAGAACCAGTTGGGGTTGCCTCTTTAGCTCAGGTTCATATGGCGACCATGAGGAACACGGGCCAGAAGGTTGCTGTTAAGGTTCAACATCCTTCTTTGAAAGAGTTTGTCCCATTGGATGTCCAACTTACGAAACTTGTTTTTGAATTAATGTATAAAGTTTTCCCCGAATATCCTTTGACATGGTTGGGGACCGAGCTACAAAGCTCTATTTTTGTTGAGTTAGATTTCACCAATGAAGCCAAAAATGCTCAAAGAACTGATGAATATTTCAAAGACCGTAAGTCTATCACAGCGTTAAGAATTCCTAAGATCATTGAAGCCAATGATAGAATCTTGATTATGGAATCTGTTACAGGTTCCAGACTAGATAATATGAAATATCTCAAAGATAATAAGATCGATCCAGGTGAGGTTTCTGCATGCTTGTCTCATATTTTTAATAGTATGATTTTCGAACCAGAAGCACCATTGCACTGTGATCCTCACGGCGGAAACTTAGCTATACGAGCAGTACCAAGGTCTATCTCAAAGAATGGGCACAATTTCGAAATAGTTTTGTATGATCATGGTCTCTATAGAGACATCCCATTGGAAATGAAGAGAGACTACTCCCACTTCTGGCTTGCTGTTTTAGACAAAAATATTCCTGATATGAAATTATACGCAGAGAGAATTGCCGGAATCAAAGGTGATCAGAAGTTCAAAATATTCCTTTCCGCTATAACTGGTAGAGATCCTGATACGGCTATGAATTATGACATTTCATCCAGAAGATCTGACGAAGAGTCCATCAGTATTCAAAAGCAATTACACAATACGGAAGGGGCTCTAGAAGACTTGATGAATATTTTGAGTACTATGCCAAGAATGGTCTTGTTAATCTTAAAGACAAATGATCTTACAAGAAACTTGGACGAGAATCTTAAGAGCCCATTGGGACCGGAAAGAACTTTCCTAATTCTAGCCAGATACTGTGCTGAAACAGTGTACGGAGAGAGCAAGGAAAGAGTTGCTGCAACAACCAAAAAATATTCATTTTCCCGTCTTATACTGACTATAAGTGCCTGGTGGAATTACCAAAAGAGAATTAACTCCTTATGGATTTTTGATCTTTACATGGCAATAACTAGATTTTCCTTCAATTAGATGTATATATTAACTTAATCCATATCCTTTTTAATTTTGTCCAACAAACTATTTATCCGAGGTGCCATTAATGGTTGTCCATGCCTAGTTTTCTGAGATAATTTGGTCTTCATATTCTCTCTGTCATGATTTAATTTTTCAATCTTCTGTCTTCTTTGCCTGACAGTTTCAAGATTACGTTGCCTTTTTTCTTCTTTTCTATCTTTGATGGCTTGTGAACGTTCTGCATACGTCATTGGTTTGGATCTTGGAGGTCTATCATTATTTTCATTATCACGAGTCTTTTCATTATCTCTAGAGTCATCAGCATCCTGTTGATGCTTTTGGGAGAGTCCTTCTTTTTCCACGAGCTTAAAGTAATTCTTTCTTAAACGGGCCCTATGAGTTAAAGAACGCTTAATCTCCTTGCTCTTGAAATCTCGAAGATCCTTATGTTTTTTCAGATCAAACTTTCTACCACTCATTTTGATGTTATCGATGAGATGAGATGCAAAGAAATCGCGACTACAAACTCTCAATACAGCGAAAACTATCTCTGCTGCCAATATCTTGATTTATTCGCGGTAAGATTTGCAAAGCCGACTTTTCACGTCTCAATAATAATAGATGGCTACCACAGATAACAGGAAGTACATTTCCATACCACAGGAACATGTACCTGAATCTGGAAATATAGATGCCAACCCCGAGGCCCAATTACAGGAGGAAATTGAACTCCATTCTCTTGACTCGTTGGACTATGAGATCGACGACTCCACAGATCAACATCAACTTGAACAACAAGAAAGTGAATCGGGTAAATCTGATATGAAAATGGCATTTATGAATATGGCAAACTCTATCTTGGGTGCTGGTATTATTGGCCAACCGTTTGCGTTTCGTAATGCTGGGTTGACTGGAGGAATTATTTCACTTATACTATTGACATACTTGATAGATTGGACATTGAGACTTATAGTGAAAAATGCCAATATGGCTCAAGCAAAGTCTTACCAGGATTTTGTAGCACATTGTTTCGGTAGAACTGGTCGTTTTTTATTACTATTTTCTGTTGGGTCTTTTGCTTATGGAGGATGTATGGCTTTCTGTGTGATTATTGGAGATACAATTCCTCATGTGCTTAAAGCCTTCATTCCTCATTCGATAACAGAGTCTGCCATTGTAGGATGGTTGTTCCATCGAAATGTTATCATCACACTTTTCACTACCTGCATTTCATACCCGTTATCTTTGAATCGAGATATCTCCAAGTTAGCTAAAGCCTCAGGTTTTGCTCTCTTTGGGATGCTCATAATAGTGATAATTGTGGCCATCAGAGGCCCATTCGCTGATAAGGACTTGAAGGCTCCTTTGAGTACTTCTGAATGGACTGTGAATACCAATTTGTTCCAAGGTATCTCTGTGATATCATTTGCATTAGTGTGCCATCATAACACTACTTTCATTTACAACTCATTGAAGATGTCTGTAAAACAGAAATTTGATAAATTGACACATATTGTATGCTTTATTTCAATGATTTGTTGCTTTGTAATGGCTGTAAATGGACTTTTGAACTTTGGAGGGAACACAAAAGGAAATATTCTTAACAACTTCAAAAGTGACGATAACTGGATTAACGTTGCGAGATTTTGCTTTGGATTGAACATGCTTACCACTTTTCCGTTAGAGATCTTTGTTGTAAGGGATGTGTTCAGAGATATCGTTTACTTTTTGTGGCATAATGATGGGGAAAGCAGTGGGAGTGCTCACTTTGAATTGAGCTCCAAGCAACACTTTTTTATAACTACAATTCTAGTGTTCTCGAGCATGAGTGTGGCATTATTCACTTGTAACTTAGGGATAATCCTTGAATTAATTGGTGCTACATCTGCGTCATTAATGGCGTATATTATTCCACCGATATGCTATTTGAAACTAAGCTATGATAATTTGAACTATAAATCGGCTACATCTGAAGAAAAGAAGCAGTTCCATTTATATAAAACTTTACCTTCCATTGCTTGTGCATTGTTTGGTATTCTGGTTATGGTTATAAGCTCCTTCATGAGTATTCGTAATAGCATTCGGAATCCCGAGAGCGACCATTGTGTGTCGGACTAGAATCATTCATCATCATCGGCATCTATTACGGTTTTCCTCTTTCTAACAGGTAATTCTGAGGCACTTACATAACCATCATTTGCATAATCACTTTCATCATCACTGAATACAATATGACGTTTTCTTGCTCTTAATTCCGGACTCAAATTTTCCTTATTATTTTCCTCTGTAAGTGTATTATCATCAGACTCTTCTTTATCAGACTCAGATCCTGACTCTTCTGAGTTGGAACTAAACAGAAGTTGGGTAGATTCATTCATTTGCGTGTTTTGATCTACCGATTCAGGCTCAGTTTGCGTCTGCTGTGTAAGTTGTGTTTGTGTACCCAAGAAATTATCGAGGTCTTGTGATTCATCATGTTGGGATGCTCTTAAATTTTCAGTTGCTGATGCTACTGCTTTGCTGACAGACGAGTCAAGATCAGCAGTTGTGTCATCTGCAAGCCGTTTCCATACCTTTTTGAATTCCTCTAATTGAGTAGAATTTACAATACCACCAGACTCTTGCAACAACCGACGCAACTTCTCTTCTCTAGCAAAGAATTCATTGTTTTTCTCGTCATCACTTTCATCATCAGAATCATCGATGTATTCTGATGACTTAACTGGTCTTTCAGGTTCTACAACCCGAGCACCAGGCACTCTTATTCCACTTTCTCTGGTACGTGATTTTGTCTTTGTCTTTGATTTCTGCGTATCTAATTTACTGATCTTCAGTCTCTTCTTTCTGGCCACTCCGACAGACGAATTCGTTTGACTGGAGATAGATGCTTCAAGTTGGTCCAACTTATCTAACTGGTCCATATAGTGATTTGTGACGGTCAGTGTTCCACGAGTCTCAAATGCAATAGTTTCATCATCTGGATCATAACCTCCATAGTTTATATCGTAATCATCTTCATATGAGTCTTTAACCGTAAGGAAGAAAAATGCATCTCTACCATCCTCAAAGCTTATTGGTTGGATGGTGATATACTTTTTCACCAAGTCCAATAACTCTACAATTCTTGACGAAGGAACTGACCCAGGAAGCTCACAGCTTTCTTCAAGAATATCTGGAAGCTCAAAATCAACAAGGGCAAGAAGACATCTTACATATGGATTGTTAATAAACAACCTTCGGAATTTATCAGGAGCCTGAAGTGCAATGGAGTTCAAGCTTTCTGGAGAGCCACTTGCCACCTCTAATAATCTTTGTTTAATGATTGCATCAAGGGCAGAAATGAACCAACCAATGAAGGCTTCTTTCTCTTGGCTATATAAAGCAGATACTAAAATCTTAACCTTTTCATCCAATGAAAACTCTCGAATAAATCCAACCTCTTTTGCCAATTTTGGTTGTGACTTTGATTCAGAACGATTCTGTACCAATTCTCCATTAGCTAAAAAGGATCTAAATTCCTGACTTTCAAATCTAGGAAATAAAACTTCAATTGGATTTGGGAACCTAGCAAATGCCCCTTTGAATTTTTTCATAAAATAAACAATAAATTCATCAACATGATTCCTTATACTTGAAGATCTAGGTAGATATGACCTAAGTTTGTGAATGACGTACATGAAATCGAGACGGTACAATCCCGTATAGTCTTTTTTAACGACAAATAATCGATGAAAATAAGACAAACATCTTTTGATTTCCTCATGGGAAAGATCTTCATACTCATAAAGGTAATCGATGTACGAGGAAACTGTTTCTGTATGGAAAAATCTAACCTCAGTCTTTGCCAAATCAAGCTCACGCTCTATCTTCTCTTCTTTAGCTCTCTCAGCATCTCCTTCATCATCACTGTAGTCGAGAACATCACCAAATCTATGGGTTAACCTACTCTCCATATCTCCATTGGTTGATCCGTTCTTGACCTTCTTTCTTCGTTTTTGAATGTAAAGCTTTATATTTTCCTTTGCAAAAGACTCGAATGCCTTCAAAAGAATATGCACGATATGAATGGACGTTCTTAAGTAGTCTGGTGAATGCTTAGAAGCCGATTGCGGAGCTTGAACAAGAACATTAAGGAAATCATAAGAAGTGAATAAATTTCTGACAATTCCTTCTCCCATTTCTTTATCTCGCTCATCTTGGGAATCTTCTTCATCTTCCGCTGTATCTTTAGGTTTAGAAATGAAAAGACCATGGGAGATCATAAGGAGCTCAAGAAATGCTACCATAGCAACATGCACAGAGCTCCATTGCTTTCCTTGAAAAGAAGTTCTGAAGTAGCTTAAAATTAAGATAAAATTGGTTTGGCTCAAGGCAGCTGATATGGAACTGAAATCAGCTTTATCATCATCTTCAGTAAGTTTCTCTAACTCCTTGATATTGTTTTTCAAATAATCATTCTTTTGCCGTTTATAATTCAAGAACCATGCAAGCGTCAAGAAATACACAGCTCTTTCGTATGGATCGATAAGAGTGAGATCGTCCACACTCGATAGCAAACTGCTTACATTGGAAATTAGATTATTGAAACAACCGCCAGCTAAGAATTGCTCGATGAACTCTTTTAAAATTACTAATGAACCAGCATTCAAGTAAACTTTATCACTTTTTGCATATTCATCAGAATCATACCTGAATGATTTTGGTTTCCTCCACTTTTTAGACTTATCCAATTTGTCTAGTGTCAGATTAGAATTCAATAAAGCTTCTTGACCTGATATCACATAAGACTGCTCATCGCCTTGAATGGACAATAGCGACCCAAATCGACCATGTCTGGTTGAAAGATTCTTGCTTTGGTATGCTTTACGTTTAGTTTCTTCCTTCAACAAATCACCTAGTTCAAGTCCTGCTGAACTTGACATCAGTTGCACCACAGTTGTATTATCTGGTTGTGGGGTTGAATTTGGAGGTTGAGGATCCCTTGTGGCCCTGATTGGGTTCACCACATGGTTAATATGCACATTTTTTATAAGTAAGTAGATGCATTCTAGACACGCAGAACCAAATAGTTGCTTATCAAAGTCATTACCTACCGAGTTTGCCATGGTTAAAAGAAACATCAAAACTTTATTACGCTTGAAACATCCAAAGACAGCATTGAGGGAAATATCTTCCATTGACACACCAGCTGGCATATTATCCACATTAGTTACTCCTTTGGTAGTTTTAGTACCAATTGATGAATTGATAGGAGAAATGTACAAAATATTTCTGACAAAAAATAGGACTAATCTCAAGATAGCATTATCTCTTGGTTCTCTATCTAGTTTTTCTTTAGCCATCGTTTGTAAGACCAACCGCATGACTGCCTTTAAGGTTTGTCCTTTATTATACTGCAATATATGCTTTTTGTAAATGATTTGGGATTTCCGAAGATTGGAGAATGAAAGTCTTTCCTTTTCACTGGAGTCTGGTGTCAATTCTGTTGGCCATGTTAATAAGACAAGTAACTCTAAGTTTGCCAACATGATTTTTTCCATGGTTCTGAAATTCTTAATTGGTTGTTTTTTGGAAGATTCTGAGTCCCATTGACAAAGCATTACAGTCAAATCGTTGACCACTAGTCCAGATTCAGCACACGCGAGGGCAACATCATAAGATTTACCTGCTTCATCAACCGATTTGATCCAACGTTTAATATCTTTTAGACAAGCCAAAGCATCATGTCCAAGCTTATAATTATGCAGATCCGAAGATGAGTAGTCAGGTCCCCCAAGAGCAGAAACCAAGACAGAAATATGGGCTTTTAAGATCTTTTGGGTGGGATTTTCGTTTGGTTTCACTGATTCTGCCAAATCTCTCAACCGATCTCTCTTTGGTGTAGCTTCAGGTTCCAGTTCATTGTCAGTATCCAGATCAGTATCTGGGTTGTCAGAAGCCTCTGATACCACAAAACCATCGAGATCTTCTTGGTCGTGAAAACTATGGAACTGATCTTCTTCTGATGAGCTCATTGATAAAGACGTGAATAATTTGCGACGCGTAAATATTAAGCTCAGTGATATCGCACTGGACCAACTACAAGAAAATCTATTTCTATCAAACATCAGACATTAACACATTTGTAGCCTAGTATCTGACTTCACAAGTAATATTAAAAAAAAACAGTCCATAGCTCTATAAATAATAAATAGAGAAGCAGATACCACGATAGCCAAATAATGCTCAGGTTGGTATATGCTCAATGATCTTAACACAAAATTAACTTTTATAACGATAATTAAGAGCCATTCTTAAGGAAGAACACCAGATAATTATCCATAGTTCCCATGTGACACGTCTTTAAGGTATCATTGTAGATAAGAATCCCCATTGTCGATAAGAATCCCCGTGATGATCGATCCACACTTCCATGTATGCAATTATAAGTGGGTGTTGGGGATAATTATATTCTACGCCAAACATACTAAGCAAAAGATGAAAAATCACAGCATTTATTTGTGCATGAATTACAGTTGTTTTAAAATATTCAATTAGAGTTTGAGGATGCTCAGAAAAGCTTAAGCTTACAAATGAATTGGACGGCCCTATGAAGGGGTCAGTGTAAGTCCTCCATTTGGAAGAAACATCCTATCATCAAATCGTAACACCCTATACCTACCAAGAACACCTAAACCCAATCAAATCTCTAGCTAGCACCGTCTCTGTTCTACCACCGTAAGACATTTGCATCCAAGTCGCACTCTGTTGCTCCCCACAAGTTCGCATAATGAAAATTTAAATCCAACCAAACGACATTTTTATTATTGTAATCATTTGACTTGAGCGTCCAACATTCATTACAATCAAACATAGTATACAATTAATCATCCAATTTTCCAATAATCAAGTATACACCCAATCAAATCATTTTGCTGACCGTTGAAAAGTTACAGTCGTTTACTACATGGACTCCACGAAGAAAAGACATAGAATCCCTGCCTCTTGTTCGGTATGCCGCCGAAGGAAGTCCAAGTGTGACCGGGTCAAACCAATTTGTGGTTCTTGTCGAAAAAAATCCATAGCCCATTTGTGTTATTACGAGCAAGAGGATGCTCCTGACCCTTTAGGTGGTCCAAGGCGGTCCTCGAGTGTTACCGGGAAAAACTCCCCGGCTATGATGGATCCTCTTTCTAATATCCACCAACAACAATCGCCTCCACAACTGGGAGGCACACCACTACCTCCTGGAGCTGGGCCACCACACCTGGGACATATGGGTGGCCCTGTACCAATGTTTGGACAAGTTCCTCAATTCTCGCCTCACCCACACCAACACCCACATCAACATCCACATCCGCATTCCCACCCTCCACATCCACAGGCAATGCCGCAGGGAGCTCCTCTGAGCCACGGAACACCTCCAGGAATTACTCCAATGCACCAGATGGCTGGTCCACCAAATGCGGTCCCAATTGCCGGGCACCAAGGTGCATACCCATATTACAATGGGACAAACGAAGCATTTGATGCTCCCCCCGATTACTCGCAGTTAGCACCAAGACCTGGGTCTAATGCTGGATCTATTGTGGGAACTGGACCCAATACAAGCCCGAGCTCTGGTCCAGGCTCTGCTCCTATTTCGATGTCTGGTTCCATGTCGTACAATAATCCTTACCACCCTATAGCTCCACCACCAAATGGTCCACCAGCTCCTAATAATTTTCCTATAATGTCACACCATGTAATTCCACCATTGAATTATGCCGAAAGTACTGGTGATGGTTTCAGACAAAGTACGCAGGCCAGCTCGAGCCCCCTGCTGCACCGGAATTCTGTACAGTTACCTCCTATTAAGGGTAATAGCGATGGATCAGTAGTGGTTTCTATTGGACCTAATTCGAATTTGAGGATCAACCCGAATGACGAGATTGATCAATTTTTTGACAATGCTAGTTTCCCTATGTCTCTTGAAGGACCATATTTACAGAGCCATGGCTCTTTAACTTATGTGGGTCTCACCAAAAGTGATAGATATGTCAAATTCTTCCGGAAGTTTGCTGCAGACTTACTTCAGAAGGGTCAAATATCCGAGTTTGTATCCAAAAAGAAACGGAAAAAGAATAGCACATCTGAGTCTTCACCTATCAACAAGAAAACAAAGAGTCAGATGTCAACACCTATGAATAGTGTTGCATCAACTGCTGTTTCACCTGCTGTTACATACACAAAAATGAGCGAGCCAGAGTCAAGGTTAAAGTCAGAATCATCAGTTGGAAGTAATGGTAAAAAAGAGCTCATACCTCCAAAAACTCAACCTGATGATGCCTTAGCTCTTACGTCAGACGACGAGCCTGATCTTATACCCACAAAATCGGAAACTTCTATAAAGCAGGACACACCGACATCTACAAGTAAGACAAGTGTAGGAGTGGACATTTCCGATGATGAAGATGGTAAGAAAGATATCAAGAAAGAAGAAAAAGAAGGTATAGAAGTGGAAGAAGAAGTGGAAGAAGAAGATGATGATGATGATGACGATGACGAGGATGACGTTGAAGAGACTGAAAACAAAGAGGGTGAAGGAGAAGATATTCTCGTGATTACCAAAATCAATGTTGCAAAAGAGAACAAAGAACCAGCTAAAAATAAGGGGCCTCCTTTGTCGATTCTTCCCGGCTTACAGGCACTATACCTGGGCCAAAATTCCCGGAAAAAATACTACAAACTTGTCGAGGCTGCAGTTTTGGAAATTCTACCTTCAAAAAGCATTGCTTTATCACTATTCAGTCGGTTTTTTAAGTGGGTCCATCCCTTTGTTCCCTTCATCAACGAACGAACTTTATTGACTGATTTCAATCAGGTTCTTGAAAAGTTTCCAATGTTCACCAATGATAGATATACAAGTATTACAATTAAGACAGATAAACACTTAACAATTGTGGGGATGATGTTGGTAATTTTAAGACTTGGCTATTTGTCTTTGATTCACAATCACAGAATTCATAATCAGTACAACGAGAATGAAATTGCCATTTTTAACGAGTGCAAGGAGGTGTCTTTTAAAACTTTTGCTGATGTTGTAAATTTATGCGTTCCTGATGAACATACATCACTGAGAAGTACTGTCCGTATGGTTCAGCTTCTTTCATTGATTTACTTCTACAGACAAGTGTCTCCCAATGATTGTCACGGTGTAGGTGCAGCAGATTCGCAGGTACTTTTTGGCACCATAGTAAGACATGCTCTATCTATGGGATTGAATAGAGACCCAGAGAAGTATTATGAACACGATACTATCAACACAAACAAAGACTTGATTGAGAGTTGGAGAAACCTTTGGAACTATTTGTTGATAACAGATGCATCCACCTCAATTCAAAGATCTTCAGTGTTATGTATCTACAGTGATGAAATTTCTGATGTCAAACCTGCCCGTTCCGATTCGAATTCAGAATTTGCAAGAGTTCAAGCAGGAATATTGGAAATAGGTAAATGTTATCGTAAACTTTCCCAAATATTCAATAATTTCAATCAAAGACCCAGAGTTATTGAAGTCTTGGCAGAGACGAACAAGTTAGAGCATATTTTCTATCAAATGTTTGGTAAAGATTTCTTCAAGGATGCAATTTGTAAGCCTGCCAGGGAAGGGAAATTTGGTATTGGAAGTCCAGAACACGAGGAATCATATTTGAAGGTTGTGAAGTATATGGCCTTCATTCTGTTGAGAGCAAACTTATCTTCAGTTTATTATGTGATTGCTATGAATTATGAAAGAAAAGATAGCCCAGAGAATAAGACCTCCACAACATCCGGTGTCGAGCTCTTCAAAATTCACTTTAAGAGTGTTGTACAATTGGTTTATATCATGTCCTACGTTTTTGATAATTCAGTAGAACTTTTCGGAAAGAACTACGATTACATCATTACAGCAGCAAACGAAAGATATATGATCAAAACTCATAGTTTCCTCACATCCTTCTTCATCAGATTGATGCACCAGAAACACTTATTGACATTCAGAGGATTCGATCCATCAGTCATGGAAAGACTCTCTGCTGTTGACAAGCTTTTCAATCTAATTCTTGTGGAAGCAGAATTGTTTGTTGGTAATTTCAGACAATTGAGTCTTAGGTATGTTAACTCCTACAAGATTTATGTTTTATCATACTATGTTCTTAAACAATGTATGGAGAACGTTGAAGTATTCTTCAAATATGCCTTAAATGACTTCTCGATGCTAAATGAGTCGACAAATATGCTCCAGTTTTTTACAGCCAGTGAGATCAATTATCTCTGTAAACTATGTGAGGAATTCAGATTCGCCAAAGATAGCCAGGAACGTCAACGTAGGGCAAATGCAATGTTCAACCCATACTTCAACAAAGGATTTGCCCTTGATGGATCCATGGAAGATGAAATTCCTGGAGACAATGCCTCGAAGCAAAACAATGGTAATAAAGGCAGCTCAAATAATAAAGACAACAACGGTACTGGCAACGGCAACGGGAAACCAGTGGAGGATGTCGAAAGCTCCGATGATGAAGCATTTGCTGGAGGCAGTCCAGGACTTTTCAATGACCACGTTAACGTTGTCGCTGCTGCAGCCGGACAAGTTCCAGAAGTCATGGGACTTGATCCTTCTCTTCAACCATTGAACATCGGTGGTCCCCATGATCTTAACTTTAAGAGTGACGATTTCCTCAAGTTCCTTGAAATCCACGGCGATTCAAATCATCTTGAATAATTTAAAATAAGCAAGATTTTTTTATGAAAGTATATACTTACGATTATACACTAATACAATTGATGTAAACCCGTAGTGCGGATAACAAACCAACTGTCAAGTTATCCCCGAATGGCCACCCGAATATCCCAAATTGTGCGCTCGGCCGAATTCTTTTCATAATTTAAATTAAATATACATTGGACTATTTGCAGCTACTTCATTATATTCAATGTCTTCAGAAACAAGAAAGAGGAACAGAGTATCTCTCTCCTGTAACTATTGCAAGCAGAGAAAAGTCAAGTGTGATCGAGGTCGTCCTTGTGGCTCGTGTGTTAAATACAGTGTTGCTGACCAATGTGAGTATCCCGGGTTTGCTGATGAAGGTGATGGTCCTAATAAAAAGTCCACTAACGGGCCCACTATGTTGGGATCAAAGCCTCTGTTTATGGTGCAAAATATGAATACTCAAAGAGGTCCGGGAAAGCCACGTAGCAACACCAGAAGTCCTCCAAACAATCAAGGTATGACGGGTTTTGCCCCAGTTTCTTCCAGTTCGAACAAGAGTTTTCAAAATGGAGCCTCTGCAACTCCTACATCGAAGGGAGGATTCACAGATAAGTTGGTGGAAGCAGAGCTTGATATTTTGAAGCTGAAAATCAAGTTAATTGAAGAGAGTATGACTATGAGATATGAAGCTGAATCTCAGAATAAACCAGTAAACACAGGATATGCTGGTATTCCGGGAGGGCTGTTTCCTACGATGAACCCCACCACTGGCCGTGACGGCATGCAGTGGAAAGACTCTTGGAGACTGGATCCTTATTCTTCCAACCTTCCTTCGTCTAATACCCCAGGTCCTGACACTTCGGCCAGTTCTAGTACCAGAAGTAGTAATATACCACCACCATATCCTCAGCAAAAGACTTGGAATAGACCTCCAGTCCCAGACGACATTCGGACAGCCGACATTCAAACCCGGTATCTTAAACAGAATCCTTACGATGATCCACACGAGGTAATTAACTTCTATCAAGGTATCAACACCTTATTTCTGAGAGGTTTACTGAAAAGACAAAGTTTTGGAGTATTTTCGTGGCAAGCAATTGTTGCTAAAGATAAAGCAGCTAGAATGGTGATGGACTATCTTGCATCGAATCTGAGAAGTACCAAGCTTATAAACCCACCTCGTCAGGTGATTGGAAAGACGGTTAAGATAGATGAGGACCAGGAAAAGGCTTTCAAGGTTCGAGCTAGTGAGAGTTTTGCTGGTGATGAGCGTAAAGCTGCATCTCAAGATCAAGTGAAAATAAAGATGTTTGAAGTGCTTCCTTCCGATGAACAATCCACCAGGAGACATGAAACTGCTTTGACATTAGGATTGGTTGGTGGTAGTGATCAGATCGATGATGATCTTGACCTTGCTGCAAAAATCAAGAAGATCTTGCCATATAAAAGAGTCGTATGGCTTCTTATTAATAAGTGGTTTACTCATGTTTATCCGTATATGTCTTTTGTTGATGAGGTTCATTTTAAGTCCGAGATTATAAGAATTATAGGTCCGGAGGACCACATAGACGAACCAATAGACATGATAAGAATTGAAAGTAATTTGGATTATGCTTATTTAGGAATCTTACTTGTGATGTTAAGGTTCCTGTACTTGCTGTTGTTCTCCAACCGTCAAGAGGTCAATGAGGCCAATTTAAAATCTACAGATCTGTCCCCTGAGGCACAGGAACTTAAACTATTACTTTCTAGTCCTATCTCAATTCAGATAGTTCATATGGCTCATCAATGTGCAGATCAATTTGATGTCATTAGAAAGTCTAGTATTGTTGTTCTTCAGTTACTCTTCCTTTTGAGATTGTACAATATGTTTGGTCCGGAAGAAGGTGACATTGGGGATGGAGGAGCTTGTCAGGTAACTAATGGAATGATGGTTCACAGTGCCTTCCAAATGGGTGTGAACCGGGACCCTTCTGTTTTTGACCTGGATGGACCAGTCGATGAGAAGCTTAACAACTTATTGAGAAAGTTTTGGTTCTTTACTGTAATCAGTGATTTGATACAGGGTTACAAGTATGGAATGCCTTTATGTATTAATCAAAAGCACTTCGATACTCGTTTACCATACTATAAAAAGGGAAGCGAGAATGTTCTTGACATTGATATGGAGAAAGATGTCATATCAACGTTTTCCTACTTCGAACGGTACTATGGTAAAATCACAAATATTTTAGACCTAGTGTTGGATGTCAAGCTGAAAGTTGAAATGGGGCACTTTGTTGAAGTACTAGGAGATTTTGAAGAATTCGTATATTCCACATTTGGTAGGGTGGAGGATTTTTTGACACCGTTCAAGAAAGATGTTTATCATTATCCGTTCATTAAGACGATGAAGTGTAAGAATCTATTAAATATGAATGGTTTTGTGATGTCACTTTTGAGCCACATTTACATTCATTACGATAGTGAAAATAAGATGGAATTGGCATCGTTCTATTTGAAAAAGTTGTTTTCGTTATGTTGTTGTTTTGTTCCTTATTTCTTTGAGCTCATAGGTAAGAACCATATCAATTTTGGAGAATCAACTGATTTGATTTTGAATCCAACCTTATTATCAATGATGCACAAGTGCAGTCAACTTTTCTTGATTTTATTGCTTAAAGTCAATGGTACAATCAATTATATGAAGGCAAGTGGCACACATGAGTCCGATATGAGATCCTACGAATACCAAGTTAGATTCTATCAGTACTGTCGGTTATCCAAACTTGTTGAATCGCATCTGAAGTATCTTGTATTGGCATTCTTTCGTTTGAGTAATCGTTACTACTATGCTTGGAGAATATCTAAAGCTCACAACTTTCTTCTCTCGTTATACGTCCATAATGAGTTGTACAAGGTTTGTAGTTTTAACGATGTTTGTGAAAAGTTTTCAAAGATTCCAATGGACGATATCAATGAATTGGTGATAATGTTGGAAATGGCCCAGAACAAGGTGAAGGATAGGAGTGGAAATTGCCCAGCAAGTGACGATGCTATGGCCAATGCAAATATGGGTCCTCAATCTCCAATGAAGCCAGTAACTCCTGGTCCTATGATGACGGCCGATAGTACACCACAGTTTTTTGGTGGTAATAATCAAAACTTCGATTTCTCATATACACCTGTATCTAGTGGAAGCGATTTCGATTATGATATGGTCAACAATAAAGAAGTTGATGATTTATGGATCCAATTGGCCAACGATATAACAAGAGAGAACAATACTAAAGCTGATACCACAGCGAATGGCGGATTCAATAATGCCCAAATTGATGCTTCGGAGTCCAACTTTTTCGGTTTACTTGAAAACTACGGCGATGTTACAAAAGATATATTTAATTAATGTGTAATTTTAGTTTGAATAAAAGAATTGATTAGTCGATCAACTTTGCATCGCAAGCATGAGGATTTTTCCAGCAGTATTGAGGAGCTAATGGATCAACACTGTATCCTAACGCACTTATATATTCTCTGTAGTTGAACATTCTTTGAGTAAACTCGAATAACCGAAGATCCCCAGTTTCATTGACATTTCCACTCCAAATTGACTCAGCAAATCCAGCAGTACGGGACCAAATTTTTTGAATCATGTTGCTACTATCTACCATTTCACTCCACAAAGCCACTTCAGCACCCTTGATGTGTTTAGCCTCTGCTTCAGTCAAGCCGGTAGTGATATTGTAGCTGTAAATGTTCCAAGCATTCTTATATGGGTCACACCAAGAACCTCCACTTTGTGGATCATTGGTAAGGAAGGCACCAAACCCACAATCCAAGTAATAGTGCTCAGAGGATGATACAATAATGTCATAACCCAATTTTGCCATTTGCTTCACACCCAGACCACTTACCCAAACTTGCATGAGAACATCTTTTGGAACGTCAACACCATAATCAGCTACGAGGTCCAGCCACATGATTAATTTAGTTTGGTTATCCTTTGTGAAGATTGGATAGGAGTTGTTGATCCAATATTGGACTAAGTCACCAAAACCTCTAGTGGAATCCTCTTCAAACCAATCAGTGACATATTCAGAGAAATTGTAACAACTGGGCTTTAACTCATCGTGTCCAACATGAAAGAACTCATCAGGAAATAACTCATTCAACTCGCTAAACACAGATGCTACCACTTCGTAGGTCTTGTTATAAACTGGATCCAATTGACCTGCAGGAGGTTCCTGTGCAATATTATCACCCCACCAGCCTTTACCACAACTGACTAGATCTTCATCAATTTGCACCCAACCAGCGTTAGAATGGCCAGGCATATCGACTTCAGGAATTACCCGAATTCCATAAGATTTTGCATACTCTATGAAGTCAGATATGTCCTTTTTGGTATACAGCTGTTCAGAAGAATAAGCATCCTTGGCCATCTCAGGGAAACTGTTTAATTTAACTGGCCATGATTGAGTATCAGTGATATGCCAGTGTAAGACATTGAGTTTAGCTAAGGACATCAATTCAATGTTCTGCTTCAAAACATCCAACTCCAAAAAGTTCCTGGCTGAATCAACCATGACACCTCTATGTGGATAGAGTGGAGAGTCATGAATTGAAACCCCACTTTCAATATAGAAGTGCTCATCTTCATAAACCACTATCTGCTGGAGCGTTTTCAAGCCATGCAAGGCTCCCCAAGTTGTATTTGCAGCAATTGAAATATTATTTCCGACAAAAAGTGAATAAGATTCATCTACCCCATAGCTGAGAGGTGCTGCCTCGTCTTTAATGTCAATGTACACTTCAGTAATAGCAGAAGTTGTATCGTTTGCTGTAACTGTATCACGCTTATGGGCCAAATTAGGGCTCCCTGGAGGAACAGGTTCAAATGTCATTCTTGGAGCTTCGGTGGCTTGTGGATACCACTTCAATTTTTTGAGAACTTCTAGCATTCGATCGAATTGGTCCAGCACGAAATCATTATCCTCCAGAAGCACAAGTTTAAGTGAAATATCAACAGGCTTAGCACCATCGTCATTCCACTCAATGGAGGTAGGTTTAGGTAAAGGATTTACTGCAATTGCACAGACGTAAGACAAGAAAAGTATTACGGTCCACATGTGAGAGTTTAGCAGATAAAGAATGGACTAAGTAGAGTGTATTTATATCTGCGACTTTTTGTGGAGTTGCAAAATTGATAAGATGTGCGGGTGAAAAGAATGTAACATTGAAGAAATGCTACCATAAAGTTAGCATTGAGGAATAGGAAATTAATATTAAATGTTACATGTTGCATTAAGGGGGAACTTTCGAGCCGGACCGTTGATTGATGATCCAATCCGGAAGCTTAAGGGTCGAGTACGGTTTACGTGGTAAAGTGGCTCCAATGCAACCCGAAAGAAGTTTAAATTTCTTTAAACCTTACGAAAAATGTAACATGGAACAATAACAATAACAATAACAAGGAGATAAGGAAAATGGACAAATAGGAATTAATCACGCCTTTGGTTTCTGTGTTTGGTTTCTGGTCTACTATTTCAGGGATTTGATATGTCAGCTTCGGATGCACGTCTGACTATTGCAACCTATCCCAGCTTACCAGAACTGTATTCAATAGTGACAACGTTAGCTATAGTATGCAGATTCGTAACAATGTTTGTAAAAGGAATTACAGAAGTTGATGACATTATTCATTTGGTACTCTACAAATCTCATGATCAGATTTCGGATAAATTGTACTCTTCATCTTTATCATATATGCATTTTAAGTCCGTTTCTTATTCGTTTTTGCCGATAAAGATATCCCCAGCCTCGAATACATTTAAAAAAATTTACAGCAGGAAATGAAGGACAGATAGGAATTCAATTTGTGCTTCTTTTCCATTAATTGGCATGTATCGACAACTATAAGTATTCATTCAATAATGACCGCTTACGCTGATCTTTGCTTGACAGGATTTGCAATGCTCAAAATTGTAATATTTGCAACAATCATTTGCAACATTCGCTGAATATTTTGATTGTATTAATTAATGAATGGTAGGTCAAAGGTCAATTGAATTTAATAAATTTGCAACAAGCTTGATCTCAGTACTTCATTTGCCTAAGCTCTTGCTTGTATTCGCTTGTTCTTCATTTGTGACTACGTTATAGGTCGTGGCAATCCTATTATTGTTAAGCATCATGTTACCCGGAAAGGTGGTCTATAAATAAGAGGTGCGAAAATTTTTCAATAGAATTAAGAACTACACCTTTCTTTTACTAGTATGTAACAATCATTGATTAGATGAAGACAAGATTCGCTGTGCACCAGTCTGAGTACTCATTGCATGATAGACCACATATACCCAAATTTCTGATAATCTTAGTTATGTTCTTATTACTAACAATTCAGACCAAATTGACTATTCATAATGGAACCTGTTGAAAAGAAATGATTCAGTATTTCTGTTGATTTTCTTTTCAACTACAACTTGCCGTTTGCATGACTGTTCGCCATTCTATCGATTCAAGTGTCATTATTGTGCCTTGTAGTTTACTCTTTTAACAAATTTTGCTTGTAGAGTTAGGGTAGAGTAAGACCTCCTTTCTTTTGTGGTCTCAAGATCATGATGCCGAAGACGAAATAAGCTCATGGTTAAGTAGCACATGCTTCTGCAGAGAAAAGGCCCACACACCATACACATAGGTGTATTGGCGTTGTTTACGTTGACAATCGAGTAGCTCCTTTCAAATCTCTTGTTTTCCCCAGCCCTTATATATTGTAAAGGCGACACCGTTGAACCACGCCGACCGCCTGAAATTTGTCAGGTTCTTAGACATGTTAATTAGATCCACGCAGATATACGAGCCCAGACAAGGCAATGCTGTCTTTACATTAGGCGCGTGCCTGCGATGCTCCTGCCAAAGCTTATCGTGTCTTAGAATAGGCTTGATTGTAATTCAGGCCAAATTGTACCGACACAAAACACGATTACAGAACTGCCTTGTTGGCTTCAATAACTCAACTTCTCAGAAAGGAGAAAAACATACGGGCATTGCATCGTTAGTGTATTAGCGACAGATTCAATGGAGAATCTTGTGTGTAATCACATTCCTAATTAGTGGAAAAAGATGGGAATAGGCTAAGGGATTTTTTCCCTTTTGAACCCTTTGATCTATAAACAGGTTAAATCATTTAGTCGTATGAATTATAACAATAATAAAGAATTGCAACAATAGAACATGAGTACATGTAAATTAACCCTAAAACGCATAAATTGCAAAACCAAAGTCGGTACGCGAAGACATTTTTCTATTTCGAGAAATAATTTGGCGTCTAGATAATATTCACGAAGGAGTTGCAGGAACAAGATGCAATACTTGACGAGAACCAATCTAAATTCCAAGGGGGACTAATTTAGACCGCGTTGATGAGTTTATATTAATACTGGTGAATATATAAGAATAGCATCTTCTGGATAGTTTGGAATTATTAAGTACATTTTACAGTCTGTGGTTTCACTTCTTCTTCATATTCTTTCATTTCATTTAATCACATTCATTCATTTACCATGGACTCTTCTCTTGATGCTCAAGCTATTGAAACTTTCATGCAAGCACCAATCGACCAAGATTTGGTTCATCTTGTTATCGTGAAAACCCTTCAAATTATCCCTTGTGATAAGAACAGTGTTAGTGCTATCAACGATAATAAGAGACTTCCTTCCTTACTGAAATTTTTGAACAAACTTATACAGTCTTTGAGATTGAACAATGGAATTTTCATGTCTACTATTGTTTATTTAAACAGATTAAAGGCAAAATTACCTCAAAACTGCAAAGGATTACCATCTACCAGACACAGAATATTGTTATCTTGTCTTATTTTATCTATCAAGTTCAACAATGATTTCAGCTTGAAAAACCACGATTGGTTGAAATTGACCAATAAGTTGTTCAACTTGAAGGATATAAATTTGATGGAAAGACAACTTTTATATTTGCTTGATTGGAATTTATTTGTTACTGAATTCGAGTTGTTGCATCACTTTAATAAATTTTTGGCACCAATTAGAGAGAATTTATTGAGCAACCACAGAATGAATCAATACATTTTGAAGCAAAGCTCCCCAGTTACAAAGAGCCCTAGAACTCCAAGAACTCCAAGAACTCCATCATCAGCTAATTCAAGCTTTTCTCCAGTTCCAAATTCGTGCCATCCAGGCTTTTCTTCTACTCCATCACCTATTCAACTCGATAGAAAGTCCTCTGCTACTTCTGTCTCATCTACATCATCAAATTTTACTGATCATTTGAGAAGAGACTCTGAGTCTTCTGTGGATTCCATCCCATTGGAGCCAATCCAAAACACACTTTCAATGAAACAAAATCACTTGTTTCCATCTCAAGTCAACCCACTCATTGAATTGACTGCTTTGAACGAACAATACGCATTAAACAAGATGTTGGAAGCCTTTCAACACTCCACTATATAACATAACATTTCTTTTCTTTTGTATAATGATTAATGAACATTTTGCATATTTTCCTATTTAGAATTCTCCATATGCATTATTTTGCAATTCACTTGCAATTTGCGATTTCGCGAAAGGTTCAACGATCAGGAGAAGTCATGTTAAGAACCGATCTTAGACTAATCATAGAACCTCATAGGATGTTGTTGGGAGGTCCATATATAGTGGCTAGCTTAAGTTCAGGTAGACGTCTAGGTTTCCGAAATTTCCAAAGTTCAGCAGCCAGGTATAAGGCTAAAGATGCAAATAAACAGGCGTTGCGGAACTTGGGGATTTCACTCCAAAATGGACTCTCTAAAGAACAAGAAAACCAATCTCAAACTAATGAACAGCATGAAGAAGTAGACGAATACAAAGATAACTACAAAATCCTTCAAAATTATTATGATAGCATTTCTCACATGAGTACTGAAGATTTATTGATCCAACAAAACTTGGATGAAGGGAAACAGTTTAGATCATTTCCCTCAGACCATTATTTGGATAGGAAAAGCTTGTTGAAGAACTTACCAGATGAAGTTGATGTTTTCAAGACTCCCCTTTCAAAGATCGAAAAGATATATAAGGACTTGGGCAAACTAGACAAGGATAGATCAGTGCACTTAAAGTATTACAAGCGATATTTAAGGAATTATTCTGATCCTATTCTTCGTATCTTGCAAGAATTCAATGGAATAAGTGATAAGTTCAAAATGCTTAGACGGGGTGAGTTGGATAAGTTGTTTTTAAATCCAAACTCGTCATTGTTCAAAGATAATTTATTTCATTTACCACATAACATAGTGGGCTTCGACAGAACGATTAGTGGATTTCCAATGAGGACAGGTAAACATAGACAAAGTGATATTTGCTATCCACAAGAATTCATCCAGGATCTTCAACAATGTAACCCTAAGATCAAGCTCCACAAAAAAGACTTGGATTTCATTGAATATAGCGAGAATTCCGTCACAATCAACCCTGATGATCTAGTCAAACCAGAGGGCGGAAAGTATGATAATATCCTCAGCATGATCACCAATGAACTTGACGTCCCTAGGAACTTTATCGTCATGGATAACTTGGATAAGTACAAGATATTACGGTTCAAGTTCTTGAATAAGTTCAATTCTATTTTAGAAACCGAAATCAACACTCTCAAAGCATCACTTCAGAAAGAAATCGAATTGATCCTTTCTGCAGATAACAAGTCAAATAACTTGCTATTATTTAACCATCAGTTCTTCAAGAAGAACTCATTCAAGTTATGCGACTTATTGAAGGATAAAGAGCTGCCAAATCCCAAGATGCTTATCTTGAGCTATAACGTCAAAGAATTGAATCTAATTCCCTACAATTTTCTCACTGATAAGTCCATAAGAAGTCAGAAAAGACTTCACAATCATTTATTTAAGTTATTCGTGATAAATTTGACCGATCAAATTGAGACATTGGTTAGAATGAAATATTCTAACCGGAAACAAGTATTTATTAATAACTTGAACACCAAGATTTTTAACATTATCCGGTTCAAATTAATCAACTTATTTAATAGAGCAAATCAACTCAATCATGGCTATGATGAAGCAGTGATATTTAAACCATATGAAGGAAAGAGTTTCAAGAGACTATACAACTACAATACCAGAGTTGGAGATGCCAACAGAAGATCATCCAGCACATATAAGATGGTGGATATCGAGAAGATGTTGCATCAATAGCATTAAATAATTAGTTTCCAGACATCAATTAAATATATGAGAATACGCTTCTACAGTACATACACAAAAATTCGCTGCGAAAAGTTTTCAAAATTTTCACTAACCACCATGGCTTTCAAGAAAGTTCAATCATCCACGGCAATCCCGCCACTTCCCAAGCTTAAGGTGAGAAGACCAGTGTTGAACAAGTCCAACAATCAATGTTTGGTAATTATGTCCTCCCTTTTATCCTGTTGGGCTGCAAATGGTGAAGGATCCAGCCAGTGCTTATCGCTCGAAGGAGATTTGAAGAAATGCATGGAAACACAGAAACCACAGAAGGAACAGATCTCTTCCATCAACTATCATGCTGCCAGATTGTATCCCAAGTTGAGAGGAAAGGTTAACGACTAAATGTAAATATGTAAATAGCAATAGATAATGACCCCAGATTCAATATTTTTGTAGACCTAAGACCCATCCGGTAGATTGCAGAAAGTAGTCATGCACATCTATATTACTATGCTTGTAATATCTGTGTCTGTTATAGTATTTTAAAATGCATTTGTGCATTTATCAATCGCTGGAAGCACAAACTCACATTTGGTTATCTCAAATTTCTGCTGCGCCAAATCCAACTTGCTTCTATTCAAACTCCTTAAAACAGTTAAACTACGTGACGATATAACGTCTACAAAATCCCCAAAGTCGCATATATAAACGTCTAAATTATGAGGCATTTGATGATGTTTCTTACGTTTCTAGGGATGTTGTTGGACGTTTCAAATGGTGCTGTACTTGACGCCATGCGATGTCCGAACGCACTGCCTATTGGGTTTGAAATGGAAAAACCTTTGATAGATGTGGCGTTGGATGAAGACAGAAAGCTTTTGAAGTTTTTCTTCAACTCTAAGATTGTGGACTTTGATTTCAGAGAAAATAAGGAGGTGGTGATCAGCGATGTTAATGATACTACGAATAAGTATACCACTTTCCATGCCCAAGTGTGGTTTTTGGAAGAGATTATAGCAGATGAGACCCGTCGGTTTTGTGATATTGCTGGGGCCAAAGATACTGGTTCCAGAGATATAGCTGCAAGTATTGGGAAACGAGATGTTATTGATACCGGGACTGAAAGCACTCCAGGTGATGACTCAGAGTTCTCGTTTGCAAACTCGAATTCCAGTATAGAGAATTTGTTCACCGATCGGGTAAGTTGTCCATTTTACGTGAACGATAGCATATATTTCTACTATGAGGTCGACATAGCTGACTACTTCGGACGAATAGGGTCCTTTTCAGCACGTTTTGCAATTATCGATAATAATGAAGAGAGTTCTTTACTAATGTGTGCCAGAGTTTCAGTGACTAGAGCCATGAGAAAGAGTATAAGATCTGGAATTCTTTTTGGGGTTCTACTGTTGCTATTGGTTGCAGCCTTGATCAACTTTTTAACTGTCATTTATTCTTCTTATCAAGAATCACGAAATCCTTTCTTATTCACAGCATCGACCATCTGTAATGAAGATCTACTAAAACAATTGGATGCAACAGTTCAGCGGATGATATTATATTTACAATCAGCTTTGTTTACTGCTGGTTTGAACTTGAGATACCCGGGCTTTTACCAACCTGCTCTAGCACTCTTAAAGTGGTGCGCTTTACTCGGATTCAAGCTTTTATCTGGCAATGAATTTTTCAATTCCACAGCTCAGGATAACGTATATTTGACCTATAATGCTAATGGTCTTAACTCGTTGTCATATTTTGGGAGCTACAGAACGTTGGGTGACAACTGGTGGAACTTCATTTTAACTTTGATTATATGGATAGCCATCCAGGTTGTATTCCAGACCTTGTTTTTGTTTATTAAATCTCTCCGGGATTCTCAAATTAAACAAGCTATTCGAAGTCAAGAATTGAAGGCTACGCTTAAGAGATGGCTACTGTTTATGTTAGGGGTAGCCTTAAATAACTTTATGTTACTTTTTGCTTATCCATTCTTGGTGCTCACTATATACTTGTTTTTTGTGACAACTGAGGATCATGCTGCGTTGTATCCTAACATTGCAGCAACTAAAAATGATGCATTCATGAGGAATGTTTCATTTGATGATTTGTTTACGCCAAACAGCTATTACAGACCTGGTTCAGGAAGTCTCCACAGCAACTTCAACTTTTCCATAGGGCATATGAGCGCATCCGAAAAGAAAACTTTCAAGAAAGACTTCAACGGAGTTGCGACTGCTCCTCTAGTTGTTAGTGCTATCTTGTTTGCCATATGGGTCTTTGCTGGTCTCTACTTCGTCTTTCGGTATTTGGTCACGATACAGCATTGGAGACTTAAAGTGAGTCCACGGGTGACCAAATTGTACACATCTGCTAACACCTTGTTAATTTGGGCGTTCTTTTATCATCACTATCATCCAAGTAAGAACTACTACGTTATGATAGACTTAATCAATGTTATTTTGAAGCTGATAGTCATATCATTGGTACAAACATCTGGCTTATCACAGGTCGTTTGTCTCATAGTATTGGAGTTTTCTAGTTTGATACTGATGTCTTTGGTAAGTCCATTCTATTTGAAGATGACTTGGACGACAACAAGATGGATGATTCCAGTTGCCAAATTATTAGTGACAGTTTTGTGTATCCCGTTTCTCGAAGAACTCGATGTGTCTGAGTCTACTCGAACTTATGTGGCTTTCACACACGTTGTTATACATTTGGTCATTGCCTTGGCCTTTTTGGGACAACTCATTTACTGTTTGGTTATCACAATATGCTCTATTATCAGGGAGAGCAAGGAAAATAAGCAGAGACCTGATTCCCAAAATGAGATTTTCGATGATAGTTTCCAATATCAAGCGGTCGATTTAATCACACCTCCGAAAAGTGACTTCGACATGGGGAGCACTTCTATGAGCGAAGGATTTCCCCCATATCATCGTCAATTCAATTCAGACTTTTATTACAGAAGATCACATTGGTTGGATACTGGAAATGATACAATGGTTGAAGCAGAACCTTCAGAATCAGAGTCAGAGAAGGATGTGTTCAATATAAGGAAGACTCGGAATGATTACACTACTAGAGAATCCGATCGTATCTATGAGAAGTATTTTGTAGATGATACGATCGATCAGGATGTGAAGGAACTTTGGGAATCAAGAAACAAACGAAATGATTTCTCGACACAAAAGAGCAGGAAAAAGCTTTCCAGTTTAAGTCTCAAAAGATCAAAAGAAGTGAAAGGGTTTGAAGTTTCTAGGCCGAAGAAATTGATAGTTAAACGATTGGAAAGACATCCATCAAACTCAAGCACTGATTCTTAATACGACAAGAAATAACAGATTTCCGTCAATAATTTTATGTACATTAGTTAAAAAAGTATAAGGGAACTTACGTAAAAAAGTTTAATATACAATGGGGGCCTATTTTTGGATTTATGCTTTTCATTCATTTTTTGGTGTTCTTTTGTATTGTGTTGCTGATCCTAGTTCTTTATGCCTTCCGTTTTTTAGACGGTGGGATAGGTAAATCGAACTTTCTTTTGATAATGTTTCTTATAAGTTTTTCATCTTCAATGAACGAGTATTTGATGCCATTCACAAAAAATGCTTTATCAACATCAAGACAACTTTTAAGGGAATCAAATTCTGATCGCAACACAATCCTTGCCATATGTTTACGGTCCACCTTGTGGTTTGCTTCATCTGTAGATACAAATTCGGGATATTCTTGGAGTCGTTTGTTTATGATTGATTTATATCCAGTCAAAAATATCCAGGTAAGTTTTCTAGATTCAACCAACTGCAAACATTTTCTGTAGATTCTTCTTACTAATTGGAACTTTGATTCCAAAGAAAGACCCTCCATCGAGTTAACAGCATTTATTGATGCGATGATTGTTAAGCATTGGAGTAAGATGATTAACTCAACGATGACTTCACCGGAAGCAAAACAATCATATGAGTCTAGGACGAAATCAATGGCTTCGTCTTCATCGTTCTCTTGTGCCACTACCCTTTGGAATATAGTAACAAGTTCATCAAAAAATTTGTTACTGAGCGATGATCTCCTCAGGAAGAAGTATTCCTTAATCAAAGTCAAAGGAATTTCACCAAAATCATGTTTTGACCCTGAAACTTCAACGTACCCATATCTCCTCAATATTTCACTGTTGGGATGATCTGAATATGTATTGTAGATTTGTTCTCCTTTCTTTATTGGTGCAATAGCCCGAATCACAAGTTTGTCAGCTTCGTATTCCAAAGAAGCATTATGCTTATTTGAATCAGCATTAAGTGTATCAGCCAAGGGGATCATTGCTTTGAGAAAAGAGTCATTTCTTAGGCTGTCAGGAAACTCATCATCTCCTATACTCAGAGGACTAACAGGCTCTTGTTCTTCTTGTTCTTCTTGTTCTTCTTGTTCTTCTTGTTCTTCTTGTTCTTCTTGTTCTTCTTGTTCTTCTTCTTCGTGCATTTCATGAGAGTTTGGTCTTTTTGCAGATCCATTGCTTTCAGTACCTAGCTTATCATCTATTTTAGCAAATTGGTTGGTCTTTTCGCTCTTATCTGATTTTTGATCAATCTCATCCTGCAAGCCTTCTACATTAACGGGTTCCAGATCTATACTTTCTTTACCCGAAGAAGCAATACTATTGGATTCACTATTATCTGTAGAGGAAACACCTGTATCATTAGCATGTTCACTAGTACCTTGTTTATCCAATTTATCTTCATAATTTTCGTTATCTTCTTCGTCCTCTTCATCTTCCTCTCCATCCACAAAACCGAACTGGTTCAATCTTTCTATGTCAAAAGAATAAGACATAATTAAGGAAGCAATCTTGTGGTATTCCATTAAAGTAGTATCTTTAAGCTCAGTTAATCCCATCTTATGTACCACAATATTGGGGAATAACTTGGAGTACATCGCATCAGCCAAATCTTTTCCTATTCTTTGGGTTATCAAGGAAGGTTCCAAATCTTTCAACTCGTCTTTTGTCCAAAACATCAATTGGTTGAACGTATAATTTTCAGTATCAGAAATTGGCAACACTTGGAAATAATTCTTCCATTCACTGTTTTGCTTCTTGACTTTGATTTCATATAAAAGAATGATGATCAAAGCTTCCCACTGGTTTAAAATTTCCAACTTTTCTCTAGCAGTAGAATGATCTTTTATGAGAGAACAGTTCTCTAAGTTGAGGATCACAGAACGAGGAATTTCAAAAATAACTTCATCGATCGCAATGTCTTCTTTGGCTATAACACCTCTGCCTTCATTTTGAGAGCGTAAATCTTCAATATCACAGTCTTTCATGAATTTCACTCCCTTCTCTCGAAGCCACTTAGAGTAATATATGGTAGCATCCTCGAATGAAACCATAGTTTTCTGATTTAGAAGAATGGTATAAAAAGAAAAACCAAAATTTTGTGATCCTTTCCCACAGAGCAATGAAGATAAAAAGATTATTTTTTCGCGACAATGAGGTGGCTAGTGAAGAGCTGGTGATGTGGCTAATGCTGGCATAAATATTGATAAGAATATCCCCATTTAACTATAACTCTTAATATGGATACGCCGGTATAAGTATATCATGTCTCATTAAATAACTATTACATTACATTACAATTGTTTTATGTACAATCCACTGGCAAATTTAGTGCCTGAACTAGTCTGTTCTAAAGACTGACAGTTCTTGAAGCTATCATCACTAGTGGCAACAGCCAAAATGGTTTGGTCTTGATTGAGGGCAATCTTCATTATACTTTCAGTGTAGTCGTTCTTAAACTGGGGATATTGTTTTACCTTTCTACGAGTGTGCCAATTCCATGTGTTCAAGATTCCATCAGATCCCGCAGTATAAAGATGGTTTGTTCTCTTGTTGAACGCTATTGAATTCACGGGGTACACAACATCTGTACCAGTGAGTTTATCCAACAGTCGGTGGCACTTGAAAGCATATTTCTTGTCCTGAACTTCTGGTGCTGGATCAAAGTACTCTACCGAGACCCTCCCATCAATACTTGCAATGGCAAAGCCTTCACCGTCTGGAAAGCTTTTCAAATCATTTATTTGAAGTTTTAGCCCACTTTCTCTTATTTGGAACGGAGTGTTCCAATTGCGGTGGTCGTAGATTTCTACCGTCCTTTCCGACATGCCTAGTGTAAGATATTGAGATGTGGTATCCATTTTTAAAACCTTTTTTGACATTGATTGCAGAAGTACAGGAGCAGAGCTCCTGGGATCATGTATGCTTAGTTTCTTGTTGAAAGTGGAGGATATAAGTAGATTATCGTTGAAGCTACACATGTTGTTAATTCCTCCATCCAAGCTGTCAGCACAAACCTCAAATCTCTCGGGCAAAATCTTCCCATTTTCGTAGTCAACCAGGCATATAGTTCCGTCAAGACACCCAACATAGGCGTTATTACTTTTCAAGTATTGCATACATAAAACTGGAGTTTCAGATTGAAATCGATGAATTTCTCGGGTCACATCTGGATAAGAACAATCATATAGAAGCACGTAATTGTCCCAGGACGACACGAGGAATTGATTTTGCAGTTTGGAAAACTGCAAGTCGGAAATTATATCTAAATGTGTCGGGGTTTCAACGCTGATGAATAGGGATGTGTCCTGGGCCATATTGAAGAAAGTTCCAATAAAGATAAAGTTGTGGTTTTATTTTGAACCAATCTCGCGCAGGAATATGGCACGATTCATCGCTGGTGTTAGGGTCGAATGAATTTTACAATTTCGGAAGGGTCTTGATCTGGTTCCACCCATTGAAAATTCTCTCCCAGACTAGCGTAAAACTCCATAAATTGGAGTTCTTCTGGAAGGTCATTTATTGCCATTTTCCGAGAATTGAGCTGGTTTTTGAACATTGACTGCAAATTGAGAATATAGGGATCATGGAAATCGTTCGACAGTGAAACTTCATTCGAAGTGGGTGGTTCTATGAACATGTTGTTGTAAGGGAGGGTGTTTGAACTAAACGATCGAACTTGACTGACATGAAAATTTTTTAAATTAATTTCATGGTTCTCTTCGAAATGAGTAATAATTCGATTCATGAGAAGAAATTCATTACTTCGATAGATGTTGCTAGATAAACTGTTTGAATTTCTCCAACTTATCCTTCCAAGGTGATTGGGAAATTTCACGCCAATGAAGCCGTAGCATAGACCTAGTGCCAAGGATAGATTGGATATTACGATGAAGGGAACCAGAAACATGGGAAGTATCATCATTTCTGTAGCAATTATAGTCAAGACAAATCCAATCGAGACACGAGATGCATTACGGAGCTTTTCAACTTGTTTCTGCCGGAAGAGTTTGGAACAAACGGTGACATCAAGTAGTCTAAAACAATTCATGTAATCATTGTGTTTCAAGAGGCAATCTATTCCTATTCGAACCAACAGAATATTGAAGTGGGTATCCCCGGATCTATGGAAATGTTTCTGAATAAGTGAGATAATATGTGCTGGATTTTGGGGAAATGGGGATTGAAGAAGGTAAGATCTTATAACAGAAGATGTAGCAAAAGATGGATGGGTCTCTAGAAATGATAAAAGATCAGCTTCCAAACTATTGTTATCAACATGGAGATTGAGATCTAGAATATTTCCCATGTTTGAACTGACGTGAAAATTGGTGTTTTTGGCCTGAAGACTCCGGTTAGATCTGATGTAGTCTACGAGAAGCAGACTTACACGACTTTTGGAGAAACTTGACGGCTGAAATTGATCAACACGCCTTTGGAGTATCTCATGGTTCAAAGGCGTTCGACTGAAATAGTCTTGCCTCGTGGAAAATCTCCTTGCATGCTGGAAAACCACTCCAAGCTTCATTGAAAGAGATGAAGATGTAGTTTGAAAAGATAACTGCGCGAGCTGAATTCTGCACGACATAAATTTGCAACCAATCTGCAATGCAAACAGCTAAATAAGAATAAGAAGATAAATAGAGATATAGGTAGAGATCTCCGATCTAACAGTCTATATTATGAAGTTTTATGCGTATCACCTCTTTAAGTATTCATGCAAACTTGAAGTAAAAGAGAATCACACTGTAAGAATCAACATCTGAATTTTTATTGAAAAGTACAATAAATGCCAGAATTCGACTACACAAAAATCACCTCTAAAAATAACACCAAAGTCTAATACGCCCTTAAAGTATCCCTTGTCGAGTTGCCCGTTTAGGGTTTTCACGATGTTCGTTGAAATCTTCCAGCCATCTGATTATCCCAATTACATTTCCTTTTGCGGACAAAAAACAAATACTCGCGTAGGCGAGATTAATGAAATTTATATCTTCAACAGTTTTACTTAAATATTCTTTCACAACTAATTCGTTTTTCTTGAATACCAAATGTCATCTCATCATTATCGAGGGGTCGAACCTGAAGATCGAAGTGAGTTCTCATACACCGAATCGGACGCAAAATATACTCCTGAGGAATCAGAAAGTCACTACTCCAGCCATTATTCCAGTCAATATTCAGGATCTTATCCTCCTTATACTTCTGTACCACCGTTAGTACCTCCAGTTAAAAGCCAGATCACCACATTGACCTCTGGAACCAATGCTGGAGGAGGATTTGGCCGTAGCAGTTGGGAAGGAGCGAGAGACTCTTATATGTCTTCGCTTTCAGAGTACTCAACTCACAAGGTTGCAGAGCCTGTGTCGGTCACTCGTGTCAACGAGCCAATTCTTCCTACAGTCAATCGGTCTGCAAGTGTGAAAAGAAGTGTTAGTGAAAATAGGAAGCTTCAAACTTCACCAGGCGAAGCAGGAAAATTGCTGCCAGATATGTCATATAATACCAATGTTGAAAGCCTGATTCCTCCTAGATCGACTAGAAGGCCCAAGAGTGAGATTGTCGATAAGCAGGGTTTAGAGAGAGAAGTACAGGCTTATGTTAATAAGAGAGCCAGTGAAGGCTATCAGCCGGCCAACAAAGCTGCTGATTCCAAGACAAGTTCTGGCTTCCAAAAGGGACACAAGGTTTCCTTAAGTATCAGTGATGAATTGGATCGTCTTTTGGAGAGAGCCAATTCCATTAAGCTGAAGACCTACACATTTGACGAGTTAAGCGATGAAAGTGAGAGCCTTGGAGGTAGTGTTGGACAGAAAGAAGCTCAAAATATTACTGAACAAGAATTTGCACAAGAGGCTGCCGGCCACAAGAAGAGAAATTCCTCTGAAAGCTTCAAGACAGCTAGTATTCACAGTAGTGGTGACCAGATCAGTGTGGGAAGCGATAGGATAAGCAGAAGAAGCGATAGATCTAGAGGTAGTGTTGGAATTGGTGCAGCTGGAGTTGCTGGTGCAGGGGCTGTAGCTGCTGCAACTGGTGCCATGGGGAATCCACTTCCTAAGACCCTCCCTCCACGTCCAAGTCAAGACAATTTGGCTAAGGCAAGAAAAGTGTCTTCTCAGATAGAGAAACAAGTTGAATCATCCCCAGCACCAAAAGGGGACAGAAGGCTGCAAATTAGCGTATCTTCAAAGGATAGAATTTACCAGACTTTGCCTCAGCCTCCAGTCACCGATGATGATGACGAAAGTCACTACTCAGATGATCCATTATTGCTGGCAGAAGGTACTGGTGTTGCTGGCTCGTTAGCTAGTCGTGGATCCAGTAACCTTTCCAAAGGACTTGGAATTGGTGCATCGACTCGAGATCCATACAGCTCCCAAAATCAATCTGAAGAAGTATTAAGAGATGAGCCTTACTCTGGTGGACAAGAATTTAACCAAAAGCAAACTTCTGAATTACCACAAGAACCAACCGTGTCTCCAAAACCAAACCCATTGTCGTACGAATACATGGAAAGAGACCTCTCACCCATCAAGCCCCCACAGTTATACGATGACGAAAACAATTCCTCCAACTATAATATACTGGAAAAAGACTATGATGCACCAGAGTATGGAGTTGACAAGGGTGTTGCAGCAGACATAGTCAAAGCATCTGACGACTCACAGAGAGAAATTGAAGAGGAACCAACAAAGAAGGAAGACAGTAAATCTGGTTTGGGTGGTGCAACGGCTGTTGGAGCTCTTGCAGCAGCTGCCGCAGCAGGAGGTGCTATGATGGCAAGCGACCAAAAGTCAGACGGTGCTTCTTTTGACAGTAAAACAGCCCGTGGAACTACAGTTGGACCTGGATATCCAACAACCGACTACACATCTGACTACCTTGTCCATCCTCATAAGGAACCTAGTCCTGAATCTCAAGAAGTTTCCAATGATTCACATAATATTTCAAATAACTCCGAGACACCCCTTTTAACTCAGAACAAACGGTCCTCAGGACAATATAAAACGCCGGATGCTACCACAACCCCAGCAGAACAACCTGCACCTCCTGCACCTGTCCATGGTGAACATGAACTCGATTTGGACGATCAATTCTACGATATAGACGACCCTGTAGTGGTGGAAAAACCAGCTCGAGGGAAATCAGTCAAAGAGTCTACGAAACATCCGAAAAAAATGAAAAGAAAGGCCAGTAAGAAGAAGAACAGGTCTCGTGAAGTATCTTCCGGACTTAAGCCATTCTCCTATCATACACTTATCAATTTATTGGAAAGTATCAATGGAACTATCATTGGAGAAGAATTCAACCAGTTGAATCTTCCAGTCAAAGAGAAACAGTTGATCGAGAAAATCGTTGATCAACTTTCTCGGTTAACCCTGGACATGGTATTAGATGAACAAAGATATGCCATTGGAATTGACAGGTTGGAAAGAGCCTTAAGAGTGCTAGAAGGATTTATGTAAGTAATAGAATAATGTTTGATATTTTCGCAGCCAGAGATGTGTGTCATAGTAATTAGTCATACAACGCACCTGATTGGATATACGCGTCACAAACAGGTTAAGTCACACTATAGAATTAATGATGTTAGACACACAGCGGAGTCACAAGATACCGTAAGGCGTCCACTAAAAAAGTATATATAGCATCGATTTCCCGAATAGTTAACTGGGCTCCTATTTGCGTCATTGTCTCGGTGCGGGTTTATTACTAGTGCGGCTAAAAAATAACTAGTGGCTGGCTGTCAAGGTTTCCAACAATTATCCAATAATTGAAATTCTAATTGTTTAATAATATGAGCTATTCACTGTCACCTCCCAAGAAGATGGAACGTGACAGTAATGATGCTCCTAGGTCAGGATTGGGGCTTGGCTTCACCGAACAACAGGGTTCAGGTTCTGCTCCGCATTTGTTTATTCAAGTTCCAAGACAACAAACTCCACAATACCACAACAACGACTTGGCATCGCCCGTCACTCTGCCAGGGGACTCTCCTTTGGTGGAGAAGCTTGCAGATGCACCATTAATTGAAGCTCGAGGACCATCGTCGGCTGGAACTGATACAAGTTTCGAAAGCATCACTCAATTACCCACGCCCATCATTAATACGGGCTCCTTTGGTGGGTTTCTGCCAGTGGAAGGAACCATTGTTGTGCCCAAGGTGCGGAAGAGTGGGACTCCTGGAACTGGAGCTGGAGTTGGTAACGGGAACAGAATCATTTCTGAGTATAAGCCTATTGACAGAAAACTGTTCGTTCCTCAGAGAGTCAGCTCTTATCCAACGGACAGATCTAACGAATTGACACAAGAGCACATTGAGGAGGACGGGCCTGGATTCTCGACGTTCCACTCTGAAAAATACGGGACATTTGAATTCGTGAAAGTCTTGGGACGAGGAAGTTTTAGCACGGTGGTGTTGGCAAGAAACGCGGTTGACCAAGTGGCTATCAAGGTTGTGACAATTCCAGGTAAGAACAAGAATCAAATCAAGAACTTTCGATATTTCCTTCTGAGAGAATTACACATTTTACTGGGACTTAGTCACCCAAATATCATTCGGTTACTCGACTACAATGTTAGTTTGGGGTTGGAGTTTGAGTTTGACCAGGAAACCGACGAGAGTGACCCAGATCCGTATGAGAAAGTGGCTTCTCCGATAGACCTGAAACATGCATCGCAATTGATGTTTTTGAACTACTGCCCTGGAGGTAACTTGTTTGAATTCTGCACCCATAATCATAAACTATTCTACAAAGATGTTCGGTACTGGAGAGCATTGAATAGTATTATCAAAGAGCTATTGGTTGCTGTTGACTACATCCATTCCAATGGAATCGTCCATAGAGACATTAAACTAGAAAATGTGTTGATAAACTGTACTGTTGGACAATTCATAAACGGAGTTGAAGACATTGGTCCAATCACTTGTTTGACTGACTTTGGGCTCGCTAAAAAACTCGTGTCTCCAGATCAGTTACTTTCAACCCGTTGTGGATCCCTGGACTATGTTGCCCCCGAGATCTTGATGGGATTGAAATATAATGGAGTTTTGACCGATTCCTGGGCCGTAGGAGTGTTAATATACTGCATTCTCGAAGACAGATTGCCGTTTGACTTACCATCGTACCACTACATGGCCCAGTCGGGAATTTCACCTTCAGTGATCAAAAGAAGAATGACCAAGAACTCTCCTGCTCATCGAATTGCCATGATCGATTGGGACTGGTACACCATAAATGACATTTTATCCGAAGAGATTGATCCGGAAATGCGTCAAATCATCAACCACTTCAAGACCATTGTAGAATCACTCTTGGTAAGAAAGGATAGACGGAAATCAGTGTCTGAAATTGTCAACTCATTGTAATTATACACTTCATGTAATAGTAAAAATTAATAATATATCTGCAATTTGGTAAATGAATGGGTGTCCGGGGGTATCATTTCTGGGGTCGCGCATTTTTGTTCAGACGTTTTACACCTGAAAAGTTCAAGTTTACATCTTATGGAACCTGCTAGTAACGGGACCAAACTTCAAACCCCAGAGGCAAAACTTGTATCTGAGCCGAACGGGAATACATCTACGGGTGTAGCTACCGGAATGGCTGAGCTTCCCCATGTAACAAGCAACATTCTCCCACTTTCGAGCGTTCTCAAGTTCTACTGCCAGGAATCGTTCAAGCAACTCAACACCATAATCGAGAACCTCTCGATGACGCGAGACAAGGAGAGTGACGTGATACGGAAGCGGAAGCTCCTTAATGTGGTGGTGCAGCTCCGGCAGGATTTCATCAAAATTTACACTTTGGTCAAATGGGCCAGTAAGTCGAAAGATGTGGGTAAACTCATTGACTTACTTAGTTGGTTCAGAACACAAGACTTCTACTTTGATCAGTTAAGTTTAGGACTCAACGAACTCAATGGCTTCAGTGGGGCCAAATTGCCAAATAGCGATTTGATTACCAGTATGGAGGTATTAGTGAAGGGTCGTCCATCTCTCCCATCATATAACTTAATTTCCAATTCCTCGATTCTGCCACAAAAGATTTTGAATGTGCTTCAGGACTTGAACTTGGCGTTGACAGCCCGGGTGGCTTTAAGTGACGATATCCCACAAGAATTGTTGGATAATTATGAGGTTAAAGATGGAAGAATTGTTTTTAAATTGCATAAAAAGTACGAAGCGAGTGTCACGGTGGGAAATGATACGGTAATCACCAATGTGGAGGATTATGCTCGACTGCCATACTTTCTTATAGAGTTTAAGTTCTTGTTTGGGATGGACGATGAGAACGTCTTGAGAACTGATATTATAACAAATATTCCTGCTAGTTTTTGGTACCGACTCGAGAAACAAGCAAATGCAGTACTGTTACTGTCGAGATTGACTGGCTTGTATGAGTTTTTGAATAGATTTTCTAAAAGGTTCAAGTTCGATATGATATACCAGCAGCAGTTAAAGAATTTAAACAAGTTGAAATGGAAAAACTTGAAGTATAAATTGACTGACGATAAAATCATCATTAATTACTGGAATAACAACTCGAACATCATTGAGCTTGAACTCGATGATGAACTCGACATTGTGTTCAAGTGGTACAAAAATGGTGAGTTGATGGAGGAAGATATCCTGATTAATAATAACGAGTTTGATATTGAATACTTGTTGAATTTGATATTGAACAAGCATTGTGGAAGTCTTATTTCGAGTGTCAACCAAGAGTCGGATACGATGTACAAACTAATCAACCCTTACCAGATAATGATAAAACTCACCGGTTCCAAATCTGCCATACTTTCTATTGATTCATTGACGGGCCTTTTTTACTTCACTGAACCAAGTTTTATTCAGACCCAAATTGCTAAAAAGATTAATTCATATAACTACAATAATGTGGAGGCGACGCTCGTGGATTATATTCGTAGGAAGTTGGTTGAGTTAAAACTCGACCTGCTTTCTTCGGAAGTTAGAACTAAGCTTGTAACTACTGAATGGATTTCAAATCATATCATTCATTTGAAAGAGGACGAACTAACAAAGCTCGATTCAGAATTGACCTCCAGCGTATTTAAAGTCCAATTTTTCAAATACAAGAATTGGCCTTCACTGTGGTTTCTTATATCTGTAATTGATGACAAAATGTTCACCATTAAATGGTTTGTGAGCAGAATCAAATCCATCAAAGGTGACTGGAGACTAGAATGGGTTTCCAATTTGAATGTTTCTGAATCAGCTTTGGATTTCAAGTTCTTTAATCTGTTATCAGTACTTTGCTCGAATAAGATCATCGATAACATGCTCACACAAGAATTGGACAACAACAACATCAAATTTGTACAAATAAACCGCGATCATAAGCTTCTCAGGCAGTTTAACGTGGATGTTATCGATTCTACTAAGTCATTTGAGCTGTTAATGATTATTTTCAATGATGGTGCATACTTACCCGTGAAGAATCTGAGCAATAGTTTGCTTTTAAAGATAGAATTAGTTAACAACAAGGATTCGAAGACTATCAAAGTATTATTGAAGTCCAAGCTCAAATTAGATCTGGATCAATTCAATCGACTCAAGTTTGATAAAGTGAATATCGTGCAACAGAATGGACAACAATTCATTGAAATATCACACGAGTTGAATTTAGGAAACAACGAACTTAATTTGAACGTCAATATCTTGGAGGATGTATTTGGATCATTAAAAAGACTCAATAACTTGATAATTCTCATGAATGAACTACTTTCTAATAACGTTGAAGTTCTCGAATTCAATCAACGGTTCAAGATCAAGGTGAACGAATTATTCAAAGAGGTATTCATCGAGGTCCCAGAATATGCATCCTATAATAGAAACACCTACTACTTTAAATACAATGAAGACGAGGCAGATGATGTCAAATTGATCTTGAATTACGTCAACAAGGCTGAATGTGAAAGACACCATCTGTTATACGAAGCTATCAATTTCTTTACACAAATAACCCCAGTTATTGAGGCAATCCGTACCTTGAACAACCACATCGACAAGAACAACACTCAAAAGCTTGCCAATGGATTGAAAAAATTAACCCTCGACGTCAAACTCATCAACCTCAATAACTTGCAACTTTTATTCAGTCTCAACCATTTCAACCCCGGACCTCCCAAAAAAATCCAGAAGGATAAAATCATGCTCACGCTAAAGTTCAAGATCAACAAATTTAAAGTCGACAACAAACTAGAACTCAACGTCAGCTTGATTGACAACATCAACATCAAAAATTTGAAGTATAAAAAACTATTCGAACTCATCTTCAAAACCCTCAACGGCCACGATGAAGTAACTAACCTCAACTACGACTTCATCATCGGAATCACCCTCCTCGACAAATTCTTAGTAGAGATCGGGAACTGCTTTCTTACCTACGTAGAGAACGAGTAAATAATCAAAATAAAACCGTCTATTCATTCATTACACATTAAAATTACATTGACTATTACGCTTAAAACAACTGTCACATTTGCCAGTATCCTCATTAATAGTACATTTTATTTTCCGTTTCCGACAGTTGAAACAACTGCTTTTTCTCGTCAGATCATTCAACGGCTTACCAACTTTCTGGGGAGCGTTGTTCTTGAACTTCAAGTTTTTCTTGTTCAACAAGATATCTTCTTTGGTGAAACCTTTTGAAAATTTGCAGCCGATATCCTTGCAGGTGCACGACTTGCACGACTTGAATTTGATGAGCTTGTCGTTCGACACGACCAAGTTCCACTGCGACCCGTCGACCGCGACCTTCACGGCGGTCCCCCGGTGGAGCAACTCGGTCTGGGCCGGGTCGAGTCCGAACTGGTCCACGTCGAAGCTCTGGTGGTGGTTTGATAGTATGACAATCTCCGCGTTACATTTGACTTTTCTGGTTCTACACGAGTCGCAAGATGGGCCGAGTCTTTGTCTTCTTTTTGTGGCCGCCGATTCGGAAGATGTCGACAGCGCTGGCGATACCGGGGCGAGTTGCGTGTGGGTTTGTTTCGGGGTATCAGCTGGCGACAAAATCTGAGGTTGTGCCGGTAACAGCAGTTGCAGTTGGTGAGGGTGTGGTTGTGGCTGGGGTTGGGTCGCGGCCGCCACGAGCGCCGCGATGGCGGTGTGCGACTCGTGGTAACGCTCGTGTTCTTTGACAGAATTTGGGGGCAGCAGCGTCAGACTCGAGGGTGCCAGAGGCACTCCGTAGATATATGAGTCTGGTTTGGCGATACTGTTAAACGATAACAAATTTGTCTCGGTGAGCTTGTTCAAATTGCCGATTGGCGGGAGAACGATTTTGGCGTTGGAGGGGAACCGGTTTACGGTGGGCAAATGAACGGCCATATGGCTCGTTTTGTTGCCACCTTGCATGATGGAGTAATTCAAAAGATCGTTAGACGACATTGGGTAGAAGAGGGAAAAAAAATTGTGGGAGTGGGCTATATTTATAGCGAGTCAATGCTGGGGTTACGGATAGGACAGGTATATATCACATGGAACTGAAAAGTCCGAGTGCGATATTCTCGGGTATTTGAGAGCGACGGGTCTTGTGATTCTCGGGCGACACCAGGACGACGAGGATGGAGGGTTTGGATTGGTCGGGAAAGAGGTGGGAGTAGGTGGTGGGGGATACGGGGTTATGGGTGTGGTGTAAGGTACATGTAAGATTAGGAGAGATTTGAGATACTTGAAAGCTATTCGAGACAGACGTGAAGAGGAGATGGGGGAAGGCGAGAACGAGAAGAAAAAATGAGGGAAATGAGTCGTCCTGGTAGGCAGGGCGAGCCATTATCCTAATACCGCGGGGGTCAATTATCCGATGAGCCTGGAGCCTGTTGACTGTGACTCGCGGCGGGTGATGTCGGAAGAAGTGGACAAGGCTCTAATCTCCATAGTCGCCTGACAATAGCCCGAGCTCCGAGTGACTCACGGCTGGGGGTGGCCCAGTTTCGGATTAGCAACGATTTTGATTTAAGAGACAGTATCGATATATATATCTATAACAAATATGGATGGTTCTCCGCTATATCATGGTGGAGAATAAAATTGATATCGGTGGTGGGGAGGGAGATGCGAGAAAGTCCGAGGCATTCGGGATTCGGGACTCATTGGTAAAACCGCAGGACCAAACCAGAGCATTGGGCGACATCCTTTTCCCCGGAGCAGCTTATGCGCATGCTGTAAGGCTGCGGATCCCGATTATACAGGGGTTGATTCAAATGGGCAAAAGCAAACTCCGGTCTCCGATCGGCTACGCTCTTGTGCCACTGGCTACGGATTTTAAACTCCTAAATACCATCGGAGTTTCCAGGTTGATGGAATTGTGTGATTTGATCAATATGTACCTGGGGGTATTAATGGTTTCTTAACTCCCGGTCCCCGGGCCACACCGTTGCTCTTCCCACAATTGGCGTATCTTGCTGAGTATCGCTTTTCGTCCGCTCGACTCATCAGGAATCGATGGGGCTCGGACGACCATGGAGCTGGGCTCGGACGACCATCAGGCCGGGGAAATTTGGAGCGCTCTGGTCCGGTGATCGAATTTTGGACCGTGGACTCAAAAGGGTAAAACCTTAATTGGGTGACTCCAAATACCTCAACGTCGGGTGACTGGGGGTATCGGAGTTGAGAGGGATTCGGAGCCGTGGCCGTTGCCACGAGTAATAAGAGGTTCACACTCGAATGGGAGGGGCGGGCGTGAGGGACATTAACTTACGAAAATGAATGTGTCACCCGAAAGTGAGGAATAGGAATAGAGTTTTATCATTTGAGATATATCTTTATCCGAGACGTACCTGCAGTCGAGCAATTGATCAAGCTATTCAAATACCTCACGCTGTAATTACCTCAAGATTGATTGGGGACTGTGGCAGGTGGATGGGCGGGCTTGTTGTCATATCATTGCGTATCGTAGTCTGTCATCCTGTACCGGGTGTGTAGGCCTGTGCTTGTGCTTGTGCTTTGTGCTTTTTGAGACATGCTGCCTAGTGATGGCTCAATGTCGCACCCCTCCACTCCTCCGCTGCAATGTCGCAGCAGCCCTCTGATAAATGTCGTATCGCGCTTGTTTATCTCTTGTCTAAACGGGAAATGTAAATAAAATTTTCATTACTTCTCTACTACAACCCATCCATCATCCTCCCACTGTCCCCGTGTCTCATGTCGCTGTCCCATCCCGGTCATGAAGACCTTCTTAATACCCCCATCAAAAAGATCCAATCGCTCTCGATCCATTCTCCCGACATTAAACAGATCATGGTGCAAAAAGGCTATTCCAATGCCATTAGCGACAAAGTGCTACAAGAAATGAACGTCAAATTAAACGACATCACCAACCATCCGATCCCTTCATTGGATCCGGCCGACAAGCCTGACATCTCCCACAACTTTAATCTGATACATAATAACCATTTCGACAAAATGGAATCGATCATGAATCATTATTCCATCAAGAGACAGAGCGACATTGCTGTCAACTCCACCAAGAAGAGGAGAACTCTTACAGGCATAGAGGAGTTATTTCCCGACACCCACCAACCAAAGCCCGCTCGAGTGTCGCCAGCGAAATTGTCACCCGCCAAGTTGTCGCCCGCTAAATTGCCCCAAACAAGAGTCTCTCCCTCAAAAATGTCTCCGGTCAGAACCTCAAATACAAAACCTTCCCCATCCAAAATCTCCCCTTCCAAAAAGTCCTTCAATCTCAACAGCATGCTCAACCGGAAAATCTCGATCCCCAAATCCAGGACGCCGTCGCCCGATAAATTCAAGTACCCGCAAACCTTTCAGAAAATCGAACCGGCTCCAGCCCCTACGCTACAGAAGAAAAGTTCAATTCCCCAACTATCGCATAAGAAATCATTGCCCCAAGTCACGCCCACCCTACAGAAGAAGAGCTCAATTCCCACCCTACAGAAAAAACCGTCCAATTGTCTGATTTCTCTGACATCTTTGCATAAAACTCCGCAGCTTCAGAAAAAAAGCTCGATTCCAACCCTACAGAAAAAGCCCAGCTCTACCGCGATCGCCCCGTTCAAACTTCTGTCCAACGGTCCTACGACGCAGCTCAGCAGCACTTCTATTTATGCTGGGTCTCATCCCAGCCATTCCAGTTCTTCCATTGCTTCTTCCACCAGCACATACGCGAAGCCCACTATCGCTTCGTCCCAGAAGTCGTTGGACAGATTTACTCGATTTAAGAACAAATTCAGATAGACTATTTATATATAATTTAATTCAATTAGGGGCAGGTTCACTGTGTCGATGGTAGTTTCAACGAAAATGCAACTTCTGCAAAATACAATGTGAATGCACAAATGGGTCTGACTTTGAGGCTGCAAACACAACCCTCTCTAGCTTTGGCTGCAAACACAAACTTCTGTAGTTTTGGCTGCAACCACGGCTTATTCTAGCTGCACCCACAGCTTGTTTTAGCACCCACAGCTTGTTCTAGAACCCACTTATCTACTTCACTGCAGCACGAACTCCTATCACTTATCCACCTCGCTCCCGAAGTATACAACCTCCTATTACACTGCAAATATCTTATTAGACTATAAATATACTTACCCACAACAGGAACGTCCACTATCCGAAAATATTGGATTGCACCTTAATCTCTCCTCCAATGGTGATTTCCTGGCTTCCTGACCATTTTTCACCAGGTTGCAACTTGACAAACTCAGTGACATTTCCAGCCTCAATACACAACATGTTCAAGTATCCAGTCTTCGGTTCGAAGTCAGCCATACCAGCAGACTTTTCGATCCATGGATTCCAAACTACCGCATCTGGTAATCCAGATCTGGTGATATTCTGTAAAACATTGCCCTTGTTGATGATTTGTAAGATCTTTTCCTCAGGAATGCCCTTATAGATTCTGTCGAATTCCTCGTTGAAATTGACCATTGGAGCTTTTTCCTCGTACCAGGTCTTCAATAACTGGTCATAACATTGTTCCTCGGTCAAGTTGTTGACAATAATGTCTTCGATGTCTTCAACCTGGAAATAACTGTGGAACAACCAGTGGAAGTCAAAAGCAGTTTGACCCGGGTTTTCAACCTCAATCTTGGTGGTAAGTCTGTCAGACAATCCAATGGATAAAATCAAGGTGAAATCCTGGTTACCTTCACCCCACAACTTATAAATTTCAGGGTTGGCCTGTTCAGGACTTAAAGCAAATTGGACAGTTAACGGATCGCTGGTAGTTTGGCCCAAAAACTCCCATGTAGAGTTTCTGGCAAACCCGTGTTGTGGAAGAGCAGAAGTAGCATGGCCTTCGACCTTGGTTTTACCGAAATTAGGGAAAACCAATGGGATTCCTCCTCTAACTGGTTTGGATCCGTCAAGTTTGGCAGCAGTGGACACCCACAATTGCTCTTCTCCCTTGTGTTTCCACGAAATCACAGTGGCACCATACTTAAGAATGGTCACGGAGGTAGAGGCGTCGGAGTCGAGAGTTAATACAACTTTATCTGAATGTTCTTCAATCATTTGGTTGGGTCAAAGAATTAGTCGAAGCGCGAACGTGTGGAAATCTGGTGTCCGCGTTGTTTATTATGTGGGGTTTGGAGGAATTTTACATTATGGGATTGATGCTGGGACTCGAGAGTGTGGTGGTGGTTATGGCATAAACACAAGTGCCTGTGAGGTTTTCCAGGCAATATTTACTTGAAAACGGCTATTTCTGGTGTCAATTACATCAAAACTGAATAGCTGCAAATCGCGAATATCAGAAATAGAACACTGTAAAGGCTTAGTTACTATATATCTACAGTAGAGCACACAAAACAACGAAAACACACCCAACAAAACAACCCAATAACTAAGTCACGTTAGACAATATCCCACTCTGTTTCCACCATAAACACAAAATCTACTAGGAGAACATAAAAACAGATAATCCCTTTCGCTGCAAACATCTGCAAAGAAGCTTCAAAGCAACTCCTATTATCGCGGTCACAACTGATTGCCAACGGCCGCAGAAAAAGCGTAACCAGCCCACCGCCAGCCGCACCGCGATTCCATCGCCTCTCGGCACAAAATTCACTACACAACTCCCGGCAGCCGCGGGTCGTGTCTACAGTTTCTTTTTTTTTTTTCGCACTTGTTGTTTCTGTTTCTGTCTACTCCATCACGATTCCCCTGAACTGCAGTTTTTCACATCTTTCTTTGCATCCTACTTCTAACCGCTGAATTTCTCCCCAATTACCGTCTTGTTACATATACGCAACAGCCAATAAGTCACGAGCCCATAGATTTTGTTGCCAGATGTCGATACTAAGGTCCAAGATCATCCAAAAACCTTATCAGGTTTTCCACTACTACTTTCTTTCCGAGAAGGCCCCTAATTGTGATTTGCCAAATTTACAGTTTGAAACCGACATTCGGATAACTATTAATAAGCTTAAGAACCATAAGTTCACTTTGAATGAGGTTGTCCATTATGGGTTCTTAACGTCGGTGATTTTGTTTGTGTTTTTCATCTTTCCTGCTTCATTTTTGATCAAATTACCAATTCTTTCGGTATTCACGTTATGCTTTCTCGTACCGTTGACCTCGCAATTTTTCATGCATGCATTCCCAGTGTTTAGTTGGTTGGCATTCTATTTCACCTGTGGAAAGATCCCAGCTGCCTGGAGACCTGCCATTCTGGTGAAATTTTTACCAGCCATGGAGACAATCTTGTATGGTGATGATTTGTCGAATGTTTTGGCAACCATCACAAACTCTCCATTGGATATATTGGCATGGATTCCTTATGGATTAATCCATTTTGGTTTCCCATTTGTGGTTGCAGGATTTATTTTTATCTTTGGTCCTCCCACCTCATTGAATTCTTTTGGGTTTGCATTTGGTTATTTGAACTTGTTTGGTGTTATGATTCAAATCTGTTTACCTGCAGCTCCTCCTTGGTATAAGAACTTGTACGGATTGCAACCAGCAGATTATTCCATGAAGGGTAGTCCTGGTGGTTTAGGTAGAATTGATGAGATCTTGGGGGTTGACATGTACACCACCACTTTTTCCAATTCTCCTGTTATTTTTGGAGCTTTCCCTTCCTTGCATTCAGCTTGTGCCACCATGGATGCCTTGTTTTTATCTTGGTTATTCCCATCTTGGAATATTGTTTGGTGGAGTTATGCCTGTTGGCTTTGGTGGTCTACTATGTACTTGACCCATCACTACTTTTTTGATGTCATTGGTGGTTCCTTATTGGCAATTGCTGTTTTCACTTACACCAAGTATACTCATTTACCAATTATGGATAAAACTAAATTTTGTCGTTGGAGTTACACCGAAATCAATAAAATCAATGTTGACCAAGCAAATCCTTTGGGATTCAACTTTAACAATGAATTCATCTACAATGATGTTGAATCCAATGTGGAAAATGATAGCATTCTTTTAACCAATCCTTACCAACATTCAACTCAACAACAGTCCCAAAGTATTGAATTGCAAAATTACTCTAGATCAAGACAAACATCGAAGATTTTTTTACCCCAAATCAACAACTTACCAATCATTGAAGACGAGGAAACTTCATCTTTTGAGAATTCTGCTACCACTTCAGTTTTTGACGAAGTTGAACAACTCTCCTCAGTCCAGTCAAATACTTCATTAGAGGACTACGACAGCAAGAAAAAGTCCAAAAAAAATTAAACTCGAGTAAACCATTGAATTTTAACGATAATGATTTAATCCTTAATAGCTAATTTGATTAATAATATACATAATTAAACCTTTATTTATTTGAATCTATTTACAGTCATGTTTGGTCATAAATACTTTATCTGCTAGCTTGAGCAAAAGATGGACCCGGAGTTAAATTCTTGTGGATGTTTTGCTTGATGATATTAGCTCTCAATATTCTTGGATCTTTTCTTAATGTTCTGAGTAATTCTTGTTGCACACTTGAACTCACATCAAATCCCATAAGAAAGTGGTATCCTTCAAAATGTCTTTCTTGATTTTTACTCATAATCTTTGGCAAATACTTTGGCCCTATGCTGGTGATATCTCTCACAACCCCTCTATTGTTCAAAATCAACTTTCCTACTGTGCTGGCAATTTTCATTGCTTCCTTGTGCTTGTTAACACCATCTGTTACTCTGGCTATCGCCAATAATTCATAATACATTGGCTATCGATGAATTGGAGATGGAAATTTTTCAACTAGTCGCACCAAAGACTTGTTCTGCGACTATCCACGACCCAGGTTAGAATTACTGGCGTCACACGACCGAGATTACGTCGCTCGACTTTCTCACGTGATATGATAAAATCATAAAATTTGCAATCAAATCTTGGAAAATTCAGATTTAATTTTAATTCGTTTATCTACTATTTATAATGGCTACCAATATCACCTGGCATCCAAATTTGACCCACGACGAAAGAGCCGAACTTACCAAACAATCAGGTTTGACCATCTGGTTAACCGGTTTATCTGCCAGTGGAAAGTCTACTATTGCTTGTGCTTTAGAACAATATTTATTAAAAAACGGACACAATTCTTATAGATTGGATGGTGATAACGTCAGATTCGGCTTAAACAAAGATTTGGGATTCAGTGAAGCTGATAGAAACGAAAACATCAGAAGAATTTCCGAAGTTTCCAAATTATTTAACGATTCATGTTGTATTGCCATTACTTCATTCATAAGTCCGTACAAAAACGATCGTAAAATCGCTAGAGAGTTGCACGAAAAGGATAACTTACCATTCATTGAAGTTTACATCGACGTTCCAATCGAAGTCGCCGAACAAAGAGATCCAAAGGGTTTATATAAAAAGGCGAGAGAAGGTATCATCAAGGAATTCACCGGTATCTCGGCTCCATATGAAGCTCCAGAAGCTGCAGAAATTCACATCGTTAATGATAACATCACCATCGAAGATGCTGCTCAACAAATCGTTGAATATTTAAGGGAAAAGAAGTATATTTAATAAAACATTCACTTTTTTAAACTGTCCAACCTCGCCTGTAAGTCATCTTCATCTCCTCCCATACCCACTCCACCACTTCCAATCGCCTCAGCAACACGTTGATCTTTCTCTTGGGCCGGTAATCCACTCGGAGTGTCTTTGAGGTTGGCATTCAAGTCAACTCCAATCTCATCCAACACTTTGCCCAAGATTTCGTCCACCTGCTCTTCTTCTCCCAATTCATCTTCGTCAAATGTCATGGCATCGTCTATGGCATCATCCATAAACTCCTGTTTCTGGTCCATCAAGTCGTTTTCCCTCTGGAATTCTTGTGTGATTCTCGACAATTGTGGTAAGTTCATCAGTCTATTCATCCCTGATAATAACCGGGTAGCATCTCTCATAGAGGTGGCCATTTGTTGGTTGCTTCGAACACTTTGAATACGTAAACTTATGGCTTGGAGTTGAGCCTTCATGGAATTGAACTTGGTGATGTATCCCTTTGTTCTTACTAAATCTTTAGCTTGAACTTTGGCACTCGAAAGTTGTCCTTGTTTAGCAGATTTCTTGATATCAGAGATAAGCTTCTTTTCCTGTTGCTGTAATTTCGTGATTTCTCTCCCAAGCTCTCTTTGGGTCTTTTCAAGAGCCCGTTGGTTCTTTCTGAGACGTTCTTGTGGCGTTAGCTTTTTGCCAAAAGCCCATTCGAATAGTTGAGACATGGCAGAACAGGAATTAAAAATGATAATGATGCGACTGCGAGATTTAAGTCGATTGCAAAAATAAGAATCTAGCATTACATACAGATGATAAGGGAAAATAATATGTAGTACTGGCAGATAGACAATTAATTTATATGAATTATAGAATATAGACGATAGTTTCACAATTTCTCTGTCCGTAAAAGTCCAACAGCTCGGTGGCCCATTCCCAATCCAGCCTGGTAGCCGTAACCACCAGCACCATAATTGTGTATTAACATCTTTCCGTCAATGTCCTCTCTTTCAACTCGAGTACCTCCATGACGGCTTGGACGCAAACCAGCAGCTGTTCTCATGATTTCTAAATCTTCTACCCGCAGACCGTGGGGGTTTTTGGATAAAAGTTGGGGAAGAAGTTCACTGGTTCGTTTGAGAATATCTGCAGTCTGGTCACTGAAGTTGTCGGTATTCCAGTCGTCTTTCTGCATGAATCCTCCCAAGATCAATTGATCATGAGAATTGGGTCTTTTGATAATGTAAGTGGCATAATCAGTTCCCCATCTCATGTAGTTTTCAGTGACATGAGGCGCTCTTACAACAATCACTTGTCCTCTTGTGGGATACATATTGGTATCATTGACACCATTCAAACTGAAACTACCCAATCCAGTACAGTTGAATACTGCCTTAGTTCCATGGGCAAATGCCTGACAGATATGGCTCAATTTACGTCTTTCAAATGTGACTTCATGGGCTTCTAAATAACGTTTGAACACTTGAATAAATAAGGGACAATTGAAGCTGAATGATTTGAATCTGATACCAAATTTAGTTCCTGGTTTCAACTCCTCTGCTGGTATAACTTTGAATTCTTGTAAGTAGCCCGACAAAGAGTCGATTTTGGCTTTGGCAGGAGCCTCATCAAAATACTCTGTAGAATAGCAGTAATCAAGCCCACATTTTGCACCCAAGAGGTTCTTTAAACGTCCTAAATTTTCATAAGTGTATTTGTCATACAGCAAGGTATCGGGATCACTACCACTTATACAACTGAAGTTTCCTCCAGCATAGGGGGAAGTGTAGTTCTTGGATTCATCACCCGGCAAGTATTCTGCCACCACATGAATGTTTTTCCCTTCAGTCTTCTCAAGAAGATTGAAAACGGTATAGAGACCAACAATACCAGATCTAGACGGTTAATATGGAGCTAAAATGAAGAAAATATCCCACAATTGACGTACCCTACGACTACGTATTCCATGACTAATAATTGTTACAACAGTTTTTCAAATTGTTGCGTGAGAATTCGATTCGATAAGATAAGACGCAAATGCAAATTGAACTAAATAAATTAACTAACTTAATTTTCACCGGGTTCGGTAAGGTGACTATTCAAACTGATGGCTTCATGTTCGTCCAAAGCTCCGTATTGGTCTAAAATAGTGTATAATTTATGCATCATCTGTTGGTTGTTGTCAGCCTTAACATCTTCCATTCCGTACTTGTGGATGGTGAAAAGACCGTAGATTGCAACTATGGTACATAAGGCCATGGCAATGTAACCCTTCATAGTGAAACCCTCAGGTAATGGAGCAAACTGGACATTTTCTCCTGTTAAATCGACCCATGCTTCCAACGAATCTCCGTGGTTACCAGCAGCATTACCGTAGCTGGAAATGTTTAATGCCTTACAACTGTCATAGTGATTTTGTGGGATCTTCTGCTGTTGGATTTCAGCTGGAGCTTCGATGAAAGTGATGGCCAATCCTTGCTCCAAATGCCAATCAACGTGACAGTGGAAGAACCAAACTCCAGGGTTGTCAGCCTTGAATCTCAAAACAATGAATCCGTTAGGATTTACAAGTAAAGTATCTCTTCTGAGAGGGAATTGGGGGTATTTGGTGTGTTCTGGGTTTGAAGGATCATACACAATTGGATCATCATCATCCTCGCCTTCTTCACTTCTCTTAATCACTTGGAATACATGTCCGTGTAAATGGAAAGGGTGTTTACCTGGATCTTTGTTGTTAAGAACAATCTCAACAACCTCATCTTTTTGTAAAACAAAACTGTGGGTATTGGATCCGTAAATATCCACGTTATCGGAATAGTTACCACTACTCATAACAGAATACAATGTAGGAACCTTAGGAGCCGTGTATGTTAAATCGTTGAAGAACGCGTAGTTAACACCGTCTCCAAGGTTATCCATAGTGAAATCTAACACAAGCTGCACATCAGGTTCGTCGTATAACTCAACAGCCTCAACAGGTTTGATATCAAAGTCATCAAAAGCCTCAAGACCTTCCACGAATGCATCATAATGCAGTTCATCTCCCTGTATAGAGGCTGGAAGAGGAACCTTCTTACTATACTGGACGAAGTTTGTCGATAAAAGCTGTAAATCTTCAGGTAACACATCAAGCATATCTTTGTCAATAGCATTAAAGAAACGGTAGTTCTTATTCTTTTCCAGTTTGGTCTTCACCAAAACACCATATCTTTGGGCAACAGCTATGTACAAAGAACTAACCTCGTATGGTTCAACGTACACACCATCAACCTCAACGATAGTGAAACTATGGTCTTCAATCTGCAAATGCTGAGACGTAAAGAGACCCATATTCACGATTCTCATGAAATACGTGGTATCTGGCTCTACTTCCCACGTCACATTCTTTGTATCGTTAAAGAGGGAGTTTTGTGGAATAGGTTCGGCCCCGGTGGGGTTGTATCTGTTCAAGAACTTGGCCATCAATTCAGGTCCAGACTTGTGGTACCATTCCCCCACAGTCAACGTTACTTCCTCGTCGTAGTCAAAAGGAGCTGACTTACCTTCAGCCTCATCGATGATAAACAATCCCCGAAGTCCGTCTCCGTACTGGGTTCCGGAATGGGAATGGTACCAGTATGTACCTACTTGGTCGACTGTGAAATCGTATGTGAAACGAGATCCTGGAGAGATCGGACACTGAGTGACCATCTCCGGACCATCCATGGCGTTGTTGTCCTTTTGAAATAATCCATGGAAGTGCAAAGACGTGTTTGCGTCTGGTAATTGATTGTTGAGGTGAATGATTACTCGATCTCCAGATTGAACTCTGATGGTGGGAACCGGCCACTGGTTGTTGATCCCTATAACTTTCCGGGGAAAAACACCATCGGGGTTTGCATCCACATATGTGACGTTAAAGTCATACTCATGGGTTTGGGCAAGAACGGCGTTCAAGCACCAGCACAATATCGTGAAGAGACAGAGCATGTTCAATGAGAAACACATCGCGATCGGCTTTTTCGAATGCGAATGCGAGTGCGAACGCGGGAGCTGAGTGGTCTTGGCACGGCACCGTTGCGCGATCAGCCGGATTGGAAAACGGTTACGATTACAATGTTACGAGATGCTGCAAATTCCGTATATTTTATTAACCAAAAGTCTTAAGTTCGATTTCACTATCGTCGAAGCTTTGGGGGTTATCATTGACGTCTAGCTTAACTAAATGTTCGGTTAATTGTCTTTGTTGGGAAGTGAGTCCCTCGTTGACAATTGTCTTGAAGCTGTCCAGGTTGATTTGGATTAACGTGAGTAGTTTTTCGTGTAAGAAGAACTGGTTTACCTTGGAATTGAGTCTCAAGATTAATTGCACGGCTACCGAGAAGATCTTGGTGACGTTAGAGTTTTCTTGTTGGCTCTTGATGAAAAGAATCAAGATTTCTATACCAAGCTTGGCATCCAAATCTTCACTCTCATCCATGAGACCCTTAATTATATCTTTGATCAAGAGCTTGACCATTACGAGATTCTCCTCATACGAGTACTGAATCAACGATCTGATACATTGGACTCCCATGGACCTGGTGTCTGGTTTAGAAATCATACTTAATACTGAATCCTTCATGTAAATAGAATCGGCTTCGTTTAATTTGATGTCTCCAGTGGTACTCAACACCATGTAAGTCAACACCGATGAGTTAGAAGTTCTTATAGGATAATACTTCTGGATAATAGCATTAAATTGCTTGACCAAAACTGGATTTAAGTTCTTCGATTCTCCAATCACTTGCTTTAAGTAGGGCAAGAACGTGGAAATTAAAAGTTCATTTTTAAACTCATAAACTTTGGAAATGATGAAAAGCAAGCAGGAGTATAAGTCCACTCTAACCACATCAGGTAAACGAGGGAGCATTTCCACAAGCTTACTCAAGACGTTTTTGATTATGACCAAGTTGGCACCAGAGTCTACTGTTTTCAATACCATTAATGTACGTTGGTCTTCAGGATCATAATCTGCTCTTAAAAATGGAAGATGGTTAAACAATGGTAGCATACAAAGTCTTATCAATTCAAATAATTTGTCAAAGCCTTCCAATAATTCATTATGACTCTCAAAATATGTTTGAAACATTGAACTCACAATATTTACCAATCGAATCTGGGCCTCAGTTTCTTCATCGACAAGTATGAGTCTATCAAACAAGTCTACTATTTCCCCGAAAATATCATCATGGAAAATGATATCTACCAACTCCTTGTTCTTGGCCAAGCTATTCAAAGAGGCAAGAACCTCGATAGTGTTTTTGTTTTTAATCAAAGATTCAACACATTGACTGAACAAAATGAAAAAGAATGTAGATGCATCACCTCCTAAATGATCTTCAACGAATTGATGGTTTTCTTCAAGCTCAAGACTCAATACGCTAACAAAGTTAATCCAATAATTAGTATAGATCTCCAACTCTTTTGAATTAGCGTTACTGTATTTCAATGAGCTAAATTCTTTCAACGATACGATCCACAATGCGATCAATAACGTTGAGTATTTGTTTAATGTTTCGAGTAACTCTTTCTCTGGTTCTAAGTCATCTTCTTCTTCGTCAAAATCAGTTGACTCATTGCTAACTATGGCCTTGTTGTTACCGAAAATCTTCAAGTCGTCATTAGCATTCAAACGGACCAAAGCCCAACAATTCAAAATAGATACTTGAATTGACTTTTTGCCAAACTCTGACATATTTTCCAAAAAGCCGAATCTTATAAATTTGTTTGAAGATAACTCTTCTAAGAAATAGATTAGAGTTTTCATAATCCTTTGCTTTGAATAGAACTTGATTCTGGGGATGTTAATGAATTTAGAAGAAACGTTGACAGCATTAGCAATTACTTCAGCACTAGAATTACTACTGAAACATGGCATAATGGCACTAATGATTTGTGCCTGTTGTTGTTCCAAAATTGACATCCCAGAGTACATTGAGTCTTCCATGTCTCCGAATAAACCCAATATCATATCCAAGAGATTCACACCTCTGAGTTTAATAATATTAATTGGAGAAGTAGAACCCAAGAATGCAATCTTTACCAAATCGCTAATCCTTGGTTTAAGCTTATCAGCTAAAGTTGGATTCTTTTGGGCTAAAGAAAGAAGATTATTCAATAAATCATATATGAATAACTTGAACTCCCATGTAATTGGTTCATTTTTGTCTTCAGATTCACCATCATCACCCACAATGTTTTCAATTTCTTCATCTTTAAAGTCAATGGTCTTGTCACTTTTTTTCTTCTGTCTTTGCAATAATGGAAGGAGTTTTTGTTGATAATTCAACTCAATAAACGGTTGAGTGAGCTTTCTCGAAGAGATCTTAAATAAGGAATTCAATGTTGCAAACCAGTTCATATCTAAACTTGAATCCATCCATAAATTGATGAGCGTTTTCAGTTCTTCACAAGGTTTGATGTTCAAGGATACCCAGATCAATTGCACAACATGTTTGGTCAATACTTTCTGGCCGTACATTTTGATCAATTCAGTGAAGCATGCATAGCCTAGCTTGAATAAACCGAAACTAGAATTGAATGGAAAAATTGATTCAAGATTCAATGATGTTGCAGAAGCACTAGACAAACCTAATTTCAAGTTTTTAGAAACAACCGATATCAATGTACTTGAATAAAAGTTCACTTCGTCTTTGATTAAGTCTTTGTCAAAGATGACCAATTCTTGAAGCAACCTTAACAACTGATTGAAAATTTTTATGTTGTCATCAGAAGAACTAGCACCTACTGTATATCTTAAAGATATAATTAAGGATTCTAACTCTCTCCGGTTTTCACCAGGAAGCGATCTCACGTTTGGACCTAAGTTTGTGATAAATATCTTTAAGATCTTTGCTATCAAATCATTTGTGCTAAGTTTATACTTCAAGTTCACATATTCTTTGTTTTCAACGTCATATCCAAAGCTATCGTCCAAATAGCTTTCAAAGATTTTATGAAGTAAGGCAGGAATCCAGCCATTATTTGACATGTTGTTATCAAAAAGCAAGATTGTAGCCAGCAAACTGTAATAGAAGACCACTGGGTTAGGATCGCTGAGCAATTGTGACACAACATTATAAATATCATTGGACCCAATACCAGTAAATGAATAGATTTTACCCATAGTCAAAAGTGATTTTCCTCTTTGTAAAGGATTACTATCATTTACTATCGAACTCACAAGAGAATCGATTTCTTGGACCACCAATTTCTTATCCATGAAAGAGACAGCCATCCCGATTGATTCACTATTGAGCGATATCAAATTTGAACTGTTACAATCAACCTTCTTTAAAATATCGAGAACGACTCTTAAAATGTCTTTGTCAAGCAGAACTCTCTTGGATAGAGAATAACTTAAAGCTCCATGAAGTGCAGTCGAAATGTTGACGCACATTGCTTTGTACCGTAAGGGAATTACAGTTTTGGACGTCAAAGAACTTCTGATTTGTTCTAGTAATGATTGTTGAATTTTAACAGCTAAGTATGGGAAGACCAATTGAAACAATTCAATCGACAAATCGACAAGGTTAGTAACTAAGCCCACTGCATACTTTTCGTTGAACGAGTAGTCTCCACAAATCATTACTGTTGGATCATTATTAATTGAGTGGGACGTCGATTCGAAGATGAGCTTTTCAAAAAAGTCAAACCAGGGACGACAATATTGTTCAATTTCTTTGTTACTGTTATATTCTATAGTTCCTTTAAAAGTTTCATTGATTTCGAATGGGTCAGCATAAAGTAAACCTTCGTTCATTCTCTGCTTCTTTGATGAATAGCTTGGAAGTAATTCGTCGATCGTTGTATCAAAGTCTGTGAACTTGCTTGTCACTCCATAACTATAGTTTATATCGTCATTCAAAAGGATTGATGAAGGATCAAAATCATTGAGTTTGTTATATACCCCCTTGGATTTTGATTGTTTCAACTTATCCTTATTTTCGACACTGAAAACGCTGGAATCAGAAAATATTGTTACTAGAAGAACAATCATTGAAGAATTAATATCATTTTTCAAATGGATGGCTAATTTTGCCAAATTCTTGAAAATGATCTTCTTACCGTACAAAATGGAGCTTATAATGCTATTCTTTATCAGTAGGTGATCATTGAAACCAGAGGAACTGAAAAGTAAATTACCAGCACCGTTGATGTTGAATGCCTCGCTATTGAATGCGTCTGCCTTGAAGTTTGTCACATTTCCGACTTCTTGAATATTATTTTCTAAGAACGTCAAGTAAGCGTATGACTTGGTGAGAAGAAACTGGATTTGTTTCAGGGAATCAGGAGTCATTTCAACAGTGTCGATATAATTCAGCAAGCAAATCAAACTCATATTTCTCAATTTCAAATTATCCAAGATCTCTTTCTCTTCTCCAAATTCGGTTCCACCCAAGTTATTAGCAATGTACTGAGCAGTAAGCAAACTTTTCCAAAACACAAGGAATTGAGAAGAGTTAAGTTTAATGAACTCCGACTCGTTGTATAAAGTAACCAATGAGCTCAACATAATCCAGCAAATCAAGCCCTTTAAACTATTAGCTTTTGAGTATGTGGAATTGTGCTTCAAAGTTTGTGTACAAAAACTAAGAACTTTTACAATAGTCGAGTTTTGCAAGTGAATTGATTCTGTTTGTTTTAACAATGACAGTAATATTAATGCATAACTGACCACTCTTGTTTGTACCACGGAGCTGGTATTTGTGTTCAAATCAGCTTGAACTTCAGCTTGTTTACCTTCACTGATATTTTGCCATTCAGAGTTGTAAAGTTTGAAACATTTCAAGACCAACTGGTTGACTTGAACCTTGTTCACATTTGCATATCCCAATAAGGTATTTGTAGCATAATTACGGATATATTCGTTTTTGTTGATTATTAACTTGAGAAGTAAATCAACCAATAATGATTTTTGACTTGACTCAATCCTTCTTGAGTCATCATTATCATTTGGATTTTCAGCTTGATCCTCTTTATCTTCAATCGGTTTACTTTCTTCGCCACTCATAAATGAATTAAAATCAATACCAAATGGAAGCAATTGTTCAATCACAGATAAGACTAATGCACATTGGTATGGATTATGGTACACATTGATGTTCTCAGGGCTTTTAGTTTTTGATGATGTTTTTGTTGCCTTGAGAGAAAACAAAGCACTGGATCTCTTGTCCTTTGTTGCTATAGTCATGCCTTCAAAATCAGTCTTTGAAGAAGTATCAAACTTACCAAGCAAACACGTGATTAATATTTCATAACAGTTTGGCCCACTTTCTTTCACCAAATACTCTAGGACTTTTTGCCAGTGAGTTAATGCCTTAGTCCACAAAGAATTTTGGATATGATTATCAGCAGCTGTTACAGGCGAAAATTTGTTGAGGATAGCATTCACAATCGTTGAGATGTTTACCAGTAGAAAATCTGAGTTTTGGAACTGCTCCAATTGAATGTAGAAGATAAAAGTCTCAATTACACCCGTATTGAAAGAAAGTTGATCAACGTTAGACAAAAGGATATCTTCAAACTCATTCACCGAGAATTGCTTGCTAACCGGTACGACCAAATCATCAGTTGCAATCGGTTTTGTCAATTGATTAACCCAATTGTTCAAGCTTGGAAGCTTGTATAAGTCGACAAGATATTCAAACAGATTGAACTTTCCAGTAGGGATAAAATTGACAAAAAGATGAGCCAACGTTTCGACAGCTGCAATACGTATGTCTTTACAAAAATCAGCAAGTGCGTATGATATTGGCTTTTCAATAGATGTTAAAAGTGTCACTTGAAATTGGTGCTGGTGGGTCATGATAGACTCAGGTTTCATCTTAGCTCCTGACGTAGCAGATGCAGAAACAGACAATAAGTGCTCATAGTTTGCATTGACTGACAATATGGCCAAACTTCTGAGAACCAAGACGTAATTCTTTTTTAATGAGATTGAACTAGTCGTATCATTATCACTAGAATCCATATCAAATTGGAGTGGTAAGCCTGTAATACCTTTGGTGACAACTTTCATGAGTTTTGGATGTAACTTATCATCAATATCATTTCTAGTTGCATACTTGACCAATGTAGCCAATAAATAAATAAGATTTGCGTTACAATTTGGACTTTTCTTCAAGATCTTGTAGATTTGATTAACCGAAAAATTTATTAAGGATCCTAACGAATTTGGGAATGTTTCAAATAAGTCAATCAATACAATGATCCCCAAATGTGTGATGGGACTCAATTCATTTTCCGAGTTCAAAACAAGATGGTTAAGCAAATTATTGGCCACGTCATAGATTTTGGTCGGCAAAGTATGGAAAACCAATACCAAGTTTCTAGATAAAAGTCTGAATAAATTGGAAGACTTCTGAAATTTCACATTATCATAAGATTCGTCTTTCTCCTTAGACTTCTTACTCTTAGGTTGGGGTTGAACACTGTACTTGTCAATAATTTGGTTCAATTGTGAAAGAATAAGGCTGTAGTCGATAGTGCTGGAATTCTCATTCAGCTCTTGGGTTGTCAAATCACAATTCAAAGACACAAGCTGGTGATAAAGAGCATGTTTGTCAAGCAGATCCAACGCCTGCTTCAATTCGTTCTCATCCATATCAATATATGTAATCTCTTGTGGTGGCACTAAAAATTGGACGAGATTAGAATAAACCAATTGTTCAGATCGACTGTTGTGTTGAGAGTCGCGGTCGCGATGCATTTAATTGTCGCATTGAGAACTTTGTTATTGCTGCAAAATAAATCAAATTGTATATTAAAAGAACTATTTAAGAAGTCGATCTAAAATCGAAAATGCAAGAAATGAAGGAGAATGCAAGGATAGAAAAAAATACCAATGTTTTCATTGGGTTTATGCAGATTAAATGAGTAACAAAGCCATTGGAATGAGAACAGCTAACATGTATGGAGCCTTCAGAGAAGCAATGTTATCGATTGATCCCAGGACATCAGGAACATCGGAAGTTGAAGAGCTGCTGCTAGAACTGGAACTAGATGTAGCAGTAGTTAAAGTTGTAGCTTCGCCGTTGTCAGCAGTGGCAGCAGTAGTGGCAGCAGCAGCAGTGGTAACAGTATCTTGAGTCTTGGTCTTGGTGTCTTCGTCAGCAGTGTCTGTGTTTTTGGAATCAGCAGTAGCAGTAGATCCAGTCCACCAGACAGTTTTAGTTGGAGTCCACCAGACAGTAGTAGATTCGTTTTCAGTGATAGGTTCGGTGGCATAAGAACCAATAGTAGTCTTCTTGACAGTTTCAGTAGTGTCTTCAGTAGTCTTGGTAGTCTTGGCAGTAGTCTTTTCAGTAGTGGTTTCTTCCGAAGCTGTACTGGTGGCCTTTTCACTTGAAGTGGTGGTTTTAGCATCTTTTGAGGTGGTGGTTTCAGAAGTTTCAGTCTTTGTAGAACTAGTGGAAGTGGTGCTGGTACTGGTTTTGGTAGAACTAGTGGAGGTGGTAGTGGAAGAGGTTTCGGTAGAACTCACAGCAGTAGTAGATGCAGTTGAGACCGACTTTCCGTCCAGTAACTTATCGAAATCATCTTCAGCTTGAGATTTTCTTCCATTAATTTGGCCATCAACCGAATCAATGGATTCCCAATCTCCTGATTGATCAGAGTACTTGTATTGAGTACCAGTAGAATAATCAGTGACGATAACGGACTTGATAGTCATAGTATAAGTTGGTCCATAGGTAGTTTCACCACCGGCCCATTCAATAGTTCCTTCTGGATTAGAAGAATCACCACCAGCCCAAACTCCAGCATAGACACTCATAGGAGTTTGTGGATAACCTTCTGGATCATCAGGGTACAACGTCCTAACAACATTACCATCCACAGCCCAACTCAAGGAGTCTTTACTCCAGTCAATTGTGTAAGTCATAAAGTCATCTGTTGGATCACCAGGAGTAGAATGATAACCGCCTCTAGTATAGGTGGTAGTGTCACCCTTTGAGAAAAAGTTGGATTGGAATTGAGTTTTATCGGAACCGAATAATTCGATATCAATTTCATCCAAATCATCACTTTGTAAGTAGAAAGAAGACACAATACCCTGACCAGATGCAGCTTTCATGACAACCTCAACCTTTCCAAACATGATATAAAAATTTGATTTAATGGAGGGGTTATCAAATCTTTCTTTTAAATTGAAAGATAAACCATCATCACCATATTCAAGACCAGTAGACTTTAACTCGTCAAAGTATTTTGATTTGGAGGAGAAGTCTTCCTTGAAAGAGGAAGCCAAAGCATCATCGGCATCACAACTGGATGACTTCAATGGATTACAGTCAGCTAATACTGATGAAATAAATGTAGCAGCAGCTACCGCGTTGAAAAGCTTCATATTATAGACAAATTAGTTTGAATAGTAAGATGAAAGAGAGAATTTCATCGTCCTTTTATATTCCCAGGCAAGGCAAAACTGCTGAGGTTCAGATCAGTCACCTATCTACCCGAAAGGCCATTTGAAACATTCTCTATATCCAAATCAAGGCATTCCACTAAAAATATCCCATCGTAACTCGTGAAAATATGCATGGTTGCAAAGTTGATAACGCCAAACTTCGATCCAAAGGCTGCGAAATGGCGATTTTGTGTCATTTACGCATGGCTGGCTGTCTCAAACTTTCCAATAAGCCAGCTTTTTTCACCTGTGATGCACTTTAAATTCTTAAAAGTAGGAATGTGTGCTGGATCTTCATCTAATTAAGGTTTAACTTTGGAATGGCTCGATGTCCAAGGCATTTATGTCTCTATTTTTAGGGGCCCATTCCCAGATCACCATCTAATTAGGCAGCATGGCCAGTTCAGATCACACAGATCAATGGGGATTTTTTATCACAACAATTGGTCCAAGATAATTCCTGAACAATGTAGTCGCCCAAATACTTCAGCACCAGAATTTGTGTAACCTTACTTGATTTGGAGACTGTAATTTCCTATTCTTCAATGATGGTTCATGTTCATCGGTGCGTACACGAAGTTTTCACCGTCATTTCCTAAATGTGGTTTCGCGAAGTGTGGTGTGAAACTTTCAGATAAGCCTTCTAACAATGTCTTTCAACACCGAAATAACAGGATACAGAAAGATCTTATCAAATGGAGGGCTGAGATACGCATATATTCAGAGCTCAAAAAATCGATATATGTCACTTTTATCCCTGTATAAACGATCATTCGTTCCAAAGAAATCCCCCATATCGCTGGCAGTCCTTGCAATTTTTATATGCTTTCTGTCTGTCAGTGCAGATAATATCCCGATTATTAATATGCCCGATCGTCCAGAACGGCCAAGTGGTGGAAACGATGACTCAGGCAATTTGTTTCTAGTACTCATGATCATATTTTTCTCATTTGTGGTGTTAACACTTGTGCTTGCATTAATAACTGTGGTTGTAGTATTTTTCAAACGGAAACTTACGTTATCTGATGATGAACTACTCAGACGAGAGGAGAACCAAGTTTATCTTGAACTTGAAAGCGAAGAACAAGAGCTTTACTTCCAGTCCCGTGACTACTTGATAGAAAACCCATATTTCAGAAATGATTTGACACTTTCTCAGAACTTGTTAATACAAGAAAAAGGTATACATGCATTTGAGTTTTTGAAAGACTCGATGCTTACGAATCAAGAGTTGTTAATTTTAAACAAGTACGAATTGAATTTCTTCAAACAGATGGAATGTTCAACTCAAACAAATCTTCCGATTCCTATGAAAAACGAGGTATACTACTTCGAATCCAAGATATACAGTTTACCCAATGCATCCAACACTAAAATGAGTATAGGTTTAGGAGTTCGTCCATATCCATGGTTTAGATTACCAGGTAGACATGCACATTCGGTCAGTTACGATAGTGACGGACAAAGAAGACACAACCAACCGTTCCCATTTGACGGTTCTAGTGTCCCTCCATTTCCAGAGTTAATAGAGGGAGATGTAGTTGGAGTTGGATACAGAGTCCGGTCAGGAACGATATTTTTCACCAGAAATGGTAAGAAGTTGAGCGAGTCGAAGATTGGAGGTCATATAAAAAATTTTAAGATTCCCAATGGTGGGCAGATTTACCCCATCATTGGAGCCAATAATCTCTGTTCCATTCATGTTAATTTAGGACAGATGGGATTCGTGTTCATAGAGGCAAATGTGAAGAAATGGGGGTTTGCTCCATTAGAAGGTGCAGGACCAGCTCCACCAGCCTACAACAAGTTCAACTCCGATATTCTTTTGGAGCGTTCTGAAATAGACGATAATGAACTTAGTGAAAGAGAAAGTGACTTCCCACCAGATTTCTGGGAAGTCCAAAATGGAGAAGACGACAAGTTCAGCTATAATGCTTACCGAGATGAACCATCTCTAGACGCAGAGCGAATCACATTGAATAGTTTGGTTCCTCCAAATATGCCACCCACTTACCAATCTGATGAAGATGATGAAATTGCTGACGATGAACGGGAACAAGATACTCCTGAAAGACAAGTTTCAGAAGAACGTGAGAACCTGGAGACCCCGGGGCTGAACTCTATGTTGGAACAAAATAGCCAAAAGTCACAGGATACTCTGGAAACGGAAGAGCCGCCATCTGAGCCGCTACAGGATATTGAATCACCCCATGGATCAATCCCCGAGGCCGAGCAACTAGAAACTCATGAAAGACACGAAATTGATGAACAAAATCAGGAGCACGACAAGAATTCTGGTCGTGCTAGCGAAGAATCCAAGAATGACAACGATACACCAGGCCAGTAGAATACTGTGACTATCACGGGGCCCTGGAAATAGATACCCTAATATACATAGTGAATTTTGTAAGTATTGTAAGGCCCCAACTCACGGCCCGTTTTCGGTGGGATTCGCCGTGAAAATTAGTGGAGTTTGCGATGCTCAACAGAAACTATAAGCGATTTGAGTGGCCGAGACCCTAACCAAAGGTGGGGCCCCACAGAAACCCACCAATCATATCATTAGCAACCAAGAATATAGGGGACCTAGTATGATTTATGGTCCAATGGTGTTTAGGATTTGCCAGGATTTCTTCGGCCCATTCAAAAAAAGAAGCTTCGGGGCGAAAAATCCGGGGTAGGTTATGCCTTTTAGTTGGGCATTTGTCGATATTTATAGTCCAAATTTGTGGGGAACTTCTCCATATAAATAGCTTATCAATGGCCAATAAAATAGCCTCCAGCTTATCTAGCATGGAACAAATTACCTGTATGCCCCAATCATCTGATGCCGTCTTGGTTTTAACAAATGGATCAGTACTGCAGGTGGAGAATAAACTCGATGACATAAATCATCAGCTTGATTATGTCTTACCTAAGCATTTTTCTGTCACTTATGTCAGCAGCATCATGGAGTTAATGGTTTTACAAAGCTTGGAAGGTGAGAAGTTCAACGGTATGGTTTTCTTTATGTTTTTCAACGGGTTGAAATTCGTTCGCCAGGTTTTGGGAGATTGTATAGACTTTATTCCTACCAGATCTCCCAAACTCAGTAATTGCTACTTCTATTTCGACTCGCTGGTAGTTGAAGATGAGGTGCCAATTACAAATAGAGTCAATCTAGGACTGCCAATGGTTAGTCAGGCGGCATCTTTTGATCACATGATATCTGTGGTATCTGACGTGTTGAAAAAATTAGGAGGGCTAGTGGTGCACATCCGGGGAATCGTTGTAGATGATTGCAATTTGACTGGAGAGAAAATATTTGCTATCAACTCATTATTGAGGCACCACTTAATTGAAAGAATTGAGCTATCGTCCGATGTCAACGTCGCTATGAGAAGTATGTAGTGGCTCAAAATAGCCCCAGTTATGATTCGGGAACCAGAGAGCATTGTATTTGTCTGAGATAAACAATGTCTCGTTACATAAAGCATTAATACACATTATGCACATATGTGCATTTGAATACTATACCTTCTCCAAAATTAACCTCTTCAAGTAGCATGTAGTATCTTTATTTGTAAGTCTAACAGTAATGCGTATATTTGTTTGGCTGCAAAAATGCTGCGTACAGCCAAGATCCAAAATGATCTACCCCTGACATGAGATTTATACTGTCATACTGTCATACGGGGGACAATAATAGCATATTTCAAATTGGCAAAATCGTAAACTAGAAGTCCTTTAGGTAATATGATTTAGTCTCGATGTTTTATTGTATTTCACAAATCGAGAATAAAAGGGAAAAACCTGACCACTTTTCTTTAATTGAATATCCAGTCTTACCAATAGGAAAAAAGTCAATTCCAAATACAAAACTGGAAGGGAAATGCTAGTAGCAATTTCTAGGCTAAAACTAATTTATCAGTGCAAGTTTAGTTCATTTGTAAATATTTCATTTAGAGCCGCACGGAGAATCAACTTGACAGCTACCCGATCTGTGGTAATGATAACTGATAAAGTAACATGTCTTTACTCACCAAAGCTGTCGTCTATACGAGAGCAACATTTACTGATACGGCATGGGCTATTCAAGTGAGCTTGCAGAGTTTAACTTTCTGTTCTTTGCTTATGCTTTTGAAGTAAGTTGAATTCTCTTAGCATAGAACGTGTATTATAATTTACAGGACTATTAATATCTTCTCATCACCACAGTGGTAAGGTGGGTGCTAATAATATTTGGAACATTCTTTTCTATTACAATAGTGTATGGCTGCAAACACCAGATTCTCATGTAATAAAGGTTGCACACGAACTCCAATTTCTGCAGTACAAATCTATCTATTGATTCATGTAAACCCGGAACAACTCTTCTGTATACGGAACATGAATGCTACTGTGGCCCCTGCTGTGGTGGGGCACGATGCATATACGGGTGGATATAGTTACCTGAATTTTAGCGGGACGTCAACTCCGTCAGATAAGGTGAACACCTCCGGGCTGCAAATTCCGCGTTCCGATATCTCATAATCTATAAAAACTGATTTGAAGCCTTTCTTGTATAAAACTCAAGATGTTATTCTACGCACTTGCCCTTCTAGTAGCATTGTTACCAATAGGATACTGGGCATATCAGTATTATTGTCTGAGCCGTTTGCCCAAACTGGTTGTCAGTTCCGTTAAGCCTGTGGATGCAAAATTCAATTGGGAAGATGCTGAACCTTTAGCTGTTAGGCCATTTGTCAATAAACGTGATTTCAGACCAAATATGGCTATCAAAAATTTGGCTTCAACACCAGAAGAATGGTTGTTAATTGAGAATACTTATATGGATGTGACTAGCAAAAAGTCTGATCTTACAGCATCTAATCCCAGTAAGACGATTCTGTGTCACGACAGCCCTCGTTCCAATTTGGCTGCTAGAGAATTCTACGACGTGGTTACCAATTTCTTGATCATGAGATACCCCCAATACTTCATTCGGAAGGGAAATCAAATATATAACAAGATCAGAGATGAGTATATTCCTGGAACACTGAAGGGAGAAAAGCCATTTGAACTTTATTTAATCCTTTCTCGAACCATTGAAGAAGATGTGGTTGTTATGTTGAAGGATGATCCTACGAATAAAGAGCAAGAGTATACGCTAAGAAGTAGTATTACCGGATTCCCTGCTGGGTTTGACCCATCGTCGCATCACAATCAGGTTATATCTGAGATTCATGAAGTGGTTCCTCAATATCAGAGCAGACTTAAGCTTTCTATGGGTAGATTTTTTAATAGACTTGAACCAACTGATTTATGGGTAAGACATAATTGGTCAATTCAAACCCATGACCAACATTTCAATCTCAACTTGAATCATGGGAGAAAAGGTCAAGTGATTAACGCATTAAAATTTGAAGAAATCGATTTCGACAAAGGGTGCTTTTTGAGATGTGAAAGACAAGTTTTGACCAGATTACCAAAACTGAGAGCTAACGTCATGACTGTAAGAACGTACTTGACTCCAATTAAGAAAGTTAAGGAAGAGGGGTTAGCTGAGGATTTAATTTTAGCTATCGACTCATTACCAGAAGACCTCGCTTACTATAAGAAGCGTGCAGCATGGGGAGATGCAGTGAAACAGTATTTAAATATGTAGACAACGTTTAATATAGAGTCCTAATTTCATGTATTCAATCTTTACTTTTAATATCTAGTTCAATTTGACAAAGTTAGATGGGAACAAACCAACTTCTCCGGTCTTGGAATGCTTTCCGGACCACCAGTCGTCATCTACGAATTCAATCTCAACGATAACATCTCCTTCATCGAATCCAATTTCATTGTCTTCATCCTTCTCGTAGGTGAACTCAGCAGTTGCACTTGGCTTATCTTCAGGGACTGGTTCAGGCTCTGGGGCAGCAACAGCACCTCTGGAAGGTAAGGCTGGAGGAGCAGGAGCGACAGGTTCGACTGGTTCAGGTTCAGAAGCTTTGGATTCATCTTCTTGCAAAACAACATACGATGATGGGAATAATCCAACTTCTCCAGACTTAGAATGTTTTCCTGACCACCAATCATCATCAACGAAATCAATTTCTATGATCAAGTCTCCTTCCTCAAAACCAATTTCATTGTCTTCATCCTTTTCATAGGAATATTCGGCGACGGCACTAGGACTTTTCTTTTCAACAGGTGGGACTGCTGCTGGTCTTGGAGCAAGAGCTGGTGCAGGGGCTTCTTCTTCCACTTCTTCTTCTTCTTCTTCTTCTTCAGGTTGAGGAACTACTGGTTGAGGTTGTACAGCTCTGGTTGGAGGAGCTGGAAAAGAACGAGCAGGTAAAGGAGCTGGAGCTGGAGCTGGTTTATCAGCTTCTTCGACTTCTGGCTCTTCTTCTTCTTCTGGTTCTGGTTCCTTAATGTCAACCTTTTCAACTTCATCAGCTGCTTGTTCAACTTCTGGTTCTTCTGATTGAGGAACGGTCTTGTACTTTCCTCTCTTCTCAGCCCAGATTTGAGCTGGAGTCTTACCATTCTCAGATGCGAAGTCTCTATTGAAACCCGTTACCAACTTATCAGATCTATTATCAATTGGCTTGCTGGCTGATGGAGCAGACCCAAATTTAGCACCGGAAGCATCAGCTTCAGGAGTTGGACTGAAACGTGAAGAAACAGCATGACTGGTCTTTGGCTTTGGTAATGAGGTCAATCTTCCGTCTGATGGTTCTTCGTTCTTTTTATAGGCCAGCATTCTATCTTTAAATGAAGGAGCTGCTGCTTCCTCACTGGCTTCTTCTTCAGCTTTTGCTGACGCCTTAGGTTGAGAAGAGATGGTGTCAGACTTTTGTTTTCTTAATTCTTCAATGTTTACCTTGGTAGGCTTGTAAGCTGATGGAACATCTTCCAAAGGCTTTTGTTCGAAATCCCTTTCTTCAATTTCCTTTTCACCAGCCCAGTCATCTTCGTCATCAGCAGCAGCAATTGGTTTGGTGGCTGATGGCTTAGGTTTGATGATTGGAATGTTATTGCTGGATCCAACAGAAATTGGGTTTCCGGTGGATTTTGGAACAAATGAAGGCTTTCCAGATGGTTTTGGAGGTTCTTTCTTTACAAAAGGGGAAGGAGATGGTTTAACTGGGGCAGAAACAGGTTTAGGAGTAATTGGAGTCACTGGTTTGGAAGCAATTGGTCTCGAGGTAATTGGCTTAGCAGAAGTGGATGCCAATCCAGTGGTCTGAATGGAGTATCTAGCACCAGCAGCTGCAGAAACTCTTTGCAAGAATTCTTCAACATCCAAATCGTCTTGATCTCTGGCAGTAATCTGGACGTGATAACCCACCAACACATTGGCGATATCTGCAAAATTACTTGCAAAAGATAACCGAGCCTTAGCACGGGCATTGGATGGACACCATCCCAACAACAAATTCTTGTACACGTCAGAACCTGGAACATTGACTCTAGCTAAACCGAATTGAACGTGGCCATCGGTAAAATGTTCGACGAATTCATGTAAATCACCATGGCCAGTTTCGGTCACGTCGACGGTTGTGTTGTTGTTAACGGTCAACACGAGGTAATTGATACCCTCATTTCTGACTACCTTAAGGTATGCATCCTCGATGCTACGGGCGTTTGTGGACAAGTCAATTTTCTCCATGATTTTTTTTTCGAATCTTAAACACTACAATTCAAATGATTGTTGGTGAATTTACTGATAATTATATCCTTGGCTGAAAAATTCGTGGACTGCGAAATCCAGGCTAGTTCCATAACGCATTCGATTTACATCAGTTTTACTAAACGGACTACCTCTATCAAACTTTGGTATATCTCTTATCTGTATCTTTTTTGCAGCCAATTCAAGATACTCTCAATGAATTACGTTAAAGTTTGAGTTCAACATTTTCATTCGTAATATATACATATTTGTCTCTACTTAACCAATGCATACACCAAACACCACATCATCACGTATCCAGCTACATTGTTCAGTACTCCATTCAAGAAAACTTCCTGAATTGGGTTTTGAAAGTATATGTGTGGTTTGCTATCACAACATATCACCACAAATGCAGCATTGACCACTGTCATTCCAATTCCAAAGAATAAAAATCCATAAACCGATTCTAGCGAAAGTGCACCAGCAGCCACACCAAGTGTAAGGCACATGACATCATGAATGTACTTCAATTTCTTGCGATTCCTCTCTTCGCTAGGACCGTAATATATTATTTCACTGGCCTCCACCATCTTGTGTACATCAAAAACTTGGAAAATATATTATCGCGAATATTTACCATTAGTGATGTCTTACATGGCTGATCAACGAGAACTTAAGAGGTTCCTCTTTGGTCTTCCCGGTGATACCCTCTTTCAGTTCAATCTGGATGTACGATCTCAAATCCGTAAATCGATATTCAAAGCCGTTTCAGCTAATGGTAAGTACTTGGACTGGTTCTTTCCTGATGCATTTTCAGATCCTGTGGAGGATAAGTTACAGTTCATTCATAAACAATTTGACAGCAGCTATAACAAATACCACAAGATGACTGGAGAACGCCTGAACTTCAGATTCAACTCCCACAACCATCATGCATTTCACTCTGGCCTGCCTTGTGCCAGGATATTTCGGAAGGGAGAGCCTATATATCGATGTTTAACTTGTGGATACGATGATACTTGTGCTCTTTGTTCCCATTGTTTCCTTCCTGAGTATCATGCTGATCACAATGTACATATAACTATTTGTACAAGGGAAAATGGCGGAGTCTGTGACTGTGGAGATCCTGAAGCATGGGTCAATCTGTTTCAATGTCCTCACGCCATCCAAGGAGATGATACTGCAAGACTACGTACTACCCCTTTGCCTGAGGAACTTCAACTACTGTATTCTTCTGCTATAGAGGCTTTACTAGATTATGTGATTGATGTAATGACGCATTCGGATCTCCAATTTACTTCTCCCATGGAAACTACTCATCAGTTCCTTGAGTTCTATTCCCGCAATAGTGAATTGGATCCACAGAAATATGGCTATGCCCCTGAAGAAGAAATATCTGATGTAAATAGTTTGGATTTCAGCCTTATACTTTATAACGATCAAACCCGGCACTATAGAGAAGCCATTCAAAGAATTAGACTTGCTAGTCGAAAAGTTAAAGAGTTCGCTGTTATGGTGGCAGACAAGGCTGAACTGTACGGAAAAGCAATTGTTATAAGTTCACAAGATATAGAGCTTCTACGTGAGAGACAAAAGATACTCAATGTTACTGGCTTATCTTCATCAATAAGAAGTCAGAGGGATGTTTTCAGAGAAGAAATGTGTGATGAAATTCTTCTATGGATTAATGACTTGACTGAAAGTCTTTTCTTCAAGAGTTCAAATATGGCAAAGAATTTGTTTTGTAAGGCGTTTTGTCGAAGATGGGAAAAAGGTTTATTGCTGGATCCCAAGATTCACCTGCTTTTACTATACCACACAGGTAGTCTTGACTTTTTCAATCAAATTCCGAAAGTACCATCTAGTAAGAGTGACGCCGATAGACTGACAGCCTCATTGCATTGGAAGTTCGAACCGAAGATGTGGAATTTAGATCATCAGCTTTGTGTTGATTGTGATTACAATTTGAATGATGAAGATTACAATCCACAAAACAATCATTATGGTTCCAGGTTCCAGTATTTCATATACCTTGATATCAGATTCTGGAAATCAATTCGTGCTCTTCTACATGAGCTCTACTCCACATCCCTCATTACAAACTTAGAGTTCAAGAATATTATCTCATCCCAATATGTGGATATATATCCAGCTGTAACGGATATGTTTTTACTTAAAGATAGAGAACCAGAGTTGAACATCATGTCTACATTATCTACTCAATTGTTCACATGTCCTTCTAATTCCACGTCTATTGTTGAACATGGTGATTTGGCTAGAATTTTTGCTTCAATCTACGGTTTTTTCACTGAGGATCAAATAAAATCTCCTCAGAATGTTGATGTTACACATAAAATATCTATGAAGAGTCTCAGAAATAGAAGATGGGGTCAAATATTTTTTGATATTGGTTATATCCTCAGCAGAAGTCGATACTCCGATTTGATATTATCCCCAGAGATCATTGCTATGGCTTGTGATATTCTTGCATTATTTCAAGGTAGACCAGTATTAAAAAGAGAAAGCAAAAACCATGTTGAATTTGAAAACGCAGAGTATAGCTCTTTTTTTCAATCAATACTGGTAATTTATCAATTTGCAGAATCGACAGCTCACTGTCTAAACAATCTTAAGAAATCAGGTGACGCCCGGATTCAACTTCTTTCTAGACAAGCCGTTAGTTATGTTTTCAATTTCTTGCTCACAATGGAGAAAAATGCATACCCTGGACTCGAAGACGATACAGTTGATATACATCTCTCGGATTACAAGCTTATAAAGGAACCAATATCTGGAACTCCAATTATTGATTTTAGTATCGAAAGCGGAAAGGTAAGCTTCCTTCATCCAATCCATTCATTTATGTCCTGGCTTCTTGAATCTTCTAGTTTCACCTCTGTTGGAGAAGTAAGAGAAGTGTTAAAAAACACCGCTGGCCAAATCAGTCTCTCTGGTTTTGATTGTACTTCACTTTTATTCGAATACCCAATTAGAACAGTTGTATTGATGTCACAGATAAAGTCAGGCTTCTGGGTTCGGAATGGATTTGGTGTGAGATCACAACTCCAATTGTACAAAAATACAAGCTTGAGGGAAAGTGGGTATATGAGGGATCTTTTTATGATACAGCTTTATTCTAACATGTACTGTCCAGATATAGTTTGTTTTACAATTCTCAATCGTTGGTTACTTTTGAAAGATTGGATACCAGAGCTCACAAAGAAAGAAATCGCTGATGGTATTACTCCTTACCAAAAGCTCCTGTTGTTGTTGGATAAAAGGCAATACCTCAGTCACATGAACCCCGAGTCTCCTGAATTCGAAGTTCGTTCAGCCTTAACTTATGATATGAAGACTTTATCTTATATGTTGGACGAATGCTTAAATTTCTTCATCCATTTACTTACAGAAGACCTTTACATCCGCGGTTTACCTGACGACTCTACAGGAAGAATAAGAATTGAAACTGAAATCATTCAAAATTTATGCTTTGGTCACATGAGTTATACAAAGCTTTGTGGACTTATTCCAGACCATATTGTAGCTGAAAAACGATTTGATATAATTCTTGAGGAAATGACAATTTTTACGCCTCCAAATAGCAGTAAAGACGTTGGATTTTACAGACTTAAAGATGAATACTTTAGCAGAGTTAATCCGTATTATTTTAACTACTCGACAAATACCAAAGATGATGCTGTCAAGCTTGTGAAAGAAAAGGTAATGCAGCGGAAGCCAGTAAAAGACACAGATGTTGTCATTACTCCAAAATTGACTGATCCACAGACACTTGGAATGTACAAGTTTTTGGGTAACTTCTCAATTTCCAGTTATTTTGAAGATTTCATCAAAACCAATCTTTTATATGTGGAAATCGTGGGCTTAGAGAAAACGGAGTCTTTGTTGGAGACTCTTTTACATCTTCTCCATATTTGTGCATTTGAAAATACTCTCGATATTGAGCAATATGGCTCATTCTTTGACGTTTTCACGAAAGGAACCAAAAATTCCGTTTTCTCAGTAAGTTCCGAAGACTACACAATTGCACACATTTTGTATAAGTTCCTTCAAAAGGAAACCTACAAAGCTCATCATTCCAAAATTCGTTCGATCTTTCTGCAATTTGGTAAAAAATATGATTTGGATGCTTCGATGGATCAATTTGTGCCAAACTATGACGAAACGATAATAGTAGCTACGGAGAATGTTGAAACTAAAGAAAGCGAAACTGACAGGAAAAAGAGAATCGCTAAGGAAAGGCAAGCCAAGTTAATGGCTAAATTCAAGAAACAACAAAGCGTGTTTTTGAAGAAGAATCAAGTTATAGATGCTGATGGTAGTGATACAGAAATGGAACAATATGACGAAGTGGGCTGGAGTTTCCCTGAACCACATTGTATCCTTTGTCAGGATAATGCTGAAAATGGTGGTCCCTTTGGAATAATTACCTACATTTCGAAGTCCTCTGAGTTCCGGTCTGTTCCTTTCGATGATAAATACTGGTTCTTGAAATCATTTTCGGATGGTTGTAACTTAGATGAGGATGAGATGGAAGAAAGCGAAAATATGTTTTCCCCAAACTGGATGTCTTACATGAAAAGAATCAAAGATAGTAATGTTGTGGGTCCTGGTTTTACTGCAAATGATCATGTTGATAGTAAGTTGGTTTCTCTGAGTTGTGGTCATGGAATGCATTTTAAATGTTACATCAACTATTTGACCAATAATAGAAACAGACAGAATCAAATTACAAGAAACCCACCTGATAACTCGGAACATAAAGAATTTCTATGTCCGTTATGTAAAGCCATCAACAATATGTTTATACCAATACTCTGGTCCAATAATAAGAGGGAAATGGCTAGTTTGATTGCTCCTGGAAGTGTCGATAACGGAGATCTATATGCGTTTGACAGTTTAGCGCAATTTCAAACTAACCGAAAAGTGTGGTTCTCCAGTTTTATGGAAGAGTTCAACAATAGTATTGAAAACTTTAATCTTCTCACTCCAACTGCCAGACGTTTCATTGATGTGAGTATGAAATCTGATGAATATCCGGAGACTTCAAATAATACGTTCAAAATCTTGATATCAAGTATGTCTCTGGTATTGACGTTGTTTAACTTTCCTTCTTCCTTCAAATCAGATATGTCAAACTTACTTGTGAATTCTATCAAATCTACTGAAATATCCTTGAGAGGTGTGTCCTCAAACGAAACTTTTGTGTTCAGACAGATGAGCAATAATTCCTTGATCAACTTGAGGTCACTCTTGGAATTTAGGAATACTTCCCTTTATATGAAGACAAGACCTGTTGCTGATTCTGATTCTCGGAAATACGAAGTATACTTGAAGTCAATTTCAAACTTGCTTATTTTCCACAATGATGATTCTTTCAATGAAAGGATAGTCGATCTGGACTTTTTTGAGATATTAGTAAGCATATTGCCTATTCCTTCGCTTGGATTTCTGTTCAATGTGATTTTGAAGGCGACTTTCATGGCTCATGTCATTCAAAATATCTTCTTGATAGCAAAGAATATTATATCACATAATTTTTATCAATGTCCAGAATATTCTATTCTTGATGTTCCTGTGATATCTACTGCTGATGAAGAAAAAGGAATGGTTGCTTGTAAGTTGTTTAAGGACGTTTGTGGTTATCTTTATAGTAGCGATGATGAAGATATGATTACCAATGATCCAAAATTTGGATATGTTTTCTATTCCATGTTATTGAAAGCATCTACTCCATTCTTGAGACAGGCAGTCATATTTACTTATGTTACATGTGCTGATGATACGGGAAACCATGATGTTATGGATACGGAACACTTATATTTGGAAGCCGATAGACTTTGTAGATTCTTAAACATCGACACAATGTTTCAGCTTCTTCAGAAATTTGCATCTCCCAATCAATCCTTCGAAAGATCAAAGTTTACGTCTTTTTTCAGTAGCTGTACTAGCTTGAATCTTGATTTATTAGTGCAATTGGACTATCCTGGGCTAATAAAGTTGATAGATTTGCCTGAAAGACTTGATTTTTTCTTCACCAAGTATTACTACTCAGATAAGTACGATAAACCACATCTATCCATAGAAAATCCGGCCATTTGTCTCTTTTGTGGAGAAGTGGCTGACATTCAAAGGTGTGCTATTGGTGGAGACCTAGGAGAATGTACCACACATGTATTGAAAGAATGTGCAAGCAATGTTGGAATATTCCTATTACCCAAGGATAAAGCTATACTCCTTTTACATAAGAATGGTGGATCGTTCACCGAAGCCCCATATCTTGATCTGCATGGAGAGTTACCGGTCGAGAGTAAGAGAAATAACACACTCTATTTGATGAAACCTCGTTACAACGGACTCATACGAAACGTTTGGCTCAGTCACAATATTCCAAATCATATTGTCAGGAAGCTAGATCATGTAATTGATGCTGGGGGCTGGGATACATTGTGAATATATCATCATACATGTTATTTCATTTATAACAAATATTATAACTAAATATTTACCATGCTAAAGGGCTGTATAAAAAGTCATCGTCATCTTCTTCACTACTTTCTTCTAAAGCCATTCCGGGAACTGTAAAATTGAAATTATTCAAAGGATTTGCGTTAGCTTGTCTTGATCCGTAGAGAGTTCTTGTGATGAACCCGTACAAGCCTTGGTTTATCCATTGCTTAGTTAATTCCTTATACCTAAATTTGTTGAGTGTTCCCTTTCCGGGACCCGTAGGATCTTTAACTTCACCATGCACTGTTAAGTAAGGACCAGGTATTAGCAAACTTACAGGACCGGAACCGACATACGTAACAACTCTAAAATTATTTTTGGCAGGATGGAAAAAGACACAAGTTTCACTCGAGCACTTCCTCATGTGTTTGAAATACTTATTTGTAGCAAGTTTTGTACCACAATGTAAACAGACATAATTGTCGTATGTTCCCTTCTTGGATCTCTCATTATAATCCAAAATGCATTCCATATAATCAGTAGGCAAGTCAACCAACTTAATTACGCCAGGAAAATCTACACTGAATATTCCATTATTACCCGAGTTTAAACTCTTAGGAACTTCAGAGTATATTTGTCGATGAATTAATGCTTGGTGAAATTGGTCATTCTTGAAGATTATTTCTTTGAGAGTAGGAAGTCTCAAGGCATTAGTTAAGCTATCAAGACCATCAATTTTTTCCTGGTTTTCAATACTTTCTGGAAGTTCCTGAAATTCAGAAACACTGAGATGTGTATTGTCTCCTGTATTCTTAGAAGTGAGAATGTCCTTAAATATAACCATTTGTTTCAAAAATGGAACCATAGACTTCTCTATCGAAAAATAAATTGCTGCTAAGTAAGTGTGATCATCTCTCTCTTTCCTGTCTAAGAAAACTCCACCTTTGGCGTAAAGATCAAATAAGATACGCAATACTTCAGCACCTGGTGATTCGAAATCCTTTGAATTGGAAATCATATATAACAATTGAGGATCCTGAAATCTAATGGCAAAGGAATAAAAAGTATTAACAAATGCTTTATAGATCCATATGGAAGCTAACGTGTCAAACGGTATATCTGTTTGAAAGTATACCATAACGAATTCAGTAAATGGATTGTCAACAACTGATTCAGATTTCCAAAATCTTTCGATTTCTCCTTCCAAATTTGAATCGCTTCCCAATAAGCTAGGCATTGCTCTTAATTCGTAGAGTAGAACTCTACATTGAACCAACGATTTGATTAATGTTTTAGCTGATCCAGGAATTATGTTTATGAAATCAGTGTAACCCGCTTCGCCATCAAGTCTACTGACAATCTCATTCATCCTGATTGTATCAGCTATCAATGCTGAAAGCTTTTGCAAAGTATTGAAATATTTTACTTTACTACTTTGACCACTAAGAAAAGGTGCCCTTCTCAATTTATTGTTAAAGTCTTCAGAAAACACATCCAAATTTCTTCTAAGGGCTACCATAGACAGCTCTGTCAAACTTTCATTAAATTGTCTCCCTAAGATTATTTTGCACTTTTTATCGCTGGTTGCAAACAATATATCATCAACATCGGCGACTATTTTTGACTGATCTTCTTTATTCAACTCTTCGAGACTTAATCCTCCGCCATCATTTGGCGGTAAGAAGCTTGGAATGAATATATTCTGAATTGTGTGACATAAAGGACAAGAAAAATAGTTAGTTCTACCACCGGACCGTCTGTAACAATTGTAATGCATTCCATGACTACAAGTTGAGGCAACATGAGACTCATAAGAATAGCTACTTACCATCTTCGATTCTTTAGTGTTGCTCTTAGGAGATTCATACTTGTAACCATGACCATATGTTTTATCATTAGGAGCACTATCGGCATCCGTATATCTCAGAAGTGCCGAGCTTATACCCATGTTATCAGTGGCAGGAACTTTCCAAAATATAGAAGATGACATGGTGTTACCAAGAATACCGAAAATTTCGTCTGTAGATTCCGGTTCACCACACAAAACACAGTTTCTGGTTGTCTGATGGATATTAGTTTCTCTCTGCGGCGAATCAGACGTGATATCAGTGTTATTATCGAGGAATTTCTTTCTTTGTTTTGCAAACTTCTTCATAACTTTAGCATTTCTTTTCGAGGCTAATCTCTTCCTCTTATCCGATTCAGACTCCAAATTTCCAGTACTTTGTTTCATGTAATTATCTATATGCTCCTTTCCGAAGCAATCAACCAATGAGTCTATGACTCTCTCGTCTCTAGAAATAAAAGTGTTCAAGAGGTACTCAGCCTTTGTCACTAAATGCTTTGACATAGATGATTGGCTAATACTGAGAAGTAAATCACTAATAGGGATATTAACATAACTTGGAGAGATATAATTTTCTCCGTAAACCTCTTCATCATCTATCAATATGGCATGAATAAGATGAAGCAAAGGAGCCAAATAAGTTTCATCCTCGCTATTAATGGCCACTTGCAAGAACTTATAAATAAGCTTTGCGAAGAAGTTGGTCTTGGTAAATTCTCCAATATGCTTATTTACAAAATCATTACTAGAATGTATTATTTTGGGAATTATTACCACCTGATCTTCTTTGACTTTTAAGCCTTTAGCTGTGTGCTTCATAATGTACTCGGAAACTTCCTGTGAGTGACTTGATTCCAAATAAAAGGAATAAGGATCTAGTTCATCATAAAATTGACTCTTAAGTCGATACATTCCCGAATCTACCAAACTAGAAGGAGGCTGGAATGTTGCACATTCAGAGAGCCATTTGTCGAAGTCACCGTGTTCTATTACTTCAAGATCGATCATATCTTTAATCTTTGAATAAGACTTTGGACCTTTACTAAGACAATAGCAAATCATTTGCTTAGCGATATATGCAGAGCGTTTACCTTTTGACATTATGGTAAAAGATGTTCTATCAACAAGCAAATTGTAAAGGAAAATGACGAACCTCTCTGTAATAGCACCAAATCTGTCTTCATATTTCGTTTCGCTGGCACTGACTTCACCAGTAAACCAGTCAAATAACTCCCATCTGTCAAGAAAGTTGTATAGTGTTGACCTTGGGTCATCATATATAGCAGCAACTTGATTCAAATGGATATCTCTTCGATATGCAGTATCGGCCAATACAGTATCCATATACAATGACGCTTGACGAGAGACAGATATACCGTTTCTGATCCAATACCCAATTTTTACTTGGGCTCCCAAAACAATACTTCTTAGAGAAATATCAGATATGTTCATGAAGGGACGATTAAGACCCTTCAATATGTCATCGAATACTGAAAAGTCATGACTTTGAAACAAGTAAGACAAGTACGAATTCAAAGGATGGATAAAGGATACTGGTTCACTGCTGACACAGAATTCTGCAATTCCCAAAGCTTTTTGGTTGACCTTCCTTTGAAATAAAAAGTTGATAATTAATTTGACAGCAGCTCTGAGGGTCTCTGGATCTTCACAGCTAGCCTCAGCAACTACCTTTGCGACCTTAAGAATTGGTACTGAATATCTTAAATGAATGATGTAGTCTAAAATCTCCCTTTCCACGTGATCCCCATACTTTCTTTCGATGGCCCAAAATCCTTGGAAGTTTCTCAAAAGAAGAACCAATAGTCCTAGGTTCGACTTTTCTAATAGAAGTCCGAGTTTAGAGGACGCTAGACTCGGTTCTGTTAAATAAACAATATCGTGTAAACCTCTTGATATAGCTTCATGAAGAGCCTTTGCTTTTGGTGTCATTTCTATAAGATTTTCATGGAAATTGGGGTATCCTGTGTCATAATTCCATAAGCCTGCATGCTCTTCAATTAACTGAGAAACAGGACCAAGTATGTAGCCTGCTTGGCCATTTTCCAAGACATTCTGAACAAATGTTGGGAACGTCAACATCTGACTGCTAATATGCGTAGCGATGTTCAAGTGTTCTTCTCTATCAGCCAACGCTAAAGATGCCATAAGCTGTGGATATATCTGGATATAGTTTTCACCAAATTTGATCTTGCGATCAACCTCTGCTAGAAGTGGAGGCACTATAACATTCAGCACCAATTTTCTAACCGACAGTTTTAATCGAAGAGAGAATAATAACAAAAACTGCAACCGTGAATTGTAGAAATCTGAGCTTGGGTTTTCGAGCACTTGATGAACTGGTCTTAATAAATCAGAAGCTTTAAAATCAGGTTTAATGTTTGTTAAACCATAATTGACTATCTCCCCGTTAAACAAAATCCCATTCTCGTAACATCTTCTTTGGACATCTATAGACAATCCATCTAGTAAGGAAGTGGAGAGTTTCTTGGGAAACTTGTATCCAGGCTCCAAAAGAAGCTGTGAAAAAGTCGACCTGACTTGTTCTTTAAATGCACCATGCGAATCATAGCTAAGAATCTCTTGTAACCACTCAAACATGCAACCAACGATCTCCTCTCTCAAAAAGTCACGGGCACTACTTATAGTAGCAACCAAGCCTCCTTCCTCTACTTTATCCAATGACTTTAGGAGCTCAAGGGGTGAATCGGCCTCTTTTAAAACCGCTCTTCCGACTTCATTAATATGACTTGCTATCTCCTGGGCCCTCAGATAGTCAGCACCAATAACAGCAGTAATAGCATCTTTGGCCTCTGGGTAATTGTGATATTCATCATTCCATAGAATCAAAAGCCATTTATCAGCAGTATTCACATCTTCCATGCCATATTTATGAAGTGGCAAAGACGACAACTCCGAGAGAGTTTCGGTAGTCAAAGGACTATGGGCCTTGTTGAGATTATCGTGGATAAATGGTAGCGTATAGATACTCCAATTTGTAACGTCAAGAATATAATCCAACACCACTCTCAATGTGACTTTGATGGAGCTGACAAATTCCGGATCTAACTGATTTGGAGCATCTTGAATGATCTGACACTTGCATCTCAAAGTATCCACAAATGCTTCGGGATCTCCACAGTCACAGATCCCACCTGACTGATCCCTTGAAATGTACATTTGAACGTTGTGGTCAATATGATCTTCTTCGTTGAAGCAATGCACACAAAGAACACAAGTAGAATCAAATCCACATTCCTCACATCGGTAAACCGGTTCACCTTTTTCAAATGGCCGGGCACAAGCCGTTCCTCTCGCGTGGGTATAGCTTCCACCACCCCCTGAAGCCGACCCCTTGCCTGTCATATGGGTGATATCCCAATCTAACAGAAATTGATAATCATTTAATTCCATAAGTTCCACTTGCGAAATTGATGGGATAAGCAGCTCCAAATACTGACCGTCATTGGAAACGGCATAGTATAAAGCTTTATATACATTTGATTTAACCAAAGTCATTTCATCATGATTGTACCCGACTTTGGCAGGCAATTGTACCAAAAATCGTTTTAGCAAATCTTGCTTCATGATAGAGACTTGTTATAAGGTCAAAAAAGGTTCCAGAAATTCGCAGCGATAAATCGGGTCGCAGAAAGAACCGAAAATTTTCAATCTTTTTACCAACCGCTCTGACTCATTATAATGTCTTTGACTGCCAGCGAAAAGTACGACTTGATCACCAAAGGACTTCAAGAAACCTTGAATGGTGACATTATCAAGAACATTCTTGAGAAAAATGAAAGACCTTTGAAGATTTACTGGGGAACTGCACCAACTGGAAAACCACACTGTGGTTACTTTGTGCCTATGGTTAAATTAGCCCACTTTTTGAAGGCAGGATGTAAAGTCACAGTTCTCGTGGCTGATTTACACGCATATTTGGATAACATGAAGGCTCCTTTGGAAGTAGTTGGACAAAGAGCAAAGTACTACGAATTACTTGTCAAATCAATTTTGAAATCTCTTAATGTTCCTATTGATCAATTAGAATTTGTACTTGGTTCTTCATACCAATTGAAAGCTGAATACACCATGGATATATTCAGATTGTCCAACTCTGTCAGTCAAAATGATGCCAAAAGAGCTGGTGCCGATGTTGTTAAACAAGTGGCTAATCCCTTGTTATCTGGTTTAATCTACCCATTGATGCAAGCATTAGATGAAGAGCATTTGGGAGTTGATGCACAATTCGGAGGTGTTGACCAAAGAAAAATTTTTGTCTTAGCTGAAGAAAACTTGCCTGGTTTAGGCTACAAGAAAAGAGGACACTTGATGAACAAGATGATTCCTGGTTTGGGTCAAGGTGGTAAGATGAGTGCCTCCGATCCAAACTCAAAAATTGATCTTTTAGAAACCGATAAGAATATCAAGAAGAAGATCGCAAGTGCCTACTGTGTGCCTGGAGATATCGAAAACAATGGTCTTATTTCATTTACTGAAAACTTGATTCAACCTATCCAGGAATTGAAACACGGAGAAGATGGCTACTTCAAATTCTTCGTAGATAGACCAGAACAATATGGAGGTCCTATTACCTACAACTCAGTTGAAGAATTGAAGACCGAATATGCTGCTGAAAGATTATCACCGATTGATTTAAAGGCTGGTGTTACTGCTGAAATCATAAATATGTTGGCCCCAATTAGAGCTGAGTTTGATGCTAACCCAGCTTTCAAGGATGCTGAATCCAAGGGTTACCCACCACCAGAAGCTAAGCAAAAGAAGGAAAAGAAAGTCAAGAACAAAGGGTCAAGATACCCTGGTGCTGGTAAGGAAGGTTCTCCATCTGTTGCCGAAGTAACTGAGAAGACCGAAGCAGCCAAGTTGGAATAGAGGTAGAGTTTTTTTTTTAATACATAAAGTAAGAATATCATTGCTGTAATTAGCTTGACCCAGACTAAGTGTGAATAAGCTCAAATGTTATTACAGTTTTTCGCAGCTTGGGCCAATCAAGTAGCGGAAAAATAATGCGACAAATGAACAATTTTTTATTTGAACTAATTGATTATAATGGTATGTATTCGGAATAACAAGTATTGAGTTTGATCTGGGGCGATACAGACATATAATGTAGGATATAAGGTGACGATAAATCTTGTATGTCTTTCAAGTGAGAAATTTCACGTTTTTGTCCGTGTTACTGAAGATTTTATTGTGGTCCGATTTTTCATGTAAACTTTGAGGATATAAGTTGCAAGGGTTGTCTGCTTCAAGCAGGAGGACCGTCTGTGTATCACCGATTTGTTAACCTTCCAACTCACCAAACTCGTACATATAATCCTCCATCGTAATTTGAATCCAGAAGTCCCACCACGAACCCAAACAAACAGCATCAACTTGACATATATTGCTAAAACTAAATACTAACAAATCTAGTTGTCTGCTTTATTCCAAAGAAACTCAGTCTACGTTGCCACCATCTTTGCTGGTGCTTTTGCATTTGAAGGTTTCTTCGATGCCGGTGTCACCTCCTGGTACGAAGCCCATAACAGAGGAAAGTTATGGAAAGACGTCAAGGGTAAGTTCCTTGAAGGAGGAGACGAAGATGAAGATGACGAGTAAGTGTATATCGAAAAATAGATTCAATGCATAATAGTACAGATATTTAACATGTTAAATGTAATTTTCGTAACAGTCAACTCTCTACCACAAACTTACATCGCCATCGCGATGAGAAATTAAATATTTCACTATGGCTGTCATTAACCAACCTGGTACACAAATTCGACTCACCAATGTTTCGATGGTGAGAATGAAGAGGGGGAAGAAGCGGTTCGAAATAGCCTGTTATCAGAATAAAGTTCAAGATTGGAGACTGAGAGTGGAAAAGGACTTAGATGAAGTATTACAAATTCCTCAAGTATTCATCAATGTTTCTAAAGGACAGGCAGCAAACAACGAAGACTTACTTACTGCATTTGGTACCACAGACCAGGATGTAATTATTGCTGAGATTTTGGATAAGGGAGAGATCCAGCTCAATGAGAAGGAGAGAAGTGCCAATTTACGTCAAAAGCAGAACGAGTTTTTGAATATCATCTCCACCAAATGTATAAATCCCAGATCCAAAAAAAGATATCCACCAAGTATGATTCAAAAAGCCTTAAACGAACTCAAGTTCCATTTAAATCCAAATAAGTCTGCCAAGTTGCAAGCTTTGGAGGCTATAAAATTATTGGTGTCGAAGCAAGTTTTTCCAATCGTCAGAGCCCAAATGAAAGTAAAGGTTATTTTGGTGAACAGAGTAAAAGACCAGGTGTATGACCAATATATTAAGCTGCTTTTGGACACCATTGAAGATGAGCATCAAGCTGATAAGGTATTCGAAGTGATTAGCATCATTGATCCAACTAATTATAGAGCAATTGTAGATGTTTTACAAGGAGAAAATGCAAAGATAAAAAGAGGTGAAGGTACTGTTGAGGTATTAGACATGGCAGTGGTCAAAGATTGAATGGTAGAAAATAGCATAAGTGTGACCATGGATTCTAGCACAAATGATAAATAGGCCATGCAATATATACGAATATACGAAACTTCAAGAGCTTGTAATGGCATTCATTGATTGAAGAAAGTAATTGAAAGTTCAAATTATTACATTTAAAAGATGCTAATCAGTTTCATGCTGTCTGTCAAAGAGATATTGTATAGGATACCTAAGGAATAGCTGCAAATTTTATTAATCGCAGCTTCATTTTAAAGTAATAATAAACCAACTAAGCGATTAAATGATATTCAGTCGGTTATTGAACATATGAGAAACATCATCATACTCTTTAAGAGTTTACTCTTGGACTCTTCTCAGGAACAGAACGCACAGATCGCAGATAGATCGTACTAATGAGCCTTCATCTTCATTATCTTTCAACTCTTCTCTTCGCACTTCAAATTATATAGCTGAAAATTTTTCCCATAAATCATTATGTCTATTGTATTACCAAGCTTAAACGGTGCATCTGAAGGACCTGTTGTCAAGTCCAAAGCCACTAGTCCTGTCCGTCGTCCAATTGAACCAGTTGGAAGATACTTTTTGTCCCATGCTACCAGAACTTTGAGAGGACACACCTGGTCTGAATATGAAAAGTTGGAAGCCGAAAAGAACGTCAAAAACGTCGAAGAAAACGAAGATGACGATTTGGTGGATGAAGAACAAAGTGAAGAATTGTTGGCTACTGATCCAAGAGAATGGAAGGAAGCAGATTTATATGCTGTTTTAGGTCTTTCCAACTTGAGATGGAGAGCCACCGAAGATCAAGTCAGAAGAGCTCACAGAAAGCAAGTTTTGAAACATCACCCAGATAAGAAGTCTGCTTCTGGAGGATTGGACCAAGATGGATTTTTCAAAGTCATTCAAAAGGCTTTCGAAGTCATGTTGGACCCAACCAAGAGAAAACAATTCGATTCTGTTGATGAAAACGCCAATGTCTTACCACCAGCTCCAAAGACTGAATACGACTTCTTTGAAGCTTGGGGGCCAGTTTTCGAATCTGAATCTAGATTCTCTAAGGTTCAACCAGTTCCTTTGTTGGGAACTTTAGAAAGTACCAAGGAAGAAGTTGACGGATTCTATTCAGCCTGGGGTAAGTTTGATTCATGGAAGACTTTCGAATTTAAGGATGAAGATGTTCCAGATGACACTGCTAACAGAGATCACAAACGTTACATTGAACGTAAGAATATTTCCAACAGAAAGAAATTGAAGCAAGAAGACAACAAGAGAATCATTGACTTGGTCGAAAGAGCTTACTCTGAAGATCCAAGAATCAAGTTGTTCAAGGAAGCTGCCAAGAAGGAAAAGGAAAGAAAGAAGTGGGAAAGAGAAGCCGGATCTAGAAAGGCTGCTGAAGAAGCTGCTGCCAAGAAGGCTGCTGAAGAAGAAGCTGCTAAAAAGGCTGCCGAAGAAGCTGCTAACGCAAAGGCCACTGGAAAGAAAGCCAAGGAAGCTGCTAAGAACGCTAAGAAGAAGCAAAAGAGATCCATCAGAAGTGCCGGTAAAGACAATGAATACTTTGGAGATGCTGGTAAATCTGCTGCCATCGACGAAGATTTGGATATGATTGTTGACAAATTAGACGACTTGCAATTAGCTGAAGTCGCCGGTAAGGTTGGTGCTGGATCCGAAGGTGCCAAGTCTGCCCTTGTTGAAATTGTCGATGTCTTGTCTGAAGCCGGTAAGTTGACCAAGAGTCACTTAAAGTACTTCGCTTAGATAAACCTTAGACTATTTATCTGTATTGTTTCGACATAATACATAATCACATACATACATTTGCTCTCTACTCTTCATCGTCAGAAACATCCAATTTCTTTCCCAATACCGCACCCTTCATGTGGTAATGTTGCTTTCTCATCTCTTCGAACTTCTTATGTCTCTCTTCTGCTGTCAAGGGTCTTTGTTCCTCCTCCTCCTCCTCCTCTTCATCTTCCTCTTCGTCATCTTCCTGCTTAGTGATCTCTCCATTACCCAATGTCTTGAAGTCTTGAGCCTCAGACTCTCCCAACTCAAATTCAGGAATTTCTTCAACGTCTTCCTGATAGTACTCCCCTGTAGGATCAAAGCCTCCTTCGTAGGGCGTTTTTGGTTCGTCGATTTTCATCGTAGCAGCCTTCTCTTGTTCCGTTTTGTACAAGTTGATTTCGTCCCATTTCAAGTGTTCAGGATACTGTTTGTCATCAGCATCAGAACTGTGGGCCTTCTGTTGTGCAAGCTGCTGTCTAATCTTCTCACCCTCAGATGACTCATTTTTGAGCTTCGCATTGAGTCGAGTGTTCTTGATGACTTCCTGACGGTCCAATTCTTCCCCAGAGCGTAAAGGGGCCGATTCAGACTTGTTTCTAAGAATTCCTCTTGGTTCTTCTGACATGATAATCAATGAGATTGGATGCGATCACAGAAAGTTCCAGTGCGCAGTTGCGGCAACAAACCCACACACACGGCGGCATTGCGGAACCAGATGGGAGCCAGGTTGCACCGAAGCCAGACGGCGTCGCGCTCCCATCAGTCCCGAATCAGTCGGCTCGGCACCCTTCGCACTTTTCGCCCACAAAAGTCACAACACATTAGTAACCCTCCAAAACCCTGTATTTATTGCCACCGGCTGGGACCTATTCTACCGTCTACTACATACATTCCTGATCTATAATGGGACAGACATTCAGTTTCACCAATATTTTTGGGAAGCTTTTTGGAGCACAAAAGGAGATCCGTATTCTTATTCTTGGATTAGATGGTGCTGGTAAAACCACCATTTTATATCGATTACAAATGGGCGAAGTGGTGACCACAAAACCCACCATTGGTTTCAATGTTGAAACCTTGAAGTACAAGAACTTGACATTGAACATCTGGGATTTGGGAGGACAAACGTCCATCCGGCCTTATTGGAGATGTTATTACAACAACACGGCTGCGGTGATATTCGTGGTGGATTCAACCGATAAAGACAGAATCGACATTGCCAGCAAAGAATTGCATTTGATGTTGAAGGAAGAAGAGTTATTGGACAGTGCATTATTGGTGTTTGCCAACAAGCAAGATCAACCTGGAGCGTTGACTGCTGCTGAAGTTTCACAAGCATTAAACTTGACTGAATTAAAGGACAGAAGTTGGAGTATAGTAGCATCGAGTGCATTGAAGGGAGAGGGTTTGACCGAAGGGTTAGATTGGTTGATGGATGTCATTAAAGAAGAGCAGCTCTGAATTGGTATAATAGTATAAACCTTAATATATGTAAATGTTACGTCTTGTTAGACTCTGAGTCTCTGACCCGGGCTAAGATGATTTTGATCATCTCGTTACCCACTGCATTGGCCTCTTTGAGTTTGGGCTCGAAGAATTGCTGCACGTACTCAAACTTGGTACGGTACAAATCGTAGTCACCATAAGTCACCAAATCAGACCATTGCCTTGCAGCTATAACGAACTCCAAATCGTCGTTTCTAAACGTAGGATCACTACATGCTACTTCAATCAGGTCTTCAAGGAGTCCTGGTGTACAAAAGAGATATTCGGTGACTCCTAAGAATATTCTGAACAACGGAGTCAGACAAATCATGTGGTCGTACGGCGTTACTCCAAGTGAAAGCCACGTATCAGCAATGGCCAATAATGACAAGTGGGAATTGGGTTGTCTTCCTTCTGGAGGATTCTTACTCAAGGAGTATTTTTCAAGCAAGTTATCATCGAGTAAAAGTTCGTGTTGGTTGATGTGCTTGAAGAGGCTTCTTGCCTTGAATAAACGGTCTTTCAATTCCTGTTTCTTTCCCTGAATCATCAATGCAAAAAGCTCTGAGGTAGACTTGGAATACTGAAGAATCTGAGTGTGTGCTGATGGGTTTGTTATGGCCAATCCGGCGTAAACATGCCACTTGTTGGAGAATATCCGCATGGAAATGTTCATTTTGGCATTCTCAATTCCTCCGCTCCAACGTGGAGTTTCCCAAGGGTATTGATGCAGGGCCCTCCATGCAGTTCCCATAGAGAGAAATGCTGCATGTGTCACGGCCTGGGTGTCTGCGGTGATCTGGTCGTGTTGTTTAGCACTCAAATGAACATGTTTCAGACCAAGACAAGAAACTAACGTCTCAATGAAGTCAAAGTCCTCGTCCGAGGCCTTATGTTTAATAAGTACCAACGGCTGACCCACTGGGTTCACGTTTGGCCCATGTAATGAATGTAATGTGATAATCTTGGTGTCTGGCGGAGAATGCTGCTCGAAAGCCTGCACTTCCGGTTCTTTGCACAGGGTTTGGCCCCCTAAAATAGCACCGTATTTGGAGGAAGGGGCGTAGAGGGAAATAATCTTCCCAATGAACTTGGCCTCTACACTGTAGATAATGAAGTCACTTGCTCGTGAAACGTAGTGGCCGTTCTTCAATACAGAGAACTTGTCATTCTTGAATTTTTCAACTGTTGAGTCATACAACTCTTCACGATCACACCCCACCACATTCCACCCAGCCTCACTAAATCGGCGAGCATACATCGCTCCCATATCACCAAGTCCAATCAACCCAACAGTTTTGGTTTCTTGAAGTTGCCGAAGTTTGTCATCTGATAATACTGTCATCTGTGCTTGTGGTTTATGCTGCAATGGTTTTTCGCGTTTTACCTTGATCGCTGAAAATTTAATGCATCAATGAGAGCCTTTAGTTCACCAGGAAAAGCTCTTATTGCCGGTGGGTACTTGGTACTTGACCCGGAGTACAATTCCTACGTGACAGCATTGTCTTCACGTATGCATGCGATTGTGGAGTCGAAGCTGCTGGACGTTAAGCTGGGCCAAACTATTGCCATTCGCTCACCTCAATTTGATGGAGCTTGGTCCTATGACTGTGCAGATGGATGCAAGGAGGTTAATGGCAACCGTAACCCATTTCTTGACGCGGTTGTTGGAGTAGTGACCAAGTATGTGCAATTCAACGAACCGTTTGATGTTCAAATCACCATCTTTTCAGATCCTGGATTCCAGACTCAGCACAACACCACAACCAAAACGTCGCTCAACGGCAACAAAACGTTCCTCTACCACACTGCAGCCATTACCGACGTTCCTAAGACCGGTTTGGGGTCTTCAGCGTGCTTGACATCGGTGGTGACGGCGGCCTTATTGTCGTATTTCCAGCCAGAAAGCGTGAACGACAAGAACGTGGTACACAATCTCTGCCAGATTGCCCATTGTAAGGCCCAGGGCAAGATTGGCTCAGGCTTCGACGTTGCCACAGCCGTTTTCGGGTCGATTCAATACCGCAGGTTCCAGCCAGCTATCATAGAACCGCATATCCTGGGCCAATCGGCTTCGTCTTCACCTCAAGACCTTGTGGAACTCGTCAACAAGTCCTGGGAGTTCACCCATCTGCCATGTGCTTTGCCACCACACATCAAGTTGTTGATGGGAGACATTTCCGGCGGGTCTGAGACCCCCAAGTTGGTGTCGACAGTGATGCAATGGAGAAAGCAGTACCCGGAACAGAGCAGCCAACTTTACACCAACTTGGACAGGGCCAACACCCTGTTCATCACGGCATTGAACGAGCTCCACTCCTTCTACACCCAAGACAAACAAGCGTACTTGGACGGAGTCAACTATTTCAAATCCCACACACTTGACCAAATCGATCGCGTGGCTGCAAATTCAGCCGGTCCATTTGTCAACTTGATCAATTCACTCCAACTGATCCGTAAATACTTGAAACAACTCACGGTCCAGTCAACAGCCGAAATTGAACCAGAGCCCCAGACAAAACTTCTCGATGCTTGTTCCACGTTGAACGGGTGTTTGGGAGGTGTTGTGCCAGGAGCCGGAGGATTCGACGCGATCTGCATATTGGTGGTCGACGACACCATCAACGACATCATTGCTGCCACCGCCAAGGACGAGAGATTTGCCCACGTGACATGGTTGGATCTCCAGGAGGAGGCCGACGGATTGGTGGAGGAGTCGGTGCAAGATTACCAGTTTTAATGTAAGCCTCCTGTGCTACTATTTATAGAATACATACACAAAATGCAGATGTGACTAAGTCAGGTTTCGCAACAAGTACGGCAAAGCCTCGTCAGGCGTCGCGTGCAGAGCCCACCGTTTCGCGGCCCACCGTTGGCGGACTTGTGGCTCGCTTCGGTCACTGACTTCACTGCCTGGTCAGTGCGGCTCGAGTCGCAGAATTTTGTCGGGTTTATTTAAGAGCGTCTGCAACACCTTTTGCAAAATATGGATTTATATACTGCAAAACCAAACTTACCCCCAACACTATATACAAAGGGGTCTATCAATGGGGTATCCGGACATGGAGGTGCCTCGTCTCGTGACTCTTCCACCGAAGACTTGTTTCGATATGTTAAAGTAAACGACAATGATGAGAGCAGCGTTTTCGATCCGGAGTCCCACCACGAAAACCATTCCATTTCCAGCGTTCCTGCGGTGATGTCTGACATTGGCGAAGGAGAAGAAGATCCTAAAAACCCCAATTCTCCTGCGTATCGAAAATACCGGTTTGCAGCCAGAGGTTTCTTAGCTATTTCATTGGTTTCGGCTGTCCTTCTCGTCGTGTTACAAGCATACATGTATGCTGTGATCAACATTCATAAACACGCATTAAGTTCTCAGCCAAAGTACGAAGAAATGTCGATTTTTCTTGCGTTATTCATCTTTGCTGCCGTTTTCCAGGTGGCCATCACCATTATTGGGCTTCGAAGCCAAAATATGTTGCTTTTATTGGTTCTCTGTTGCTTCTATGCCTGTATGTTGATTTACACCGGGATCCAATACGATGAAATCAACCACCTTGTGGGCCAGGTGCTTCGGGGAAGCTGGAAAACTGCCACAAGAGCCACCAATATTGCATCCGTGTGCATTCTTGCTGTAACGTTGGTTTCTCAAGCCACCATTTTAGGAGGATCTTTGAGACAGAACGTAGGCTGGTTCAAGTTCAAGGCTATTGGTGCTGATATCAGGATTAAACGGTTATATACAGTGTTTCAAGTGCACCGTTCTCTTTTGATATTTTCATTCTTCTTCTTCTTGGGCTTCACCATCCAGTTCATCATTATCATGGTCCACGACAAGTCGTCGACCGAGTTCATCCTCACAATCCTTGTATTACCCTTGACCATAGTGGTACTTGTGGCCAGTGATTATGCTGTCCGTCGAGAATTGTACTGGCTTGTTGTGCCATGTATAATGGTTTATCTTGGAGGAATAGCATATGTGCTATTCAAGATGATCCGTTTATACACCAAGTACACTTCTGCTTATAATATCTCATTCACCCCTGGTGACTATTTCCCCGGAAGAAAGTCGTTGTTGACATTTGGAATTATAACGTTGATTTTCTTGGTTTGCGTTGTAGTGCTGGAAATTGCCCTTATAATAAACTTCAAAAAGGGTCTCAAGCAAGTGATTCTCGGCCGGGACACTGGAACGAACGTGCAGGAAAAGGAAGAGATGGATATAGATTAATTATGAACCAATTTACGAATATACGATTGACGTTAGATAGGCGAACGATAAGTGAGCCATGTGATGCAGTTCACGTGATTGGCTGCTGTAAATGGGACTGTGCACGAAAGAGCCACGAAACCCCCCAACACCAGACGGGTAGACGGGCAGATACCCCCAGACACCAGGTTCACCAAAACTTCCAAACACCATCTATTAATCCGAAATCGAATTCATAAATGTCCGCAACACATGTTCCCCGGGCGCCATCCCACCGTTAGCAAACAAAACCACCAGAGTTCCGTCACACAGTTGCATAATGCATAAGGCATAAATGCATATCCCAGGAAAATCCGGGACTTATTCAAACCCGGCAGTTATTCATGACACCACAGGGCGGCCACCGCGCACTGGGCCACGCATCTACGCCCCGGGTGGATGCCTGCAGGCCGAACCGCACCATCTGATCCAATACTCAGGTGGTTTATGCGATCAGTTGATGGCAGAAAAATGCGCATACAAAAACCACATTATGCGGTTAACCACATCATGCGGTTACACCAGATGCAGATCTAATTATTATATAAATGCCCCTCTCCCGTAGAATTGTCAATCCATAGAATAACAAACAAAAAACCTCAAACACAAACACAAACACAAACAAACATTTTTCATCATGGCTGAAATTACATTGGGTAGATATCTCTTCGAGAGAATGAAGCAATTGGAAGTCAACACCATCTTCGGATTACCAGGTGACTTCAATCTTTCTCTTTTAGATAAAATCTACGATGTTGAAGGTATGAGATGGGCTGGTAATGCCAACGAACTTAATGCTGCTTATGCTGCTGATGGATACTCTAGAATCAAACGTTTAGCCTGTTTGGTTACCACTTTTGGAGTTGGAGAACTTTCTGCTTTGAACGGTGTTGGTGGAGCTTATGCTGAACACGTTGGTCTTGTTCACGTTGTTGGAGTTCCATCTATTTCTTCTCAAGCTAAACAATTATTGTTGCACCACACTTTAGGTAATGGAGACTTTACTGTGTTCCACAGAATGTCTAACAACATCAGTCACACTTCATCTTTCATTTCCGATATCAATTCGGCTCCAGGTGAATTGGACAGATGTATCCGTGATGCTTACATTTACCAAAGACCAGTATACGTGGGATTACCTGCTAATTTGGTTGACTTGAAGGTTCCTGCTAGTTTGTTGGATACTCCAATTGACTTGTCTTTGAAACCAAATGACCCAGATGCAGAAAACGAAGTCATTGAGTCTGTTTTGACTTTAGTTAAGCAAGCCAAGAACCCTGTTATCTTGGTTGATGCTTGTTGTGCCAGACATGACTGTAAGCAAGAAGCTAAGAAATTGGTTGAAATTACTCAATTCCCAGTCTACACCACTCCAATGGGTAAAGGTACCATTGATGAAGGTGGAATCAGTGGAGAATTGGTTGACAATGATCCAAACTTGATCAAGAAGATGAATGCCAAATTGAATGGTGAACACTCTGTTGCCTCAAGATTCGGTGGAGTTTACGTTGGAACTTTAAGTAACCCCCAAGTGAAGGAGGCTGTTGAAAGTGCTGATTTGATTTTGTCTCTTGGTGCTTTATTATCTGATTTCAACACTGGTTCTTTCTCTTATTCATACAGAACCAAGAACATTGTTGAATTCCACTCTGATTACACCAAGATCAGACAAGCTTCTTTCCCAGGTGTTCAAATGAAGGAATGTTTGAACCACTTGTTGAGAAGAATTGGTGAAGCCGTCACTGACTACATTCCACAACCAGTTCCAAAGGTTAAGTTGGTTAACACTCCAGCATCTAGAGAAACCAAATTGACTCAAGAATGGTTGTGGACTAGAGTCTCGTCCTGGTTCAGAGAAGGTGATATCATTATCACTGAAACCGGTACTTCTGCTTTTGGTATCGTCCAATCCAAGTTCCCTAACAACACCATTGGTATTTCTCAAGTGTTATGGGGATCCATTGGTTTCACTGTTGGTGCTACTTTGGGTGCTGTTATGGCAGCTGAAGAAATCGATCCAAATAAGAGAGTTATCTTATTCATCGGTGATGGTTCCTTGCAATTGACTGTCCAAGAAATCTCCACCATGGTGAAGTGGAACACCAAACCATACCTTTTCGTATTGAACAACGATGGTTACACCATCGAAAGATTAATTCACGGTGAAAAGGCTTCATATAATGATATTCAACCATGGAACAACTTAGGATTGTTGCCATTGTTCAATGCCAAGGACTATGATGCCATCAGAGTCTCTACTATTGGAGAAGCCGAAGACTTGTTCACCAGCAAGGCCTTCTCTAAGAACGATAAGATCAGATTGGTCGAAGTCATGTTACCAAGAATGGACGCAAGTCAAAACTTGGTATTGCAAGCACAATACAGTGCCCAAGCTAATGCTGAAAACTAAATTTTGCTAATTAATAGAGAGTAAATATGCACATATACGATTATTGATAATTAATAAAATCATTCGTTAAAATAGTTCCGCAAAACCTGTTTCCGTGATTTTCGCAACCAAGTAGTTTCAACATCATAAAAGCTAGATACTCATAGATACTCATAGACATTCTAAGATATTCTGATAGATAATACGGACCGACCCATAATCGGAGCATATAATTATCCCCCGTAAGACTTCCCGTCTCCGTCATCTACCACTACAGGCTTAATCGGAAGTATTTACTTCCGTTCCGATCTGTACTTTTTGGGATAGGCGTGCGCGCCTCTACCACTACAGGCTTAATCGGAAGTATTTACTTCCGTTCCGATCTGTACTTTTTGGGATAGGCGTGTGCGCGCATCGCAGCTGTCAAATATAAAACCGACTTTGATCGCTGAGTAATTGCTTTAACTCAACAATTATATTTATTCCAATTCACAATGGCTTCCAATCCTCCAGGTGCTTGCTGTATCGAAAAGACTGTCCATGAAGGTACTCCAATTGGTACTTTCTCCACCATTGCTGGTTTGCCAACTTACTCTGTTGGTGAAGAAAACGGTAACGATAACATCCTTATTATTGCTATTGACGTCTTTGGATACGACTTCAAAAATGTCAATTTACTCGCTGATTCCTTTGCTAAGTTAGGAAAGTACAGAGTGTTGATTCCAGATATTTTGGAAGGCGATTCCTACAAGGGCCAACCATTTGAAGAGTATGTTGCTAAGCATGGCCCTCACTTTACCAAACCCCTTTTCGACGGTTTTTTGTCCAAGGTCAAGGAAGAATTGAAGCCTAAAGTAATGCATGGTGTTGGATACTGTTTTGGTGCTAAATATGTTGTCCAAAACTTGTCCAAGGGTGGATACCTCGATGCTGGAGCAGTTGCTCATCCTTCATTCGTCGACGAGTCTGAAGTAGAAGAGATCTCCAAGCCTGTCATCATTTCGGCTGCCCAAATCGATACTATCTTCACTGTCGAGGGAAGACACAAAACCGAGGAGATCTTGTCCAAAAAGGAAGGCGTTAAATGGGAAATCAGTGTTTTCTCCAATGTTTCTCATGGTTACGCGGTGAGAGGTGACGTCTCTGTTCCTCAGGTCAAATATGCTAAGGAAAGAACCTTGACTGACCAATTGAACTTTTTCGCTAGTCTTAAGTAGATTCAATATAGCTAGAGCGGAATCTGATAACCCTTGGTCGTGTCCCGCAGCACCGAGTCTATTATGTTATCGTACGGCTCTTGTCTCCTTAAAAGCCAATTGAATTTTCTTCTTCAGTTGATAGTCGAATAATATATATCGATATGGAAAAGGGAATCTTACCACTTTCAAACTCCTCGAATCAGCCCAATTATCGGGTGTTCAAAATTGTCGGAATGGCGTTTGCAATTTCCTTGATGGTGCTCGTGAAATTGTTCTTCGCCGATAACGCTATGAACATGAATCTGTTTGCAAATCCGAAACCTCAAACCAAACTCTGTCCTCTTGTGGACAAGGTAGATCCCATGGGCCTGATTTACAGTAAGGAGAAGTTGGACTATTTACTTTACAACGAAACTTTCAAACTTGAGGCTGCTAAGAGATTATCTAAAGCCATCCAAGTCCCAACTGAAGTTTACGATTCTATGGTAAATCCTAATTCAACCGAGTCATTGGAAGATTTATACAAGTTAGAACCTCTGTGGAAGCAGTTTATTGCTTTCCATGAGTTTTTGGAGGAAACTTATCCTCTTGTTCACAAGCATTTGAAGGTTGAGAAAGTCAATAAGTTCTCATTAGTGTACACTTGGGAAGGTTCCGATTCAACCAAGAAACCCCTCATGTTGACAGCTCATCAAGATGTGGTTCCTGTTCAAAAAGAGACAATTGACAAATGGACATATCCTCCATTCGGTGGAGTAATTGCAGATGGAAATATCCATGGTCGTGGCTCTGCTGATTGCAAAAACTTGTTAACTGCGTTAATGGATACCATTGAGATATTCCTTCAAGACGGACAATTCACTCCTGAAAGAACGGTCATTTTGGCATTTGGTTATGATGAGGAGTCTGGAGGAACTGGGGCTTATGAAATTGGTCAATTTCTTTTGAAAAGATATGGCCCAGATTCAATTTATCAAATTATTGATGAAGGTGGTGCTGGATTCGAAGAAGCTGGTGATTTCAATTACATTGTTCCTGCTACTGGAGAAAAAGGTTACTTGGATTCGGTCATTGAATTATACACTCCTGGAGGCCATTCATCCGTTCCGCCAGATCACACCCTGATTGGAATTTTGTCTGAGTTGGTAAGCTTGGTTGAGAACTCTCCATTTGACGGAGTCATTTCCGAGAAAAATCCAGTGTTGCACCAATACCAATGTATGGCTGAATACTCGGATCTTGATGAAGATTTGAAGCAAACGATATTGAAGGCTCATGTTGACAAGGCTGCAAACAAGAAATTTTTGAAGCATATGCATAAGGATAGATGGACTAGATATTTGGTATCAACCTCACAAGCTGCAGATATAGTTAGTGGTGGAGCCAAGTCGAATGCTTTACCAGAACATGCTCAGGTCTTGATAAACAGTAGAATTGCCATCGAAGAAACCGTGAAATCCACTTCCCATAAAATCTTGGGCAATGTGCTTGCTATTGCCCACCGGTTTGACTTGGGAGTATACTTTGATGGTAAGGAAATCATTCCTCCCACCGAACAAGGATATTTTAACTACCTGATGGTCACTCCATTGAATCCAGCTCCGGTAACTCCAATGTACACAGAGGTATGGAACCGGTTCGGAGGCTCTTTGCGTTATTTGTATGAAGATTTAATTTATCCTGAAGATAATTCGACTTTTGTATTTGCACCATTTATTTCGACTGGTAATACTGACACAAAGTGGTATTGGGATTTAACCCCACATATCTTTAGATATCTCCCTGCATTGCCAGGTGCAGGTGGATTTGTTCACAGTGTCAATGAGTTTATTTCCGTAGAGTCTCATGCTGTCGTGGTTGCTTTTTACCATTATTATATCCAGCTTTTGGATCAGTATGATTAAATAGTTTGAATCTCATAGATTTTTCGCAACAATTCGATATTACGTAATTCGCGATGAGGAAAATTTTGAAAACTAGCTAACTATGCCTACTCAACTTGAAGAATTAGTTGGTTTCTTGCACTCTCCGCAGCCTGCCGTTGTCCTGATTGCTCTTGACAACTTGGTTGGATACTCCCAAGGTCCCCAACAACTGGTTTTTGCATATGATAACTATAAAGCCATAGAAGATTTAAAGAAGCTTGCCAAAGACGAAGGTAAAACCAATGTCAGTCAATCACTTACTATTTTGGCCAACTTGTGTTCCGACAATAAAGTTAGAGACTTGATCGTTGATGATGTTGACTTCCTCAAGTATCTTGTAAGTTCTATTGTTAGAACTACCAACTCAAATGCCGATTTAATGTGTATCTTATTGACCAACTTGGCTAAAAATGATTCCATCACCAAGGTATTCGAACTCGAACTTGAACATAGTGCCGAACAGAAGAAATTTTTCAAGTCCACAAAGGCAATGGATTGTTTGATGGACTGTTTTGTCAAGGGATTCGATAGAACTTTGAACAAATATGCTGATTATGACTACCTTTCATACTTTTTTGCGGATATCTCAAGATTCAAACAAGGAAGAGATTACTTTATTACTGAACAAGAGTATGATGAAGTTGTGCCGATCTCTAAATTGTTAGTTTTCACCGAAAAATATGATTCCAAAATCAGAAGAGAAGGTGTTGCATCCACCATCAAAAACTCTTTATTCGATTCCTCAAAGCATGAATTGTTGATCACTGATGAAAAAATAAACTTATTGCCATATATCTTGTTACCAATAGCTGGACCTGAAGAAATCGACGAAGATTATGTGTTTGACTTGCCAGAGGAATTACAATTACTTCCAAGCGATAAAAAGAGAGAGCCATTGAAGGGATTGATTTGTATTCATCTTGAATCATTGTTATTATTATGTAGTACTCGTCCACTTAGAGAACAATTAAGGGAAAAGGCTGTATATGCCATCATCCGTGAATTGCACAAAGCTTACAATGAGGATGATGACATTACCGATTTATGTGATAGACTTGTCAATATGTTGATGAGAGACGAAGCCAATGAGGATGAATCCAAGGTGGAGGAAATGGACTTGGATGAAGACAGTGATGATGACTCAATCGTGGAAGTGGCTTAGTGTATATAGTTTATTCTCTTAATACCAATTTTCCATTATCCAACTTCAAATTCTTTTTCACAATCATGATAATTCTCTGTTTGTTTTCCTTATTAGCGTTGACTCTACTTCTCAAACCCAACAATAATTCTTTTGTGGTAAGTGGGTTGCCCTTAAGTATATCCAAGACCTCATTCACTGTAACTAAAGAACCGTCAGGTCCGGCATTGTTCAAGTCCATACTTGACAATGGTGGCGTTGGTGAAGCACTCTTTTCTTTGGTATCTGATACCTTTTGCTTTTTGTGCGGCGAAGAATCCTCTACAGAAGGATTGGTGTTAATATTAGGTCTCTTACGACCACCAGGTAACCATTCTCCTCTGGGGAAACCTTCCAAGAACTTAGCAGGTGCCTTGATAACCACGAAACCTTCGCCAACGTCATGTGCGAAGAACTGCCTAGGGTGCTGGTCTGCTGTAAACAATGAAGTATCATCATTCTGTTCTTGTTTTACCGCTATTTCCTCATCACTTTCATCACTTTCCAAGTCAGACCGTGAAAGATATGGGTTCAAGTTGTCGTCTTCATCACTATCATAGACACCACCTTCTGTTTTGTTTAATACTTTTCTTAACTTCTTACCTTCTTTATCAATCTTTCTCGACTTTTCTGTTTCGAATAAGTCATCCAAATCATCATCCGCTTCAGCATCAGAACCACCATCGAAATGAGCAGCCTTCAACATCTCCTTTTTCATTTTGTGTTCTGCAAGTTTATTTTCTTCTTCGTCAGCATCCATGATAGGAGCTTCTTCATCGTCAGCAAACTCTTCTTCAAAATCAATATCATCATGATCTGAATCTCTATCATTGAATTGAGAAGCTCCAGAAACAGTTCTCATTCTATTTCTGCTACTACCTGCCCCAGGTCCAGCTCCAGCAGCAACTGGGTTGTGACTAGAGGTGGTGTTATTCCTGAACCTATAGTCTCTTTCTCCATCTGTTTCTGACATATGTTTCATCAACCATCTTGGCACGGCCGACTTCTTTTCCATTTTGGCTTCAGCTTCCTCTAATGTCAAAGTAGCATACTTGTTTCTAGGATTGAACCGATATACCTTCTCCGCAGGTATCATTTTGAATCCGTCTTTGTCAAACACAAACAAGACATGAGACACTTCCGAGGCTCCTGCTTCGTAATTTCCCACATATACATTCTTCCCATCATAGTCTTCCATAACCCAAGGATAGTATTCTTCATACCTCAATTTTCTTTTTTCATCTGCCATCACGTTGATTTGTCTTGTCTTCCGTTTGAATGGATTTCTTCTGAAGTTTCTTGCCCCTCCTTCAGGTGCTACTTGTGACATGTCAATTTCACCCTTAGGTGTGCCTTCGAGAGAGTCCCCATTGGCTCCCGAACCGGTCCCGTCAACCCCATCTTCGTCTTCGTCTTCATCATCATCCACAGGGATTCCTGCTAACCGTTGTTGTCTTCGCTTGGCCTTTTCGGCGGCTTTCTGTTCCTCTTGTCTCTTCTTATTATCGATATCTTTTCTGGAAAGATGAAACTGAATATTTCGAGGATCCTTTCTGTGTAAACGTACCGGCTTTGTGAAGTCCTTAAGAATATCTACATTGTTTCTGTTGGTGAATCTTGCGATGTGGTAACGTTTGTCTTTCACGTCATCTTCGGAGTAGCATTTCAAAGGAATATCTTGCCATCCCAGATCCGTACTTCCAGTTGGTGTCAATCCTGGGGTAGAACTGCCTGCCGAAGGCGAAGCGGACGCAGACGTAGAAGCCGGTGATGCCCTAATGGAGTTTGATCCTGGTTCCTGCTTGACCTTGGTTTCCTTTTGTGAACTCATGGAAAGGAAGGAGTTGAATAAACTGGAAAACTGCGCGACTGAAAATATAACCTCAGTACGTACTGGTGCAGCACCTGTGCCAGTGTTATTCAGTAAATCACAGAAAATTCATAGAGAACGCTCAAGTGTAACTATATTGTATGCAATTGAAGACGTAGTACTTTTCTCTGAATGTCTAGACAGCCAATTTCCGTAGCTGGTATCCAATGGGCCGGCACCGGTCAGAAAATTCCGCACCGGCCTCAAAAGTGAAAAATTATTGAATCAGTTGCACCTTCTATAGATATATTCATAAACCAGAGCCATGTCAGTAGCAGTAACGGATGAGGAAGACAAGTATCTTGATGAGCTCAAGCAGAAATCAGCCGAAAAGCCTCCACCTCCTAAATACGTTGGATTTGTTGCTGGGATGTTTTCGGGTGTAATGAAGAATGCTGTGGGGCATCCATTTGACACCATCAAGGTCAGATTACAGACTGCACCTCGTGGTCAGTTCAAAGGTCCAATGGATTGTGTATTACAAACTGTGAGAAAAGAGGGAATTACAGGTTTCTATAAAGGGTTCACACCGCCTTTGGTAGGATGGGTGTTGATGGATTCAGTCATGTTGGGAAGTCTCCATGTCTATAGAAGATATGTCAAAGATTACATGTATCCGGAGGAGAAAAAACTACCATTGATGGGACATGTGATAGCTGGGCTCGGGAGCGGATTGACAGTGTCTTTTGTAGCAGCTCCAATTGAACAGTTTAAAGCCAGACTTCAAGTACAGTATGATGCAAAGACAAAGGTTTACAACGGTCCAATAGACGTGGTACGCAAGTTGTTCAAAACCAGTGGTATTCGAGGCATTTACAGTGGGTTGTTATCCACAATGATATTCAGAACGAACTTCATCTTCTGGTGGGGATCATATGAACTTTTCACCCAATACTTTGAGAATAATACCAACTTATCCAAACCTTCGATCAACTTCTGGTCTGGAGGTTTATCTGCCACTGTTTTCTGGATCTTTGCATATCCTGCAGATGTTGTCAAACAGACTATAATGACCGATAGTCCTATCAGATCAGAAAAGAAGTTCCCAAGATGGATCGATGCAGTTAAATACATCTACAGGGAATATGGAGTTAGAGGTTTCACCAAAGGATTTGGCCCTTCAATTCTTAGGTCTTTCCCTGCAAATGCAGCTGCTTTGGCTGCTTTTGAAGCCGTCATGCGGTTCTTACATTAGATATGAATATAGATTTACTTCTCCCACGGCTTTAATCTCTGTTGAACTGACGCCTTGGAGCTTTGTTCCGGTAAAACCGTGTCTGGAATTTGGTTGATTCCGGGAACTGGCCTTCCTGACATGATAAGCTCTACAAGTTCTTGGTAGTTGGATGAATAAGGGGGTTCAGAGTCGTTGCCTTCGCTGGCAACCTTGTTCTCGCTGACAACTTTGTCTTCTTGTACTTCTTGTTCGTCTGTCCCGATCTCCTCAATCTTTTTACTCTTCTCATACTTCTCTCCATTTTGTCTTTTCCACTGGTTGAAATCGTCCAAATTTAATATGTTCCCGGTGTGGGAACAATAAAAAAAGCTTTTAGCCTGTTCTGTCAACTGTTGCTTATCGAGAGCAGGAATTGCTGTGACAGAGGAGTCTTGTTCTTGAAGATTCTGAAGATAACTGTCCATAATCTCCTTGAGACCTTCCTGAAACTCCTCGAAGTTAAACCAGTCGTAATTTAGGTAGTCAATGTATACTTGTTCTTGTGAAGACATTTGGTTGTGTGAATTGCAGAAGCGTTTTCTCACATTGATTTTTTGGTAGAGGCTCGCGAAATGCAAACCTGGAGACCACTATGAATAAATCATTTTAAATACGGTCAAATGGCAAAATTTTCAGGGAAAAAAATGGAGCCTTAGTACAAGCAAATGGAGGGCTCTGACATGTCATTAGCTGATCCTAATATCCAGTGGCAAACCATCGACTCTTACTTAAATTCCAATGTGCATAAATTTCCGAATTTGGCGTGCACAAGAGCTCTTGAGATATTATAATACGCGACCCCAGCAAAATAGACAAATTTCTCAAAACCCACCACTACTTTCTTTAACATAATATATATCTACAACATGGAATCCAAAGGGATTGCAGGACTTCTTCTTGTCGGTTCTGCTTTACTCCGAATTGGATTTTTTGCATTTGGCCTTTATCAGGATGCCCACATGACGGTAAAATATACGGATATTGACTATCTTGTGTTTTCTGACGCTTCAAATTATGTGTATCATGGCCAATCTCCATACGAGAGGGAAACTTACCGGTATACTCCATTATTGGCATGGATGCTTGTTCCTAACAGTTTGGGTGGAATCTGGTACCATTTTGGTAAAGTGGTTTTTATGCTTTGTGATTTGATCACAGGGTTTGTAATTTTACGTCTTTTGAAACTTAAGACGACCAGTAATAACAAGACAATGATTCTTTCGGCCATCTGGCTTTTAAATCCTATGGTTATCACTATAAGTACGAGAGGATCAAGTGAAAGTGTGTTGACTGTGATAATCATGTTGTTCATTTACTTCTTATATGCCAATTATTACTTTTTGTCTGCAGTGTTTATGGGACTTGCCATTCATTTCAAGATTTACCCAATTATTTACCTTCCTAGTGTGTTGCTCTATTTAGCCAAGTTTGGTAAACCGCTAATTGACAAGCCGTTGGTTAGATACATCAACAGAGCCAACCTCCAATATGGTGTTATTACCTTGCTTACCTTAACAGGATTGAATGGACTCATGTATTATATATATGGGTACGAATTCCTTTATAACTCATACTTATACCATGTGACCAGGATAGACCATAGACATAACTTTTCGGTATACAATATCATGTTATACTATAAGTCTAGTTTTGATGAACTGGTCGATATGGGAGTTCTTTCCAATATTGAAAAATATGCATTTGTGCCTCAATTACTTTTAGCAGGAATCGTTTTACCATTAAAATTTGCATCTCAAGATTTAATCTCATGTTTCTTCATGCAAACATTTGCATTTGTGACTTTCAATAAAGTGATCACATCACAATACTTTATTTGGTTCTTGATATTCCTCCCCCATTACTTGGCCCTGTCAAAACTTATAAAAGGGGATTGGCGTACGGGGATTTTGGCATTACTTTCATGGATCGCAACCCAAGGACTCTGGTTATTCTATGCCTATAAGCTTGAATTTCTCGGAGAAAGCACTTTTGATAATGGACTACTCTATGCAGCATGCTTATTCTTCATATCAAACTGTTGGATTCTTAGTATTTTTATAAAAGACACTTCAAGCATATAGTTACTGGACAGTAAGTAATATACACGACTTTATGTTGCAACCAAAATCGCATCGCGACTAACACATTTGAAAAGTTTGAGGAAACCGACGATGCCTAGGTTAGAACTTTATTCACCAGAGGGATTAAGAGTAGATGGACGTCGATGGAACGAACTCCGGAGATTTGAGTGTCAAATAAATACGCATCCCAATTCATCGGATGGATCAGCATATGTAGAACAAGGATATACGAAAGTAATTTGTACCGTGCAAGGACCTATGGAGCCTAAGCTTCGGTCTCAAATCGATGCCAATGATGCCAATATTGAAGTGAACATCTCCATAGCAAAATTTGCCACTATCCACAGAAAGAAAAGACTGAAAAACGAAAGAAGAATCGTGGAATTAAGAACAGCCATAGAGAATACCTTACAACAAAGTGTGATAACGAAGTTATATCCTAGAACATTGATTCAAATCAACATTCAAGTGTTGGCACAAGATGGAGGACTTTTGGCAGCCATGACAAATGCTTCAACCTTGGCTCTTATTGATGCCGGTATTTCTATGTACGATTATGTTTCTGCAGTTTCTGCAGGATTATATGACCAATACCCATTGTTAGACTTAAACACATTAGAAGAAAACGAAATGAGTTACTTGACGATTGGAGTTATAGGAAAATCAGAGAAGTTGGCCTTGTTAATGCTTGAAAATAAGATGCCTTTGGACAAGTTGGAACAAGTACTAGGCCTAGCTATTGTGGGAGGACATAGAATTAGAGATTTAATGGATGAACAAGTACGTCTTCACGGGAAGAAAAGGGCAAATATGAAGTAAGCAGCCAAGGAACAGTGACAGCATATATAATTAATGGACACGAAGAAATAAAACTGATAAACAAATTTGAAATCTGATTAAGAAGATTTCAGGCCTCGTGAGAAGGCCCACGCATTTGCTGTAGAACCACAATTCCCAGAAAAGGCTTTGACGAGGCTTATCCTCTCACGTGAATTGCTTCAAACGTCTCGAATCCCAACTTTACATCATTCTTGCCGTTTTCCCATATTCGCAACCAATTTGGGGGAAAGTGTATTGTTTGTAGAATTGAGAAACCGTTTATATTTACATTAATTCTATTTTTGTAGCTTGTGAAATTTGTTCTGGTAAAACGCAAAACTCGCAATGGTAAAACCTTCGATTAAAGGACCCTTATACAAGTCCAATTTCTATGCTAAAGTCGCCGTAGCATACCTGTAACAGTCTTCTCTTGTCTGGTAGAAATTCTTCCAGTTTTAAACTCACTCGTGGCTTTCAACCCCGTTATTTCAACCTTAAATAATGCCCCAATAATTCAATTGTACCCTGGATTAACAGGAGACACGACCCGCGAAGAAAAATGCCAGATCAGTGTTTCCAAGCAGAAATTCTTCCAACACCACTTATGTCGTACAGAGGACCACAAAACCAATTCAACAGACAATTCAACAGTCCTCCCAATGGAATGGCTGCTCCAGTAGGAGGTGCCATGCCAACTCAAAATATTGGGCCTGTTTCCAATGCTTCACCTTTGGAACAATTCGAAGCATTTGCTAAATCGGTGGAAGATTTGATTGATGAATACTCCAGACCTTTCAAACCTTACGTTGTTAGTATTGGAAGATTCTTCATCGTTGCTACTTTCTACGAAGACTCATTAAGAATCTTTACCCAATGGAGTGAACAGGTTTACTACTTGCACAATTACAAACATATTTGGAAATGGTTGACAGTCTTATTTTTGATTTCCAACATGTTGGTTATGTCAACATGTGCCACTTTGTTGATTTTGAGAAAGAAGAACGAAGCTTCCACCATTGCTTTGATTTCTGTGGTTGTGTTACAGGGAATATTCTATGGATTGATTTTCGATGGATTATTTATCTTACGAAACTTATCGGTTGTTGGAGGATTAATCTTAGCGTTTTCCGATTCGTTGGTTAGAGATAAGAGGTCGTTGAACATGCCTGGTATTCCAATGGTTAACAATCAAGATTACAAGAAATACTTTCTTTTAGCAGGTAGATTATTGTTGGTATTGTTATTCTTGGGATTTGTATTCTCTTCATCATGGTCTTTCGGTAGATTATTGGTGATTTTGATTGGTTTCATCACCTGTGGTTCGATTATTGTAGGCTACAAGACCAAATTTGCTGCTTCATGCTTAACTTTAATGTTATTTGTCTACAACGTGTTTGCTAACCAGTTCTGGTTGTACGCATCCCACGATTCTTCCAGAGATTACTTGAAATACGAATTCTTCCAAACTTTGTCGATTGTTGGAGGTTTGTTGATTATCGTTAATGCAGGAGCTGGTGAATTATCCATTGACGAGAAGAAGAAGATCTATTAAGTCGTTGTATAACTTCTGTATAATAAACAATTGTGCATCATTCTAGGTGTCTGTGTATTTTGCAATTCTTCCGCGATCAAATAATTTCTAATCTGTAGCCTACTTTTGAGATGAGTGATAGTGAAGATCAGCCCAAATGTCCTGTGGATCACAGTACCAGATCAGCTTGGACTCTGATGCTTTGGAAAAGTGGAGAGAAACAACCTGCTCCCGAAATTCCGAGTCAAATTCCAGCATCTGCATCTGAACAGCCAAAATGTCCTGTTGACCATAACGCAAGAAATGATTGGTTGAAAAAAGTATCTATATCTGCCACCGTCGCCAACGAAGCTGTTGAGGTCCCCAATAACACCACATGTGCATCTGATAAACTCAACTCTAGTCCCCTGACTTCCGAAGTTGAACTCCCTACTGAAAGAGTCATTAGTTCGATTCCTCGTACTTCGGCAGACTCCAACTGGGTATATCCCTCTGAAAAACAGTTCTACGAAGCTATGATGAGAAAGAACTGGAACCCCAACGCCAGTGACATGAAGGCTGTGGTGCCCATTCACAACATGGTGAATGAGAGAACGTGGAATCATATTTTGAACTGGGAGAGGGCTTATTACCAAGAGTCACTCAGCAAATGTGGAGGTATCAAGCTAACGAGTTTCAAAGGAGACCCACAGAAGTTGACTCCAAGAGCGTGGTTTAGATCTAATATTTTGGGAATGGCCAAGCCTTTCGACAGACATGACTGGGTCATCAACAGATGTGGAACTGAAGTGGAGTATGTGATTGACTTTTACAGTGGTAATGACCAGAACCCGGACGTATTTCTTGACGTGCGGCCCAAGTTGAACAGTTTCGAAGGTGTCAAGCTACGGATAGGAAGAGCATTTGGATGGAATTAGTGTTTCCACAACGATAAAAACGTGTAAATAGTATATTTATAATAGTAAATTTATGTACAGATTATAACAAAAGGGTTAAGGACCTTATCTTCTTCCCATGAATTGGCCTGATTGTCCCATCTTTTGCATGTGTTCACCGACTTGGACGTTGGTTTCGAAGTATTTAGCAACACATCTGTCCAAACAGAGAGCTTCTTGTTTGGTGACGTCTGAATCACTGTAGCTTTTGTTGATACATTTTGCGTGACATTGATCAACTAATTGGTTGAACATGCCGGTAACCATGTCCAACTCGGCTTCGGCAGCCTGTAACTTTTGTTGAGATGATACTTGAGGGGATCCTCCAATTCCAAACATATTTCTTAGAGTATTGATTGAATAGCAATGAAAAATTTTCAGTGCGAAGTAAGATATTAGAGATTATGTAATGATAACGTTGGTTTTAGTTTACCGTTCGTTTATTTGCCAATGATTATATACATGGTGGTTCTATAAGGATGGGAATTTCACTTGTAAATAACACCCAAGCATTGCAGAATTACCTGGAAATTTTTGGGAAAGCGATTCTTGGTCCTTTCTCTTATCTGCAACTGGAGTTAAGAGACCATTACATATTGTGATCGATTTACCCTCCAACGAAATTCCTGAACCATGGAAGTAAAATCTCGAGTTTGTAAACTCGGAATTCTCTTCAAGTAGTTTGATAGACTGCAGTGATACATTTCTTCGGAAGTCGTAATAGTATTTGTAGAATCCCCATGTTTGAGTTTTGAGGTTGTAAGCCAATATCCGGCATACCTCACTATTTGTGGTAGGAAACAGGAATTTAGCCAAACGTGAAACATCGAACTTGCTACTTTCATAAATCTCCGTGTCGTGATGTCTGAGGTAGTGGTTTGTAAACCCCCCTACAAAAAAGACCAACTCCCTGCCGGGCTTACTATAGTAAAGTGCAGTGTGGTGACTTGACCTTAATTCAGCATCGATGATTTCTGGATCCTTGAGTTCGTTTTTCTTTGTGAGTTCCTCAGACACATCGTCATCATATGGAGAGATTGGCTTATTGAAGTAGTTGTAACAGTAAGTGCTTATTTCCACCCATTTACCGGTGGCAAACTTGAATATGTACATATTGGAAAATGTTTTACCATCATGACTACACCCTCCATGCACCAATAATGCTTTTTTCTCAAAAAATTCATCAGGAGTCTTGATCTTCACTATCCTGGTATGATGTCTGCTGTTTGATGTTTGGATCGAAGTAGAACTACTTGTCTCATCCTCGAAAATCGAATTAGGGGACCATGGACGAGTAATTTGATTCCAATCACAGTCTTCTTCATCTTCTTGTGAATTGTTAACAAGGGTGGATGCAAAATACCCTCTTGGACTAGGAGTTCCAGTAACATCTTCAAGCTCCACTTTATAGATTATTGCTTCAGTCTGAATGTTATTTGAATAAAAGTCGCCGTCACATACCAAATCTATTCTCAAAAAGTCATTTGTAGCCTTGAACTTTTTTCCACCATCTTCGGATTCGATAGCCACAAATCCCCCAAATATATATATGCTCGTTAATGAACTACCCGGTTTGACAAATGTATCACCGTACAAGTCATTAGGTTTTCTTATTTTCTTTCCCAGTTTCATACACGATCCACAAGCACCACATGAGCAATCTTCATCAAATGCTTTATCAATATTGAGTTCGTCATCTATAGAAACAGACTTTGTTTCCTCTCTTTGTAAAGATATAGGTTTAGGAGAAAGCATTGGTTGCTGTGGTGATGGAGATACTGGTCTACTTTTCATGGACCCGGATCCAGAGTTAGATCTATGCTGTTTGACTTGATTGGAATACGAAGACGACATGTGGATGGGAAGATGATTTGGTGATGTAGATTCTCCCTTGTCTCCATGTTGTGGGCTAGTCTGTCTTGAAGGAAGAGTATGGTGTATTCTATCCATAACCTTACCCAATGTCCCATGGTTCCCTGTTTTTCTCGACTCCTTTGAGCTATGACTGCTACGTGTCTTCAACTTATTGGATGAGTCTCCCGAAGTAGAAGAATCTGTCGAAGCCTTGTTAATATGAGTTTTGAAATAACTGTGGGAGCTTGATGTGGATATTGGAGTTGATGGTTCTGAATTCAAATGTGACTTAGTATTGATGAAAGTCTTGCTGGTATTGAAAGATTGGCCCGCCGGTGTAGTTGATGCCTTTGGTTTCAAGATGGGGCTTGTGGTACCTGACTTACTTGGACTCTCTACAGACGGTATGTAGGGACTGACATAGGAGGAATCCATGAAATTGGAAGGGGTGGATGTCCGGAAACTGGATACCGAGTCTTCAAGGACTGTTTTCTCGTATTCATTGGCCACGATGGCATTTCCTATTCTTGGAATTTCAAACGATGTATCCACCACCTTTTCCTTCTCTGGATTCTTATTTAACTGGATTGTGGTGAACTTCAAAGTCATTATATCTAAAATGTAAGCTTCTTTGTTCATGACGATATCCTTCTCTAAAATCCATCTGTCGGATTCCTGCTGATATTCCACCAGCGTTGTGACCACTCTAAAACCACCAAATATGAAAATATGCTTCGAATTCACTGTTGTGAAAGTAGCAGAGCACAAATCCGCTGGACAGTTAGATACAATGGAGTCCAAGATCGTTATACTTCCTCTATCGGAATTGAACATGTAGAATGCACCGTTAGGAATGAGATACGGACTAGAAAGAATGTCCCTATCAATGTGAGGAGGAAGCTCCATCGGGAAATGGACCGAAATCTTAGTAGGATCCACATTCTCCGGCAATCCCACGTCACTAAAACGACATCCCTGATGGTTATAAAGCCCACCAAACACATAGGCAGTCTCACCTAGAGGAATATGTTGATGGTACGTCAAAGCCCCCAACTGTTGCTCCTGAGTGTTGGTTCCAGAGTGAATTTGTAATGATACTCGTGGCACCGTGAACAACCCAGCAAACGCATGCGGAGCACCGTCTGTGGTTTGAAGCTTGTCCATTATCTCTTTGTTTTCAGGGGTGATTGGCGGAGGTTCATGATTATTATGAGATTCAATAGAACTGTGGGCCAATGGCTCAAAAACGGCAATGGGTTTATAGAACGCATCGTTGGTCTTGTTGATATCAAGTCTTTCTGTGAATCTACGGGAGTTGTAGTACTTGTACACTGAAAATGGCGGCACGGGGCTGTGATTCCAGTGGTCCTCATTGGTAGAAACAAATTTATCGCTGCTTTGTGAGGTTGCATTTCCGGCGACATCATAAGAAGGATCACGGTCGAAATCGGTATTATTGGCATCCGTGTCATTGTCCACGGAAGCGTAGGCTTGCGTGGAAGCCATAATTAATACCAGATAGCGAAAGGGGGTTGAATGACAATTGGATCTTTACTGATAAATGTGGAAAAGATTGTTTCGCGAGCAATCTCATTGTTTCGAATGTTTCAGGATTGAGTCTTTGAGACTACTCCGGAGAACTTGCGTCAAATAGCATCTAAACGATTATATATTGGAAAAATAATTAATTTACAAGAAGGGCATCATATATTGGGGCTTAACATGTCACTCTTGACCAAGGTGTTGATATCTTGGACAGAGGCATGGATAAACTGTCTTACTTCAAGAGCAAGCCAGACTTTGATCATACTGAGGGAGTTCTCGTTTTTCAAGATGGCTCTTCCTTCTTTCAGAACTCCCAATTCTCTCAACACAGGTAATGAGCTATGTGTGTTAGTAATCTAGTTTTCTACGTCATATTCGAAAATCATAGCGTATACGAACCTTGCAAACAAGTCTAGGCCAGGATCCAACTGCCTACCAATTCCTTCGAGTAGAAGAATGGCCACCACAATGCTGATAAAATCTCCTTCCATTCTCACATGATGCCTTCTAACCATGGTGAGAACCTGCTCTAGTAAATCTCCAATACTTAAGCTTCCAAGGGCAAATGTTCTCTGTTTCATTCGTTCTACGAGTTTCTCTACTTTTAATGCAAACAATTCGGTGTCCACGGCTGTGTCTGGGGTTCTTGATCTTTCAATCATTAATTCTCCAGCTTTGTATCCATCGAACTCAGATAACGCTTTGAATAAGTCGATGAAGTTTATTCTGTCCTCGTTGTTCAACTCGGTGACAATTCCAACATCTAAGAAGCAAATTTCTGCGTGATATCCTTGATGATAGAGTTCTTTGAGTTTCTGGCACCAAACGTCTTGATCACCCGGAAGATTGAGTAACTCATCTGTGATTTTGTTTGACTCTTCTTCATTGGAGCTCTTTATGATCTTGTACTCTTTTTCGTGTTGATATAGAGTATTCTTATAGAATCTGACCATCATATTTCCTGGATGTAAATCAGCATGGATAAAGTTATCAAGAATTAACATCTTCAAGAAAGAGTCAAGTCCTTTATCACTGATCTCCTTTGACAAGTTCTGGCCGAAGTTCTTTTCAATAGAGAGGATCTTTTCCAAAGGAATTGCATGAAGAAACTCCTCGACCAAAACACTTCTACTGGTGAAGGATAAATAAGGTTTAGGGAAATGTATATCAGGTTTGTCCTTGAAGTTGTGACGGAATTTGGCAAGATTCAATCCTTCAATCCTCAAGTCCAATTGAAGCCTCATAAGGATAGCAAACTGGTCAACTTCGTCCGGCAAAGATAACCATTCCATGGTAGGAATCATATTGATGAAATTAGCAAAGAAACTCATGAGTTTCAAGTCCCGACTGATTTTCTCTTCCACGTGTGGATGTAAGACCTTGATGGCAACTCTCTTATTGGATTTCAACCGATCTTCGGTGACAATAAACTTATCGATGATTGACTTGTACTTACTATGGGTTTCCTGTTTTTGAAACTTCAATTGCAGTGCTATTTTCTCTTCATCTTCGTTGATCTTTTCAATGAATTCCTTTCTTATCTTTGCCAAATAAACCTGAGCTATAGCACCTACTCCAATTGGTTCATGATCGAACTCTTCAAAGATTTCATCAAATTCGTGATCACCAAAACTTTGACTTACAATCTTCTTGGTTTCTTTGAAACTATGGGCCTTGGCATTTGAGTGTAAGTTGTTCAACTCATCACACATTCCCCTAGGCAAAATGTCAGTTCTAGTAGCAGCCCATTGACCCAATTTTATAAAAGAAGCACCAGCCAATTCAGCTGACCATCTCATGTATCTATACCATAATCTAGCACCAGTCTGTTTTTTCCGATCATACAAAAAGATGGGAAGAGCAAATAGCAATGGCATGAAGACGCACATTAACTCCACAAATCTCGTGAACGTCTTGAGGGGATCTATCACATAATCTTGAATGCTATATCTCAAGTGGAACCAAAGTCTCGCTAGAAAGTGGGAAGACTTTAAATTCTTAGCTCTTTCTTCTGCATGCTGTTGAGACTGTTCGTGTTGGGATGCACTGTATAAGCCCATTTCAAAAGTATCTGCCTCTGTGTCAATTTCCAAGTCATTGTTAGCAATTACATTAGATTTAGCGTTATAAATTTGAAAACTTCCGAATGCTACAATTCCACCCAGAAGGAGTTTTGACAGCGGGATAAAGGGCCTGGTATGAAGTTTCCAGGGTGCTTTAAGTAATCCGGCTGCTGAACGGGACCTTATGGCGCCCAATAGCGGCAGTTTACCAAGTAAAAGTCTGCCAAACATTATTGCTGGATGAGACTTAAAGTTTTGCAAACAGTGCGCAATGTTCAGAAGCAGCCATTTCGGGTGCAAAAGATTACATTAATTATCATATTATATAATCTATAAAATCTATTAATCATATCCTCTTGTAGAGCTTGTTTCCGAGTCTATCGAATTTTCAAGATGGTCTCTCAAGATGCTAACCCATAAAGCAATGGTGGCTGTGCCCTTTGGGTTTGTTCTGGGGCCTCTTCTAGCTACGATTCCATCATGTGCATTCCAAGCATCAAGAAATACTGGGGCTTTGATCCAGTCAAGAGAGTTCAAATTCTCGATGATGAACAGTTTTTGTTTGTCTATTGGCAATTTGTATTCCTTAATGAAAAGGGGATAGTTTTCATAGTCAATGGTTGATAACTGATCTCTATGTTGAGCAATAGCTCGATCATGGAGCTTTGGATCGAGATCAAACAGTTTTTTCTTTCCACTAAAAATAAGGTTTATATGTTTAACCGGAGTAATATTTTCGTTAGTCGAGGTATACTCTTCATAATCACTATCCTCGTCTGTTTTGAAATTGAAGGTAGAATTGGCGGTTTCACTGGCAACAGGTTGAAGTTTCAAGAGATCTTGATCTCCTGAGTTGTCTTCATCGACCCGTTGATTATTGTTGTCTCCCATATATTTATCTTCAACATATAACATTCTCTCCATGGCATTTTCAGTGATTCCAGATGTATCACCTTTGAATGATTCCTGGTTCCGGAGCTTTTCTCTCTGGTTCCGTTTTTGTGAACCGATCTTCAAATCTTGCTCGTTGATAGGTTTGTTGCCGAACACACCATCCTTGACTCTAATCCAAAGATCCTGGATGTTAGGATACGACAAAACTCTAATTTTGATCATACTATAGACAGAACAGAAAAGACTGATCAGCAAGATGGTAGGGACCCAAATTGGTAGAAAAAATAATGTTCCAAAAAGAATAGTACAAAGTTTATAAATTTTGTTTTGTCTTGTAACACTAGTTTCTTCTTGGAGGGGCTGCTCCGAAGCACCAGGATTGAGTTCGAAATAAGATCTCCTCAAGTCCACAATCTTACCCCGAACGTAAACGTCTCCAATCCGAACAGTGGGAAGATCCTTGAGATACTTGATACGCACGACATTAAACTTGTCAAACGGAGAATACTCGGTTATGAAGGAAGTGAAAAAAGCCACGGTTCTATCATTCTTAATGTTCGATAAAAGAATCCGTTTTTGAAACCGTGCAAGTCCCTTGAAGTAGCGACCTTGAGGGTCAGCCATTTGAACAAGAATCTGGTCATGGTCAGCCATGAACAATTCTCTTCCACTTTTACCGAAAAGATACTTACCCAAAGAATTTGCTGTTTTATCAAAGAAGCTATCGTGAAAGAACTCAATTCCTACGTGTGGTGTAGCAAAAGTCGAAAAGAACACAGGTTCAACGTAGTTGAAAAATCCCATTTCCTCAAGAACTCCTATCATGTAACGACTGATCAAGCCCCCTAAAGAGTACCCGACAATACTAATTTGAGAAACCAGAATGTTGTTTTTCTTCAAGGTTTCAATCTCATAAAACATGTCGAAAAGGACTCTTTCAGCACATATCTTAAGCCCATCATAAGTTTTCCAAAACCGGAAACTGGATGGGCGTAAGACGACGATTTTTTTATCCAGCTTTTTCGAGAGCAACTCTTTCAAGCATTTGGCTATAGTAAGCATGTGGTTCGGTCCACCCCAGAGCCCGTGTACAAGCACAAAAAGATGGCATTCTTGGGATGGTTTAGACGCAGAATTAGATTCCATATAGATACCGAGGAAGTGGGAATGGCAACAATTGAAACTCGAGTTGTAAGATATACAAGGATATGTAGAATCTCTTAATGGGTCTGGATAATGTATTACTTAAAACCAAGCAGTGCAAAATCGGTGATAGCAAGGTCGAGTGTGCAAGTATCTATTAATAAATTGTAGAAATATGATTTGCTTCTGAAAGTGCGATAATGCGATAAACTCGATAAGAAGTGCGATTGTGAAACCTCAAACTCGCTAAAACACAAGAAACTAAAGTCGCGAAAAGTGAAAAATTTCTCAGACATCTCAATCCAAAACACAATGGCCTTCTTCAGCAGCTCCTCACCCTCAACAGCACCTGTGATGGATACCACATCCCAGATCAAGGCTCAGGTTACCCAAGAAATGGCCGTGGCCAATGCCACCGAATTGGTCAACAAAATGACAGCCAACTGTTTCGATAAGTGCATCGATGTTCCACAGTCTTCCCTCACGTCCCAGCAAGATGCATGTATAAACCAATGTTTACGTAGATACATGCACTCGTGGAACTTGATCTCCAAGACATACGTTGCCAGGATACAGAGCGAAAAGTAGAAATAGTTCTCATGTAAATACACTATGTAAATATGTAATATATCAATCTTTATTGGCCTCTTTAGCAGCAGCCATGGCCCTGTTCCGCATCTTAAGCTTTGTATTTTGATAGGTGTTCAACACAAAGTACACACAGTTGAAGAACACCACCCAAAGTTGCGGGTCCACGTAGGCCTGGGCTATGATCAAACAAATACAGTTTGTGGTAACCGAGCCCTTGAGAATTCGCCAGTAATTCTGTCTGAGTCCCGTCACCACCACGCGGCGCGCGTCCGCGAGCTCGTCCCACACCCGGAGCGACACCGGCTTCGCGCTGCGATCAAGCCGGTAGTTGTTGATGAGCGAAAGCCAACTGGTAAACACTCCCGAGAGAATCGGGGAAATGGTGGCCAAACTAGTGGCGATTTGAAGAGCTTTCATGAATGGAGAAAGCTTGCTGGCGTTTCCAAACACCTTGTTGAGAATCCCGTAAAGGTTGTGGGAAATGGGGGTAAGAATGCATGCTCCGTAGAACACCATTTTGACGATTTTGGTGTTGAGGCCAAGCTGCAAACTGGAGAAGTCTTTGGAGATCACGGAGGCGATGAGCTCGTTGAGACCATTCAACACACCAGCCGTGACGGACTTGGTGAGGAGAGGGTACTTGGCGAGGTACGCTAAGTATAGCGTGTTGGCAGAAGCAAGTGACATGATGTGGAATTTGTTTCAAATCAAGTTGCGATCCGTAGATATAGATAAGTGCGCGGATCCCCGACGGAGGCCGTGTACACAGGAAGAATGCGCAATGGTTGCGTTGCGTTGCGGTGCGGTTACTGATTGGTGGTGCGGTTACTGATAGTGCGGTGGAAGCGGTGGGTCCAATTAATGTTCATATACTAACAATTACTTAACTAATTACTCAACATGACTGACTTCAGTCTTCTCGTTCCACTCAGGGTTGGTAACGGCCATTCTCTTTTCGTGTTCGTACAATGGCTCTAATGGAGTCAATTTCTGTCTCAACACGTATGTAGCGAAGTTGTGGCCTAATTCCTTGACTCTGTACTTGGCGTGTTTTCTCAACGACACACCAAACACTTCGTCCAATTCTTCCAAGGTCAATCCCTTGGTTTCAGGTAAGAACAACAATACTAAGAAGAAACCAACGATATTCCACGCAGCGTAGAATCCAAACGCACCTTGTGGCTTGAAGGCATTTCTTAATCTTGGCCATGAGAAGGCTAAAATAAAGTTGAAGAACCAACAGGTTGCGGTTGCAAAACCCATTCCCAAATCTCTGATATATAATGGGAAGGCTTCGGCTGAGTAGGTGAAAGGAACCGGTCCTTCACCGGAAGAATAGATACAAGCGTAGATGTAGATACCAAAGGCAATTAATCCAATTCTTCCTTCTTTATTATCTTCGACTGAGATCCAGAATCCACACATAGTGACAAGCAAAAACAATGCCATTAATGGGAAAGTCACAAGCAACAAGTTTCTTCTTCCAAAAGTATCAATGGTGTAGAAGGCAGGAATGGCAAACAAGAAGTTGATCATACCGAAACCCCAAGATGCCAATAAGGCTTCTCTATCACCCAAACCAGATTCGATGAAAATCGAAGAGGAATAATAAGCAATAACGTTGATACCACAGAATTGTTGCATAAACATAACAACCCAAGCACCCAAAGCACCGTTTCTGTTTCTTCTGATGGTGAACATTTCGACCATTCTCTTCCAGGTTGGGATTCCCACATAACTGTGTTCCTCACTCAAAAGCACGTATTGGTAGAAACAATCTCTAGCAGCAGCGATTCTCTCGTGTCTCAACTTACTCAACGACTCAAACGCTTCCTGGTGTCTATCTTTACCCATCAACCATCTTGGAGATTCAGGGACAAATGGGATTTGGAACAACACAATGATGGCAGGAATACAGGCCGATCCCAACATCAATCTCCAGTTAAGACCGTCTCCAATACCTCTGTCTGGCACTGTGTAGAATGCCAAAGAAGCAACGTAACCAAACATAATACCAACAGCCGTGAAAAATTGCCATAACATAACCAATGCACCACGAATGTGTCTTGGAGTACATTCAGCCGCATAAGCTGGCACGGTGGCAGACTTAATACCAATTCCAAATCCCAAAAAAAACCGAGCAATAAACAAGTGATACCAGTTATTAACAAATCCTTGCCAAATACAAGTTATGGCCGAGATGAAACAGGTCCAGAAAATAACCCATTTTCTTCCCAATCTCTTGTTAAAGAAATCAGACAACCAACAAGCAATCACCGAAGAACACAAGTATGGGGCTCCGTTAACCAACCCCTCCAACAAGTCCTCGTTCTTCATACCCTTCAATCCCAACACAGTTGGGTAGTATAATGTGGCACCGTTAATGACCGACTCATCCATACCCTGCACCGCAGCAGCCATGGAACCCAATGCAATCACCTGGATCAACTTACTGGGGATGTGCCATTTCTTGGTGGCCTCGAGATTCAAACCAATCTTCTCCTCTTCGGTCAAGAATGGCATCGAGTTGAATTCAGATGGCATCCGGGCCAACGCAGCAGCTCTTCCAAACAAATCTGGGTCCAAGCCGTGCTTGGAAGCGTAATTCCGTCCCATCTGCATTGCCTGGGTCTCACTATATTGTGAAAGAATGTTACCCTTTTCACCCTGGCCTGGTTCAGCAAGCTTGGAGTGGATACTTTCCAAATCGTCTGGTTTGTTTGTTTTGTCTCCGGCCATAGACGACAGGGAAGACGTGTTGTCGTGAGCCATGAGAGGGTCCTGAGGTGGCTGAGGATCCGACACGTTATTTTGTGGCAGTTGCACTTTATCGTTTTCTGCAGACATGATTAATTAGCGAAAAAACCGTCTGGGGAAATCCATTGGTATTTATAGTTTTTGGAGAACGATGGGGGCCAAATTGGGCCATTACGTATTGTAACCATTTCTGGAGTAAGGTTGTTGGTTTGGAGCGCGGGTGCAGCGATTGTCAGGCAGCTGGATAATTATTTTGTGGGCGGGTGTTGCAGCATATGGGATATCCGGGGGGAGAGCGGGGCGAAAGAAGCCGGGGGAAGGTATATGTACCTTAAGGTCGTAGATATAGCCGATATTATCAGCCGGTGGGTGTATGGATGATGTGGAGGAGGTGGGCTGGTGGGACCAGGGGAAGTCAATATCTAATCTTTACTCCGCAAAGTGTGTGACAGGGTTACAACTCAAAGGTCGCGCCACGCCGGCCAAGACCGGATTTTGACAGAGCCAAGACCGGAATTTTGACATATCCCTGTCAAACTGGGACGGATCCGATATGAGACATCCTTCCCGAAGTTCACCCCCTGTATCCGTCCACCTCCAGTATCGGGTTTTTGCAGTCAATATTGTCGCATACATTAATTACACATTTATTCTACGTGGCTCACCTCTGTCTTGTCGTTCCATTCGGGGTTGGTCACGGCCATTCTCCGCTGGTGCTCGTATAAGGGCTCCAAAGGCTCTACGTTTCTCCTGAAAATTCCCCGTTGGATCACCTTGTTGTTGAACTCTCTCAACCGGTACCACGAGTGTTTACGCAAAGAAACCCCGAAAACCTCGTCCAATTCTTCCAAGGTCAATCCTTTGGTTTCAGGTAAGAACAACAATACTAAGAAGAAACCAACGATATTCCACGCAGCGTAGAATCCAAACGCACCTTGTGGTGTAAAGGCGTTTCTTAATCTGGGCCATGTGAAGGCTAAAATGAAGTTGAAGAACCAACAGGTTGCGGTTGCAAAACCCATTCCCAAATCTCTGATATATAATGGGAAGGCTTCGGCTGAGTAGGTGAAAGGAACCGGTCCTTCACCTGAAGAATAAATACAGGCATACACGTAAATACCAAAGGCCACCAACGCAGTTCTGCCCTTGGGGTTGGTTTCTATGTCGATCCAGAACCCACACATAGTGACAAGCAAAAACAACGACATTAATGGGAAAGTCACAAGCAACAAGTTTCTTCTTCCAAAAGTATCAATGGTGTAGAAGGCAGGAATGGCAAACAAGAAGTTAAGCATTCCAAAACCCCAGGATGCAATCAAGGCTTCTCTGTTTCCCAAACCAGATTCGATGAAAATCGACGACGAGTAATAGGCAATAACGTTGATACCACAGAATTGTTGCATGAACATGACGATCCATGCCCCCAAAGCACCGTTTCTGTTTCTTCTGATGGTGAACATTTCCCAGATCTTCTTGTAGAATGGAACTCCCACGTATGACCCTTCTTCCTGAAGCAACACGTACTGGTAGAAACAATCTCTGGCAGCTGCGATTCTCTCGGTTCTGAGCTTCACAAGAGATTCAAATGCTTCTAAGTGACGACCCTTACCCATCAACCATCTTGGAGATTCAGGGACAAATGGAACTTGCACCAACACAATAAACGCAGGGATTCCAGCTGACCCCAACATCAATCTCCAGTTGAGCCCATATGCAATTCCTCTGTCTGGCACTGTGTAGAATGCCAAAGAAGCAACGTAACCAAACATAATACCAACAGCCGTGAAAAATTGCCATAACATAACCAATGCACCACGAATATGTCTTGGAGTACACTCAGCCGCATATGGAGGAACGGTGGCAGACTTAATACCAACACCAAAACCCATACAAAACCGGGCAATAAACAAATGCCACCAGTTATTAACAAATCCTTGCCACACACAAGTGATACCAGACACAAAACATGTCCAGAAAATAACCCATTTACGTCCCAACTTTCTGTTCCAGTAATCAGATGTCCAGCACGCAATACAAGATGCTGCCAAATATGGTGATCCGTTGATCAACCCTTCGACCAAGTCGGCATTCTTCATGTCCAAAACACCCAATCTCTCGGTGTAGTACAATGTTGCTCCATTGATGACCGACTGGTCCATACCCTGAACAGCTGCAGCCATCGATCCAAGAGCGATCACCTGGAACAACTTGGCTGGCACATGCCATTTTTTGGTGGCTTCTTTGTTGAGACCAACTTTCTCTTCTTCGGAGAGGAAATCCATGGAGTTGAACTCCACGGGGTTTCTGGCCAAAGCTGCAGCTCTAGCAAACAAATCTTGGTCCAATCCGTTCTTAGATGCGTAATTGCGACCCATTTGCATCACCTGCTTCTCGCTATATTGGGATAGAATGTTTCCCCGTTCTCCATTTCCAGGTTCAGCAAGCTTGGAATGGATACTTTCAAGTTCCTCAGGGACTTTGGATTTGGCTTCCACGGACGGAGACGAAGAGGTGTTATCAAACAAGCCCTCTTGCTCGAGTTTCTTATCGATTTTTTCGGGGTCCATAATGGCTGAGATTTGCGAGTAAAAAACGATTTAAAATCCGTTTAAAACGGGAGGAAAAGTGACAGGTATTTATAGTGTGCCCAGATGTAATTGGCATGCTTCTGTGACTTCAGGGATTTGGTGTATCTGGGGGAGATAAATTTCTTGTCCTTGCAAATAGTCTTGGAGGCTGGGCGCGTGTGCACACCAACACCGGCACTGGGATAGACGCCATACGCACTGGGTCTGTCTTATCGGGACGAGGACCAGCCAAGGCCCACACACCCAGTCCCCAAGAGCAAACCTCTGGCCGGATCTCCACAGGGCGTGCCCCCGGATCTGGCCCTGACGTAGCGTGATCTCTCCGCAAGAATACCTGTTGTCCGGCACACAAACAGGTGGCTCCCCCACTATTGACTCCCGTGCACTCCTGGTTGGTATCCCTTGCGGCCGTCTTCGAACCCATCCTCAAGAAGTTTCCCCGCCTTAGCCTATCGGTAGCAATGAAGTTGGATTGGGGTGGCCATGGCCACTACGGCATCTTCGGTGGCCGCAGCCTTTTCGGGTAGCGATCTGTTTTTCTGGCTGCGTTTTCTGGTGCAGCCGTTTCTCAACTTGGTATTTAGTAGTCAGCCAAACAGCAACAATAGATCTATTGGTTTAGTTGCTACTGCAACACCTGCTGCATCTGCAGCTGGCAGTGAATGGATATTTGGATGTTTTTTTCTTGTACCTCGATAGGTTACGAGGTCTTTCCTGCACTACCTCCCCAATCATCATGTTCTCCGGTTCATCCACCACAATAGTAAATTGCAGGTTAAGTTTTTTGATGTTGTAGCCCGGAACGTTCGTTTGTGGAACGTTCGTTTGTGTGCGACATTGTATTATGTCGTCTTGCTGGATGATGGTTTTGGCAGAGGAAAATGGTAGGATGTTGGGAGTTGGGTAAAGGAAGGTGCCCAATCCCATGGAGATTTCACGGAAAACAGCTACTTTGGAAACTATTCTTTAGCAAGTGATGCGGAGAACAAATTGCGTTATTTGCAGCTTTTTTTTAGCAGAGCTGTCAATCCTGATAAGTGAGACACTGGTCAGCTTTAAGAATGGCACTGTTGTCGTAGCAGTCCCCAAATACTATCAAGAGGAAGCTCCAGTTTTATGGTCAAATCCATTCAGTTCAGAGACCAATTTAATCAGGTTGTTGGTGTACAAGAAGCTCAACAAGATGTACGAGAGACTCAGAGAGGAATAGAAGACACTCGTCTGGATATGGCAATTCCACTTAATTACCGGGCCAGCCAAACGTCGAGTCTCCAAAACTATATCATGGTCTGCATCTGTACTTGAATTTAGAGAAAATCCACGAACATGTTTGAATACTCAAAGTGTCTACTTATGGAGAGACTTACTGAATCTTGCAACCAAATCGGCGATCTTTGCATCCTGAACTCATAGGAATCTAGATAAAATCAAGCCAGAAAGGCCTTTCTTTGTTCATGTCTATACATATTAAATCCGTAAATTATACGGGAAGTTTACCAATCACTAAATACCATTTTATTGAAACTCTGGTATCTCTTGCAGTAGTAATCTTCTCTTTTCACTACGAGAAGATATTTTTTATATGCCAATGTAAAACATATACAAAACGACATTCTTACCGGTTCAGACCTCGAAAATAAGTATCGTGGTATACAAAATATAAAAAGGTAACCTGCAATCTTTCAGAACCGATTATATTATCAAGTTCACCTTCATAAAATTTGCCTTTGTTGGATATGAACCTTAATTAGAGTTCCACGCGTTATCAGGATTTATCCGAGAATCTAGTTGTTGTACCTGCACCCGATCGAACCCATGGCCTATGTTGTGCCAAAAGTGGGGCAATGGATACCAGCTTGCAAGTCAATAATATCTGTATCTAGGCACATGTGCCTAGAAGCTTATGTGTTTTGTATCTTTGGATATTGGTGCATTGCCGTGATCATGCAATCGGATCTCGCGTTAGTTGCGACAACTACTCAAAATATCCAGTCGGGTTACAGACACATCCGGTTACTGCAGATCCGGGCAACACAAGCCATGGCACCTTCGTCTACAGGTGCTGGACGGCACACAAAGCAGATCTGCAGGCAATTAGGCTGCAGTTGCCCGAGGGTTCAGTGACGGGAACCATGTGCAGGAGTTCTCTCCCTGCTCCACAAAAGACTTAAGAAAATCGATCTTCCTATGATGTAATCAGACGTATCCACTCCCTAGATTATGCCTGATTACTCCGAAAATTCGTTCCTTTATTCAGCCCTTTCCGTCCCCGTATTCTTCTCCAGATTATTAACTATGTGTTTGAAGCACAAGCATTTCCCCATGGAGAGTTCCTGATTTTTGATTCTCGGACCTGGCATTGTTGTTGAACGTTACGAGACTCGTTACAGTGGATGATGTAAAATTGAGAGGCTTTGCGTTGAGATTGTTGTGTTTGATTACTGTATACAATTTTCATGAAACTAACTTGCAAAATTCGCAGACTTGGTGCAATTAATGGAGGAATTGATCAGATGGCAGAGTCAATAGGTGGCATTTTGCATCCACGTTCTGCTGGCTAGAACTTTTTTGGGATATTATGTTTTTTTGGAGATTGGAATTCAGGTGCAGGTGGATTTTCTGTGTAACTGTTTTGACGGATTTTTTACTCGTATGAGTGTGCAAAATTCTGCTATTGGAGAAGGCTTTTTTGTAAGAATTGTAATTAGTATGTAATATTGTGTGTACGCTGTACCTGGCTGCATTGAAACTAGAAATGTGATTACAGAATGTATTTTACTGTGTTGAATACTGGATGTGTTGATTACATCAACATGTATATGTCAATAACATGCATACTTTTTTACCTATGCTAATGGAGTAATTATAGACTATGTAGATTATAACCCCATTAACTACACTATCCAAATTGTATTCAACAAGCAGTTTCCAGCATTCATTCTCCTTATAATTCCTCCCAGCGCTCCAGCAATCTGTGGCACCCAATCTGGTCCTTCAAGTTCACTGCCTATGACAGTTCAGCAAGGTCAAAACCAAATTTGTTTGCGTCTATCTTCTGGATTCCAATGCAAAGATCATGTTTCGTCCACTAAAACACAGGTGACTGCTTTGATGTCTTTGGTAACTATAGAGATTAGAATAACTTTTCGTAGAGTGCTCATTACAAAACAGGTAATTTACATCTTATACACAAAGTCATCCAAACATAAACCCAATCACGTTAATAAAATACCTACAATATATCCCTTGTCACTTTATGTATCTTCTTTTCTTCTCAATTAGTTCTTTTATATATAACAAAAAGTACAAGGTATATACTAACTACAACAGTCTATATTCACTTATCGTAAGAACTCTCTCAAATATGCTCCCACTTTGTTGGCACCTCCCTCCAATGCATCCTTCAAAACATCCAAATCGTCATTAGCATTTCCCGAAAATTTGCTGGCAAATTCTCTTGCAGACGATTCCAAATCTCTTAATCCACCTGACGTAGATCTTCCTCTTTGCAGATTACCTTGTTCTTCTTCCTCTCCAAAATATGATGCACTACTAATCAGCTGGGCGTTACCAAAGTTTTGCAACTTTTCACGAGCTTCCTGTTTAGCGTTTTCGTCAAAACGAGGTCCTCTTCCAAAGTATTCATCAGATGAAATTGCCTTTTGACCTCCAAATTTGTTCGATACTTGTCCGGTATATTTAACTTCCTTGTACAGCTTCTTGTTGGTATTTAAATCATTATTACCTGCTACCATTCCGAATCCCAACTTTTGGAATTGTTGGGTGGTTTCCTTGATAGGAGCTGGGGCCAACTTCTCCTTCTCTTTCTTGCCACCTCCACCTAATGACAATCCCCCGGTACTGGAGTTGGTGGTTTCCTTCTCTAAAGGTTTGACTGGTGTAACTTCTTCTTCTGGTTTGTACCCCAATTTCTTGGCTTCCTCTGCTTCCAATTTAGCCTTTCTTTCAAGTTCCTCAAAATCAATATCTTCACCCTCAGTCTTATTGATTCTCTTGTTTTGTAATCTTGAGTTTCTAGGCCCGTTACCCTTACCAGATAAAATCGAAGACTTCTTGTTGGCCAAGGTACTATTGGCAGCAGCACCAGTTCTATTTATTCTTGACGTTCTGGTGGTAGTCACCGGCTTTCTGGTGGTGGAACTGGCTGTCTTGGTGGAAGAAAGATCCTCTGTAGATGCAGAAGGAGTGCTGCCCTTTGAGTTCAATGGAGATGGAGTCGAGTTGATTGGCTTATTCCAATTGGAGAAAAAGTCATTCGAATCACTACTGGCATTGCTATCCGAAGCTTCTGCCACATCACCCAAATCATCCAACGTAACAACATCCGGGTTTTTCTGAGCATCATCCAAAGCCCTTTGTTTTAATTTATCCTTATACTTCTTAGCCACGGTAGAGGTGTATTTCGCTGAGGCGTCTGCCGTCTTGTTGACATATTGTGATCCACCATTTTTCATAAAGTAATCCTTGGCAGCAGCATTACCACCAAACTTGAAGTTACGCAACTGGATTCTTTGCCACGAGTCCAAGTTACTTGATTTCACAAACGATATGTGAACTCCCAAGTTTCTATGGACAGCAGAGCACTCCATACACAACAATACCCCAAACGGGATTGAGGTCCAGGTGGGATTTCTGTTGGCGCAATCAAAGCATACCTGGTTGGCTGGATGTTGTCTTAATCTGGAAAAGACTTTGGACGCCTCTTCTTTTGATGCAAACGTGTCGCTCATGTTGATGTGAGGTTGAAACTTTGTTGAAATTTCGTTACGATCCGGTGCGCGCCTTTTGCTTCTGGTGTGCGGGCCAGGTTATCGTGAATTGGCATCTTGTCCACGACCGGCCTTTTCTGTCTTTCACAGCTCTGACTATATCTACATTAAATCCTATTTACAATGCATAATGTTTCAATGGAATGGTCTGGATCCACCTCTGGCAAATTCCAAGACCTTCCATCCATCAGTCACGGAATTGGAAAATTCCTCCGGGTTTCTTGTCAACACAAGAGCATATGTGCTCAATTGAATGTTGTCTTCGGTTCCGGCTGCAACTTTCCCACTTTTGATGTTTCTGTACAAGTGAATTTCTTGGGCACGGCAGCTCACCACAATAACGGGAACGTCACTTGGCTGCAATAATTTGCACGTGACGACTTCCACACCTCTGATATCCAAGATCTTAGAATCGGAAAACACACCTTGTTGAACAAACTGTTTGTTGGTGGCCTTCCACACGTTGAAAGGAGCTTCACTCAACCAGTTTTTCAAGGTTTCTTCCTCGTTTTTCACGTAGGCGTCCAATAATTCAGGGACAATATAGTTGGTCAAAGTTTTCTGGAAATCAGTGAGTCTGAAACTTGGATCCATTTGTTTGAATTGTTTGATCACCTTGGCCTGTTCGGTTTCAGCAAAGAATCCAACAACCTTTTCAATCACAGTTCTGACCAATGAAATCAATCCGTTTTCACTGTCATCCCATTTCTCCTTCAAAACAACAATGGCCTTTCCAATAGGATTGGTCAATTTGAAGTTCTCCCATTTATCACCCACACTTGGACCAGTGGCCTTGTGTTCGGTAGCAACCAATTGGGTATTTGTATTTTCTTCATCAGCTGCACTTGGTCTCCATACTTTACCGTTCTTCAATCTTTCCTGTAATTCCTTTTGTCTCAACTTTTCTCTTTGTTCTTTGGTCAAGAACCCTCCATAAGAGGTAGATGCTCCATCATCAATAACTTCTGAAACATCCTTATATACCTGAGTCTTTCTGACTGGCTCAAATGCCTTATCTGCTGCTTCAGCTCCAGTTTTCACCGTTTTCCGGACTCCTTTACCTATGTCTGATTCCCAGGCCTTATAAGCAGCATCTCCAATATTTTCTGCAGCCTTGGATGCAACTTTTCCAGCAGCAGAACCTCCTTTTTGGGCTTTATCATAAGCTTCCTTTGCTCTCTTAAAAGCATCACTTTCTCCTAGTCTTCCGGTCTCGTCCTGTAATGCTTTGATGTTTTCCTTCAACTCACTGGACTTTTTCACTTCTTGTCTGAACGTATCGAAAAACACTTTCATGGGGCTTTGAGGTTTCCCCTCATTCCTGAGGAACGAAGATCCACTCAAGAGTCTATATTGAGTTACACTCCTCAATCCACCTACGGTCGTACTGGTGGCAACTTTTCTAATCATTTCACTGACGCTGTCTTTCAACTCTGCAATTTTTTTTTTCACCGGTGGATGCAGTCGCGGCATTGGAGTTGGTGACATCCACGACCATCTTCTTCAGTCTACATAATGTTAGACACTTATGATATATATTAACGTATTTGTAGGAGTCTTCCGAGAAAGACTTTGTTAACGGGTAAGGCTTTGCCAATAGTGGTACCCCCGGGCCAATCCAACCGCAACCAACGTGGCAAATCCCACGTATTCAACTCTGGTGAGAAACCGATCTTGGCTGTCTCTAATTTCCACAGCTTTGGAGTATGAAATGTCATCTCGGTAGGAAATCATCGAGTACATGGGGATCCACCGAAAGTAGTTGCCATTGGCATATTTTCCAAGGTAGTAATCAATCTTCTTCCTCCACAAAAACGACTTTTGTGTAACTTTACTTGACATTTCTATGTAGTTATCCATTGCCAACTGACAAATGGTATCGAGATCTTGTTTTCTGGTTCCTGAGTACTGTTCAAAACTAGTGGCCAAGTCTCCATGCTTGTCTAGGAGCTCGAGCAAAACAGTTATGTCTTCAAGTCCACAGTTCATTCCTTGACCGTAGAAAGGCACCATGGCATGGGCTGCATCCCCGATTATCAATGCCCTTTTATTAGGTGAGTGGTATGGGAAAGTCGACGTTTGCATTAAGGGACCTCTAGGGAAATCATTATAGGCCTTGATCAAATGGGAATCTCCAAACAACTCGTAGGCATTAGGGAAGTTCGTCTTGAAATATGTTAAGAACTCGTCAGCAGACTTGATTCCTTCAATCAAAGACCAAGAGCTGAAAAATGTCAGAGTGAAAGATCCGTCTGAATTAGCTAACGCAATCAACATGTAGTTGTCTCTCGGCCAAATGTGGAGATGGTTGGGATCCAAAAGGAACGAGCCATTAGGACCAGGGGGAATGTACAATTCGATGTACTGCATATCAATGTATTCCTGACTCAAGTTCATTCTCATTGATTTTTGAAGTTGATATTTGAACTGACTGTATGCCCCGTCACAACCAATGATATAGTCAAACTCAAATTCAGAAGTTTGCTTGGATTCGCTAGTGGTTTCAAACCGGAGTTTGGGGGTTTGCTTATTATCCATTCCTACAAGCTTATGGTTGAACAAGACCCGAACTCCCTTTTGTCTTACCTCCTCAATTAAAAGCTTATTGAGAAGACTTCTGTCAATTGAATTGTTGTGCTCCCCAAAAAGACCATAAAGTTGAGATTCTTGCTTGGTACCGGTTCTATCATGAATCATTCTTCCCACGAGAGGCACTGCATTCTCTAACACCCGTGCAGTGATTTCAGGATCCACCAAATTCATGGCTCGTATACCTCTATTACTCAAACTCAAGTTAATTGACCTAAGGTTCTTCATTTCTGGCTCATTTCTAGGGTCATCCCTCATTTCAAAAAGTGTCACGTTATAGCCCCTGGCTTCAAGAGCAAGAGCAGCAAGACTTCCTACGATTCCGGCTCCAACAATACCTATGCCGTGTTGCACTTCGTTCTTCATGGTTAATTGATGGTGGAAATTTCCCAAAGGTGATGAGATGATCGTAAGTTTTGTGCGAAGATATGCGATAAATTGAATTATAGTTTTACGACACTGAAACAATGGAAAGTTAATATTGCGTATTCATTACTCATATACAAGTTGGGATATTCTTGGCTAAATAGCACAATGGCCATATGGCACCATGGCTCAGGTGTATTTGGCAATTTTCTGGGCTTTTGCCTCAATGGACTTTTTAGCTTGTTCAATTTGTGCTTCAAGCTCGCTATTTCTCTCTCTAAACTCTCCATTGGCTTTGATAGTGTTATCAAGATTCTCCTTCATGGTAATCTTCTCGAATCTAGAAGTAAGCTCTTGAAGCTTTGCCTTGAGGTTTTGGTTGATTTGCTCTTTGCTGGATATATCTGCTTGGTATTGGTCATACTGTTCCAATATTTCTGTGTGAGTCACCTGTAAGCTGTCAATTTCTGATTTCAATTGGATTATCTTATCCTGGAGTTCTGTTTGAATTTCCTGACAATTTAAGAGCTCATAGTTGTTGTTATTTAAGGAGTTCACGTGGATTAAGTAGTATTCGTTTTCATATTTTGTAAGTAATGGTTGTTGTTCAGATATCTTGCCGAAATCGAGATTTAAGTCGAATAGTCCTTTTCCACCCAAATATTCTGCCAAAGTATCATTAGCCTTTTGGAGAATCACTTCTTTCTGCTGTTGGAAAACATAAGAGAAAAGTTGAGTCAACCAATTAAGCCCTTCAAAAACAATAAAGTCTAGAACAATCAACAATTCGGATCCAGTCAACTCTTCCAACAAGTCATCTATTTTACTTCGAATGACCTTTCGGAAATCAATTCCCTGTTTAGTGATATGGATAAACACGTCCTGTTCTACATCTTCTATTGAACGGCATGTCACGTAACAGATCTCATTGAGATTAGTGTTGATCAACACTTTATTGAACTTTAAAAGTAGATATAAAAGCTCCTGTTCACTTAAATCCGGCAACCCAGCCAACAATTCAGCTATACGCACGATCACTTTGAGGTTCTTGCTCTTATCTTCAATCTTAGATGCCTCAATGTTGTAGCTTCCGTTGTTTCCGGCGTCAAACCTATTAGCAGCAGAACTCACCACTTCATTCACATAATAATTGAACACCTGCAATACTCTTTTGGCCTTTTCATCTTCAACACTGTTTATCCTCTCCTCCAATGGTAAACCCACTGCGTGGATGCTCTTGTTCAAAAGATTATTGTATTTTTCCCTCGAAAGCTGGTATCTGACATTGAATGTCTTCAAGTACACAATGGCCCGGAGATCAGCTGGAACCCCATGTACCAACTCCTTGTGTAATTCGGTGTCGTAGGCATATTCAATCAACAGACTGTTGTCCTTGTTTATATACTTCTTCCAAAACTCATTATCGCTATGTTCAATCACTAAATCAACCTTAGTTCGAATAGTTTCGTCGCTCAATGTCTTAGTGGCAAATATGTCTGAGTACTCATTCATATTAGGCATTGTGTATGCTGTCAACTGTCTTTGTGTCAAAAGAAGCGGAATTGAATCGACTGGACCAGAAGTCTGAACTGATACCTCTGGATCTTGCCTGTTATCGGTCACTTTTAATCCATTCAAATCGGAAGTTATGCCCAACCCAGTAGTTTCGTCTGTGGTCGCAAAATTTGGGTGCTCTCCGTTACGTGGAGGTAGCTGTGGCGGACCTTGTGCGGATTCTGGAGAATCAGACATGATATTTGATGTTTGATTTAGATTATTTGAGGGTGCGAAATTTCTAGTTGTGTATGAATGGATACGTAAATGCTATTCTATAAAAGTCGTTGTCGCTTGGTGAAATGCGAGTCGTCAGCTTCATGCTCAGTGGTCGAATCTTTGTTCTTTTTGTAGGGGTTTATCTTGAACGGCTCATTTTTGGGCCGAACTGAATTGTTTATATCGTCATAGTTTGACTGGAAATTCAGAAGTATTCTTCTCAATTTTGGTCTATCACCAGGGTCGAGTTCGTTAAGCTCCTTCATAAGCATTCGGATTCTCACAATTTGATTTTCGTTAAAAGTCTCCGAACGAGATGGAAATAGTCTGTTTAATGTAGTGATAACTGTCTGATTAGCGTTGTTTGGTAGCCTAGTACGAAGCTCGTTGCACTGGATATTAACAGTCTCAGTAGGATTATCACTGATGGTTATGACTTCTTTGGTGATCATATCTTCGTAGTCTTCGTTCTCATCTTTTTTTTCCCCTTTGTCATTCTTTCCGTTGTCCTTGCTAGTGACTTCATGTAATTTTAATCTACTTCCCGAATCTGGGTTCTCAATATGCTTCACCTCACGTTCATCAAGATTGATTGACGTGGATTCTTGGGATTTGGTGAAGTTGGAATGTGGTCTTTCTAGACTTGGTCTTGGTATTGGTTCTACATTTTCAGTATCCTTAGACTTAGATTCTGATACTTCTGAGTCGAGGGTCTTTACCTTGTCTTTGTTCTCAGCTTCGGTATTTTTATTGTGAGTTTGGTTGGCCACTAACTCGGACCTATCGCCAATTCCGTCTATCAACCTTGCAACTTCATCAGCAGGACTATCCTCAGGTGCTGATGAGCCACTGTTTGAACTAATACAACTATTGAGACCGTTACGCACGGTGACAAGCAATTGCCTTCTACGGTTTCTTCCTCTGGTAAACAGCTTTTCAACCTTCACATTATCTAGCTTCTTATAATATGTTAGCTCAATATCATCTCCATAATCATCTTCATTGTCTACCTGGTTTTCTTCTTCAGCTGCATCACCATTATCATCTGATCTTCCTGAGGTCTCTGACATCTGTTCTCCTATCTGTTTTATCTGATCCTCCTTCGTGGAAGGAATAGACTTTCCGGTATTGTCTGAACTAATTGAGTGTTGGGCTTTTGTTTGAAAGCCTTCATCCGTATCGCTTTGCAGAGTTCCAGTGGAAAGCTTCCCGTGTTCATCGCCATGTAAGCGCAACAATAGATCGATGAACTCTTTTCGAAGCACAGATCTTTCTGAGCTTTTGAAAAATTGTTTGTAGTAAGTATCTCCAGCTTTATCCCACATTTGAAGGCATTCATCCCTGTTGTTCAAGAATTTCCTTATATTATATATTAGGTGAATCCCACAATCGTTGAAATTGTTTTGCTTTGGAACCTTGGTAGACCGGAAGACAATGTCATTGTTTAACATTTCAACACCGTGTTTATCTTTGCAGTAACTCGTGAGAAATGACTTCATTGGAGTATGTATAGCTGTGTGCTTTTGTGATAAAGAATCGAACACAAAGACGTTAACCTTGTATTTGTATCTCAGAGTAATCTTCAAGTTAATATCAAGTCCTTCAAAATCAACCAACATTTCACTCGAAGGCGACTCTTCTTTAACCAACTTTTCATGACTTGATTTCCTCTTTGATATTTCAAGAAACTCTGGGAGTCCCACAATCACACATCCATACCAATGAGACTTCTCATTGATCGGGATAATAATGTTTTCAAAGCTGAAGAGATCGACCTTATTGACCCATCTTTTGATGTTTTGATAGTAATCTACTTCGGTCTTATCCTGCAATGGATTGGCATTTGATACAAGTTTGGGAAAGAAAAATGAATTAAAAGCAAAGACCTCTTTCAGCTTTTTCGCCTGTTCAATTTCATAGTTGATGAAGAAATCAATTATGGTATCATTCACCCAATCATTATTGTATAACGTTTTGAAATCCAGGTAATATATCGTAAATGGTTTACCATCATGCAAAGTATACTTCAATGGGGGATCAAAGGCGGCTGGAGTCTCACGTTCTATGATCTCCGGCTCCCGGACCTTTCGTTGTCGTTTGGGTCGGGTCAAAAGGAAATCTCTATCATCGACCGGTGTTAGCATGGATCGCCTTGTGGCTCTTCTACGTGGCAGACTGGTCGGAAGTTGACTATAGAATCCCTTGTTAGAAGTCGGCGTTTCCTGATCTCTTTTGAACTCATACCGGTGAGTTGTGTCATCATGCAGCTCGTTGAATCTCTCATTATCAATTCGTGTCATCTCATACTGTATCTCAGCGAACGACCTGTCCTGTGTGCTACTGAAGCACCCTCGAAGGGTATCATAAAATGCTGCATCGCTGCTATGGCGTACAAGCATATATCCCTTTTTATCTTCGAGTTCAAACAATATTGAATCACCACTAAAACATAGAAACACAGTACGACAACCCTTCTTCATATTAATCACTGTGAGATCTGACACCCTCGTCCTCTTGGTTATGTATACGAAATTACCACTAGCCAGAATGTTTAACATGGTCGTCGCAGCATCTGCTTGATAGTTCTTACCTTTGATATTGTATGATGAAATCAATAAATGCAGGAGTGGGCTTTCATTAACCTCACAATCTGATCGACTTAGAATCGCTCCGTTGATATCTTTCACGATGCTACTAGGCTCTTCATCTTCATTTCTTGGGGAACGCAGTGCGTTGATGGATGGAAGTGGAATTTCCACCGGTTTTGATAGCACACTGTCGCCGCTTTCACTATCCCCCAGTATTTTAAGATGGGAATTGTTCATAGATGAATTTACCACATCATTAATTGCCGAGTTGGTCTGATCTTGGTCACCACTTAGCGTGTTCAAGGGCATTCCGTAATTCTTTTTTCCGTGTTTGGCTCGCCCTAGATACAGGGGTCTATGCCTTCGGGTATACTTCAACTCGCTACTCATATAGTTATTGACTGCAACGATGAAGTATCAAGACTGGGCATATAATCGTATATGTCACTTTTGTGGTGGTAAGTGAATAGTGAGAAGAGAAAGATGGATAAGGAAATGATGCGACTGATTCTGACATAATGCGAGCGAGATGATTACTGAATTAAGAGATGGTTAAAAGGGTACAGTCATATAGTATAATGTATATTATTAGATACTATGTATGCTAAAGTGGTGTCTCTATAATTGTAGAAAGTATAGTTATCATGTACATATTTTACAAGGTACAGATCTTGGAATCTAAGCTGACACAAGGCTATTACTACATTACTAGATTCCATTCTGGAGAATTGTGTAAAGATTAATGTCAATATTCTGGCATCTTATGGGTTCTGGCTGGTTGGCAATAATTGAAACAAGTACAGGGAGAGTTTCTGGACAAAATGAGTTTAGTAGCACTCCAGATTGGCACTGAAACTGAGCATTGTCGACGAGAATTGCATCTTCTGATTTTACTTGTAACAACAGAGTGTCAAGATCGATATTGGTTTTCCACTTTATGTCATATTTGCTTGTGCACTGTTGGGATGTCAATTGCAGGTCTAAAACTTCCATATACCCTGTATGTGTCTCGGATGTCCCTAAAACAATTCCATTCAATTCGAAAAAAAACGTCGAAAGATCCATATTTAATCCATATCCAAGGTACTTGGTGAATGCTTCTTTCAATGTCCAAAAGTGGTTGAATACAACATATTGGGTATCTTTGTTATCGATGGCTGCCAATTGCTCTAGTTCTCGTTGATGGAAAATATCACGGAAGTCTTCCAAAATCGTATCTTTCAGGATTTTCTGTCGTGAATGGGAAAGATCAATACCTATGGGACTATCCAGAAAATTAACCACCAAGCTTACCACGTCATTCGATGTGCTGGCATTGAATGAAATACTTGTGGGTCCATTCTTGAGATATGGCTTTCCGTATTTATTATATTCAAATTCCAACGGTTTCCAGGGATAGAATGTATCTATACTACTGGATTCGTTGTCTTTCAATTTGTACATAATCAAATTCAACGTAAGCGAAGTGAATAACCTGGTGACTAATCTCTTGGTCTTCAATCTGAAGTCTTTTATTGCATCTAATTTCGCCTGTTCGGCATGAGGAACAAGCCTCACGGTAGTTTCCCAGTTGAAGTCATCATTCATCCATTCGTAGAAGTTGTCAGATATATAAGAAGTGAACAAAACCACATTTCCAGTAAATTGCACCTCATTAGGAAGTTGTTGCATTATCGATCTTCCGATTGCGAATGAAAAGATCTGGGAGGCTGCGAATTTGTCATAGCACAATATAGGTTGGTATTTTTATCCCGACGGTAAAAACTGCATTAAATACTTGATGGGAGAAGCTACTTAATCTTTGAGTGGCCCTTTGTAGATACACGCCTATTTCTGTTCCAAATGTGACATATCCATACTCTGCTGAATTGTCTGTAACTGTAATGTGCACAAACATTGTTCCGTTCAGCTGGAATTTGTCGCGACTTGAACGTGAAACTGAAAGCAATTTACAACTCCAACTTACCATGGACCAAATTACCTCTATTTTATCACAAATTGATAGTGTACGTAAATGATACATCACATATATATGAAACGCTGGCTTAAAGATCATATTGGCTCGCCAATTGAGTTGTTGCAGGTGTTTTTTTGGCTGGCACAAGTCCATTTTCTCACAAACAGCATTCGGTTACTAACATTATAGAAAACTTCCCACGTCGGTGTCTTGGGACACTTTGAACAGCAATCCGGATTGCCAAGATCTTACGCAGTTCTTGGAGTCGTTGTCGGATACTTCGTTTTGATTTTCTTGAACGTTGGAGGAATTGGTGAATTGTTGAGTAACATCGCTGGTTTCATTGTTCCAGGTTACTACTCCTTGATTGCATTAGACACTCCAGGAACTGATGACGACAGTCTCTTGTTAACCTACTGGGTTGTCTTTGCGTTCTTAAACGTTGTGGAATTCTGGTCCAAGGCTATTCTCTACTGGATTCCATTTTACTGGTTATTCAAGACTATTTTCTTGTTGTACATTGGTATTCCAGCTTTTGGAGGTGCTGTGTCTGTCTATCAAAACATCATCAAACCAATTTCAGATAAGATTATCACCAAGGGTGGTGCTGACATTGCTGACGACATTAATGATGTCGCTAGTGGTATTTCTAGTGCTGTTGATCGTTAAATAGATTGTTGTATTGATTGTTTTTCTTTGAAATATACTTCTATAAATCTACAAACTTTTTTCGAGACTGTAGTCGAACATGTGTTCAACCAATTGTCCGCTCAATTGATAATTGAATTTGATTCTGAATTTGATCTTACTTCCGGCCTTACCTGTCAACTTGATGTTTTGAATTATCAAGTCGGTGGCAGAGGTCAAATCCGTTTGATTGTTGGTTGAAATGATTAACTTTTGAGATTTTGGTACTGCTATAAGTAATTGGAAGTTCGAAATACTTTGCGTGGTGTTTGATTTTATGAGAGACTCGATCTGTGCTTGACCACCGCCAACAGTTCTAGGCAAAAACTTGATCTGAATGTTTTGATCGTTGTAGACAACAAGCTCTTCAACCTGTGAAGTAGGTCCAGAGGCAGGTTGTGGTGCTGGTGTCAGTGGAGAATCAAAAAGATCTAGAATGTCATTGTGAGCCTTTTTATTAGTCGATGTCGACTTTGTATCATTGAAAATGTCAGACAACAAGTCGTTTTTGACCACAACTTCAGGCTTCTTTTCAACGTCATCATTGAAATCCAAGAGATCGTTTTCGAAATTTCCCCCTTTGATTCCATCGGAGTGTCCTCTGGGTACTGGCGTGGTCTTCTTATTGGTGGAATCATTCAATGTCAATAACTCTTTCTTCTTTAGCTTAGGAGCTGGCATTTTGGATAATAACCCCTTTCTTAATTTTGGATCTTGGGTTAATATTTTCAAGTATTCGAGAGACCTGATTTGAATTTCGAGGTTTGAACTATTAGAGTTTGCCTCTAACATCAACTTAATCTCATTCAAGGCTTGGTTTCCATTAAATTTATTGGATAATTTAATTAAAGAGTTCAAAGCATAATTAGTCAATTGATTAACTTCAGAAACTGAATAATTGGAGTTGTTCAATACAAGCTTAATGTATTCCAAAACTTTGTCTTCACTGACCAAAAAATCTTGACCGTCCACTTCAACCTTTTCATTGTTCACTAATTCAAAATATTCTCCGAGGCACCATATGGTTGTTAATGTTAAGCCCAATTTATTCTTGTTCATGTTATCGTGCTGGTAGTTCAATTTGAACAACTTAAGCAAGACACTCTTCTTCAAATCTGGTTGAGGAGTTCTGATAATCAAACTCAATATATTCGAGATATAATCCACTTGAATGTGGTTATCTGAATAATCCAAAATTTTAGCGAGATTATCAAACTTCCAGTTATCGTTTGGACTGTAGTTCTCGATTGATAAAATCAATTGTGAAATTATGTATGGTTTCAAATCGTTATCCTCAGTATCCCTCAAGTAAGTGATGATTTCTTTGATCAATATTCTTATATTTGACTCATTTAAAATGGCAAATGATAACTCCAAGGAACGCCTTCTTATGGATACATCACCATCCTGTAAACATCCGACTATAGTTGATCTATGTCTTTGTACTGCACTTGGTTCAATAGCAACCACCGTCAATAATGTGTTCAATGCGACATATCTTGTGTTATTGTCTTTTGTGGATAAAAACTTACCCAATAAATTGATACCCAAGATCTTTAAGGACTTTTCTGAGTTGATCGAGAAGATTGTCTTAATACATTCATATAACACGGAGTGATTGACATTTTTTCCGATTTCAATGTTAGAACAGGTTTGTGTCAATATGTCATTTAACATTTCCAAATTCTTAGGTGGGAGGTCAGGCACAGTAGATAATAATCTAAGGGTGGAGATTAATTGGACTATCAAGAAAGGATCATTAATTCCCATAACATCATAATCCGGATTATATCCAGAAGTTATAAGCTTTTTTAAATGGCCGACCAACGTGGTATAAATCTTAGGTACATTGAGTTTGTCCTCATCTTCTGCACTAATATTGTTGAAACAGCTCTGTACCAATTTCAAAGAACCCAACAAAACCCCTTGCAGTTTATCAGATATCAACACAGGAATGAATCCCACAAAGAATTCCAAGAGATCTGGGTTCTTTTCAATCAATTTGGAAGCTACAATACATGCTTTCTTCTTGAGGTAAGGATTGCTGGATTGGATCAACTTCTCAACGTTCTGGTATAAATCAGTGGACAATTCAACGGATGCAATGTTCCCTAAGCAGCACAATGCTTGTGCTACAACATAATGGTTCAGGTGATTCATGTCATTATCAAGAGAATTGGTCAAAAGAGTCAAAACTTCTTGATTCTCATCTAACAATAACATAGTTGCCAAGTACCCCAACCTTTTATCAGTAAACTTCGGGGAAGCAAGTAGTTTGATACATTCCACCTGACCAAAATGTGTTCTCTCTCCTATGATGTACAAGTACAACAACTTGGAAATATTCACCCTTCTTGTGGTTTGGTCGAGCGACACGTCCTTGAACGAGGTTCTAATGGAGGCACTTTCCTTCTTCACAACATTTCTTTCATCAGCAATGGTTTTTGCCTTTCTAACTGCTTTGATAAACGATCTCAACGACGCCATGGTTTTCGGGTGCCAATGGAATCGAATAGATGTGTTTGGAGTGAGTTGGTGAAAATTGGAATCGTGAAACTTGTTTGTTGTTGAATTCGCGCATTGATCTGACAACCAGATAACCGCAAATTGCAGCCACTTCAACTTATGTCGTTACTACCTACAGCCAAGATTGTGATAGATACAACTAAAGGACCAATAGAGGTCGAATTATTTGCCAAGGAAGTGAATGTTGTCCGAAACCTTCTCGTCTGTTGTGTGAAAAATTCGATAGCACATAAGAAAATTGTCTACGGGGACGATGAGCTAGTAACTTGTGAGTTATCTATACCTCAATATCAAGCTACAAAGCACAATAGAATCAGGCTTACTAAAGGATCTGTAGGTGTTACATCTGATAGACTTGTGATCAATTTAAATGAAAAAATCTTGGAAATCCCAAACTTGACTATCGTTGGTCGAATTAGTGGAAATTCGATATACAACTTAGTCAAGATAAAAGATAACGAATTTGATACTACAATTACGGGGACTGAAATCAAAGTGCCATATTTTGATGATTTGGAACAGTTCGAAGAAAAGACTCCGGATGCAGTTGAGCCTGCAAAGGTCAAGCAAAAAAAGAAGAGAAAAGTGAAGTTGGATTATGGTGAAGAGGACGAAAATGAATTTAAAATGAAAAGTATATATGATTTGAAAAAGGAAAAGAACCCAGAAGAGAAGAAACTAGAGTCTTCTACACCTCGCCCGAGTCTGGAACAGACGCCCGATATACAATCACAAAGCCGGCCTCAACACGTCCAACTGTCACTGCCTCAAGAAAAAGATCAACAAGATTCACCTGTAGAAGAGTCCATAGATACTAAAGATCAACCACCAGCACAAGGCAAACAAGATTTAGAAACACAGGAATCTGACGAAAAACACGAAGCTACTGTGCCAATTCAAGAAAAGATGCCAACACAACCACACCTCTATAAAGACATTCCCATGTCAGTCCTCCGCGAGCATAAGTATGTGGTGAATCGTAGTCAGAACTAAGCCATTGGGAAACGGTATTTACCGGTACAGACTATATTAACTATAATATACGCCATCTGAGTCAATCATACAGGCTCTAATCAGAAAATGAAGACCAAAATGTAATCCAGTACAGGAAAACTAGCGTTACTTTTTTGCAGCATTTCTTTCATTTGGACAAACGCATTTATTGCCACCAAAGCCCGAATGCAAAAGCCTTGGAACAGAACGAAGAGCTATTTTTTCAAGTGGTTCTTATTCACTATATAGTATTAGAAATAATATCAACATTAAATATAATCAGAGCTATAATTTATTTTATGTTTGGTTAATACTTTTTGCGATTTTTATAACTTTATTCTAATCAGCCATAAAAATATAATTGAAAAGAAAGTTTATAGCCTAATCTCTTGCTATATGGAATATGTCAGTTTGACAGATGCATAGAAAAGTAAATATTTTCTCCAACAAATGCAAACGATCCCCACTCTATGTGTAACCCATCTTTACAACATCCCCTTAATTTAAACGTTTACCCCATATTCTTATCTATGCGATAAATTTCAGACTCACATTTCTCCATCAAAAATCTACCCAACATTTCTCAGTCTCATCTTCGGATTTAACTTGAGACATTTCTCAAAAGACCTGAAAGTTACTCTCACAGTTGTTGCATTACATCAAAGAACCTAGAGTTTCATAAGACACTTCCATCTGTACTGGTCCTGAAGTTTGCATTTAATTTGATTTAATTTGTTGAAGATTTGTTTTTGGTTCGTTTCGATTTGATATCCACTGTTTCACTTTACGGTCTTCTGAGCAAACATGTATCACAATCCATATTTCGACGTCAATCTCCTTGAAAATGCTTTATCACAGCCTTATGTAGACTTGGCTATACCCTTGCCGCATAAGGTGACTCCTACGTCGACCAACTTTTTAGACTTACCAGACAACTCTCCGGTTGTGAAAAATTTTAGTATTCTTCTTAACTTTATTGATTTCTTCACTACAATTAATGTCCAGCAGATCTACAAAGAAAATGAATATTACTATGCGGTCAATAAGTACAATCCTGAGTTTATTAAGAAGTTGAACAGCTTTATGGATAATAAACTAGAAAGAGACGATAAATTTCTTGATGAACTTATCTACAAGTTGATCGACCAAGAAATGAATCTTAACTTGATCAGTTCCAAGCAATTGCCTGGAAGATTCAAAGAAGTGAAAGAATTCATGATTAAGTATTATAAGGCGGAAAACGAAAAGAATTTCCCTCTTTTCCACCAATCTCCAAACTTCATTCGAATGTGCTATATTACTGTCATCAAAACATTGATCCAGATGTTCCCTGATGGAATTTGGTGTAATAATATGGAAATTTCAAGATTATTTCATCAATATATTGAAGATCCAATGTCCATTGTGTACTTACCATGTCACAAATCACACTTCGATTATATCATTGTTCACATTTTGACCATTAGATTTCAAATGCATGTCCCAACTGTGATTGCTGGAGATAACTTGAACGTGGCGATTTTTGGTAAGATTTTAAAGCAATTGGGTGCCATTTTCATCAAGAGAAGTTTCAATAATGAGCTCTATACCGAAAGAAACTTAACTAATTTATTAGAATTTCTCGCTATCCACAATGTCGGAATTGAGGTGTTTATTGAGGGAACAAGATCGAGAGATGGGAAATTATTACTTCCAAAGTACGGAATCTTAAAGATGTTACAAGAAGTCTACGAAAGCACTCAAAAGGATATGCTTTTGCAACCAATGGGAATCATCTACGAGCGTATTTTCGAAACTGATGGTTATTTGAAAGAATTGATCGGCAAAGACAAGAAGCAAGAGAGTTTCACTGGGATCTTGAAGAACGGTGTTACAGGATTGTTCGGAGGCAAAGTCGAACTCAATGCTGATAAGATCATCAACAAAAAATTGGAATACAACAATATGCCTTTGAAATTGAATGGTAAAATCTATGTCAAGTTGGGACAAAATGCCAAACTCTCAACCTATAACGGAAATTTGAAGAGAATGGGATTTGACATCTTCCACAAGATTAACAAGATTAACCACTTGCCAGAGATCTCCGTGGTTGGTACCACCATCCAAATCTACGCCTATTTGAATCCCGAAGTTAAGAGAATCCCAATGAGAGAACTTTTGTCAATTTGGCCTATTGTTCTTGGATTGATCAACGCCGAAATTAATCCAGAAAACACTTCTAACTTAAATACCATGAAATATCTTCAGGGATTGAATGACGATGAGGTAACATATCTATTCAAATACCAAATTATCAAGTTCTTGAAGTACATCAGAGTCGATACTAAAACCGACGAGGTGATTCTTGACAACTCGATTGAACTTTTATACTACAAGAACTTAACCATCCATCTTTTGATCTCCAGATCACTCGTCAGTTTCAGTCTTTTACACACCACAGACCACGACACAAGACTGTTGTCCAAGGTCAACCGTGCCTTGAAAACATTGCTTAAAAGTGAGTTCTTGTTTGACTACAACCCTAATAAAAGAGACGATTTTACGTTTATCATTCAAGATATGATTAACCACGGCAAGATTGATAAAGACTTGAATGTCTTGGACGCTCCATACCACCAACTTTTGGCATCTTTGGTATACCCATTCCTCAAGTCATACATGATCTGTGCCTACAATATCATAAAACTTCTCGAACCACACAAACTGGTTTCCGAAGAGCTCCTTGTCAACGACCAATTACAAGACTTCCCAGATACCAAGAGACTCTTGAAGCAAATCCAGAAAAACGGCAAGGACTTGGATTTTGAATCTACAAACAAACAGTATCTTTTAAGTTGTCTATACTACTTGAACCACTTGAGTGTCATCAAGATTTTCAAGAACAAATCCAAGACCGTGGCCTACGTCAAGATTGAAGACCAAAGGGCCCTTGACTCACTCTTGATGTTCTTCGGCAATCTCTTCAATGAAGAACACAATGAATTGGACATGGATTACTTGGTTGATGTCACTGAAAACAAACGGTCTCGGGCTGTCAAACTCTAGAGTTGTACTTAATAAATAATTGTAATTACATAAAATACTGCAAAAACCAATCGGCTAAATGCACTACAAACCAATTCCAAGCGTTAACAATAGCACCACACGCAGATGCAAAATCAAATGCTCACGCATAATCGAACAGAACTGGCTTACGAATTCTCCTATCGGAGTTCCCAGTAGCAACCAGGGCCGTGGGGCTGGGGTCAGCCGTTTCTCTGGTGATGGTTGCTGGTTGCTGGATGTGAAATCTGGGGAATCGTCGCAGGCTTGCTGGGCCGAAAAAGAAACTAATAGGGGTTCGCAAGTTCAAGTTGCTTGAAAATTTGCTAGCAGTTTCAGCCTTGCAGTCGCGCATCGGATCTGGTCCGGACTGTGAAGCGCGGCCCCGGTGCGAGACGAGATGCTGTAAACCATGGGAAGTATTGCACCGTCAGCCTATCAAATATTCTCGGCATATGATAAATGGTTCACCACTCTATAGTCGCTGCATCTTACCACTAATTTCCTTAACCCAGCCCCCGTCACGTCCCGGCCCCGCCACCTGCAGTGACCAAGAGCCGTGCTGTTCGCAGTGTCACTGGCCCCCAAAGAGGCGCATTGTTTAGAAAAAGAAAAATAGGAGAACTGCCATCGGCAGGTATACGTCAAATATTACACAAAAATCGCTCCTTGTTTTATAAAACATTCGGGTTTTCTCACTTGAAAATCTCCATCGTCTGGTACAACAAGCAAATATAAATTCCTAGTTTTTATCTGCAACTTAGCATCCGGCATTCATCCTGTTCTTTTTTAGTTAGCTCATACTACTAGTGTTTCTTCGGTTGTGTTTTTATTTCCGCTTTGCTCGAGATATTTCAAGATCGTGAAGTCCCAGTAGCTTTTTATTTTTTACCCAGACAACAACTTTGCTAAGTGCTTTAATTGCAGAATGAGAAAAGAGTTAAAGTACCTTATAGGCATTCATGTGGTGATCGTGCTTTATCTTGTGTGGTACCTTTTTGACTTGATCACTTTATTGCATGACGATTCCTTCACTGATGCTTTGTTGGATGTGGAATTGAATCCAACTGACGACAGTCTCTCCAAACCATTGCTTATCCCCAAGATTATACATCAAACATACAAACATACAGATATTCCTGAGATCTGGAAGCCTGGTCAACAAGCATGTATTGATTTACACCCAGATTACCAATACATTCTTTGGACTGACGATATGGCTAGAGACTTTATTGCCGAAGTTTTCCCATGGTTTTTGGAAACCTGGGACAACTATAAGTACCCGATTCAAAGAGCTGATGCCATTAGATACTTTGCTTTGGTTCATTACGGGGGTGTTTACATTGATTTGGACGACGGTTGTGAAAGAAGATTGGATCCTTTGTTGACAGTTTCTAGTTTTGTCAGAAAGACCATTCCTACCGGAATTTCAAATGATGTGATGGGCTCAGTTCCTAACCATCCATTCTTCTTGAAGGTAATCGATAGCTTGAAGAAATACCAGAAGAATTGGTTGGTGCCTTATATTACAATTATGTACTCCACCGGACCACTTTTCCTCTCGGTAATCTGGAAACAGTATAAGAGATGGGGAGTTCCAGAAGCTGGTAAGGTTAGAATCTTGTTACCAAGTGACTACAAGACTCATACCTACTCGTTTTTTGCCATTAGTCCAGGTAGTTCATGGCATCTTGACGATGCTAAGTTCATCAAGGAGATGGCCAACCATATCGCTTTGGCAGTATTTGCCGGATTTTGTCTTGTTTTGAGTTTCTTGTTATTTGAATATTGGGTCTACAACATGTTGATTTCCAGTACCAAATTGAAAAACAAAATCTCTAAATGGTTGGTTTCAAAGAAATTGACTAGAAAGAGAAAGGACTCAAACTTGACAACCTATAAGGAACAAGTTTAAAACCACAAGTAGTTGGTTATTACGATAATTCATTCGTTGTCAGCATAGTGTAGAATAGAATAATGCATAATGATAGTTTATAATACCCATTTTTAATATAATATATGATCTATATACCTATATTCTGGACTCCATACTTTCCAACAATCCCATGTTCATCTTCTTGAAGTCTTCTTGTTCTTTCTGTTTCACAATTTGCTTAATCAATTCTGTCATTTCATCAGCATATTTGTAGCATTTTTCACATAATTTCACAAGTTCTATTGAATCAATCGGTATACCTCCTAATTTGGTCAATTGAATTAACTCCTTATTGCTATTCACAGAAACAATTATCGAACTGTCTCTGATTAATTCTTCCTTCATATTGGCGTCAAATATTGAGATCTCATGGTTCGACTCTCCCTTCAAGTTTTCCTCTTCAGTAGACGGATTAAAAAACAGGATACTGATGGTGATTGGAATATGCAAAACACTTAAACTTATAGGAGGTTTCTCGTCCAAGTTATATATCCTCAAGCTACCATTAGACTCCAAAGTGTAGTTTGGTAACTTGAAATTTATCAAACTGATTATACTTCCGAAGCAGCAAGAATCAATGAGATTACCATCGAAATTTATCACATTCAAGTCTACCTTTATAAGCCAGACTTTCTCTCCCGTTCTGATACATAAACTTTCCAAGTCGATTGCATTCGACTTACGGATTGACTTTTCGATAATTCGGGTTATCAACACCTCATCTATAGTTCTCTCATCAAATTTGATCGATGCCATCGGAGATAATTCGTTATTAATCACCAAAAGACCTTCATTGGGTCTGTCTTCAAAAGGCTTCACTATTTCACATGAGGTTTTTATGACGACTTGAGTGTTTCCCCAGCCAAGTTCCACGTACCCATTGTCCCCTAATACAACATTGGGTTTTCTGACTTCATCGAGTTTCCTGCCATCCAATCTGATACCTTGCTTGAGGGACTCTATTATGTACTTACTCTCGTTGAGAGATACTTCATTGCTCTTCATTCTATGCTTTTTAATATGTTGAGTGAGTAATGCTATTCGGATGCAACTGCAAATATATGTTAGATGTTAGTTTTAGTATCTACAGTTTGCAGCTTATACGCGAAAAATTTTTCGATCATTCAACTCAAGTATATCTCAATAGTGCCACTGTGCAAATAATCAATACCGTAAAATGTTCGGAATCTCCAGAACTATCAGATCATCCCCAATGGCATTGAACACCTTCAAGCCATTGGTAGCATCCAGAAACATTAACAATGTGACTACCTTGAATTTTTTTCAAAGAGAAAGATTGCCTGCCAACACAATTGTCAGGTTTGTTCCCCAACAAACAGCATGGATTGTTGAAAGAATGGGGAAATTCAATAGAATATTGAACCCAGGAATGGCCATTTTATTCCCATTTATCGACAGAATTGCCTATGTCCAATCCCTTAAAGAACTGGCAGTTGAAATCCCTACTCAAAACGCAATCACTGCTGATAATGTTAGTCTTGAGTTGGATGGGATTTTATATATCAAGGTGATGGACGCCTACAAGGCTAGTTACGGGGTGGAAGACTTCAAGTTTGCCATTTCTCAATTGGCTCAAACCACTATGAGATCCGAAATTGGTTCTTTGACTTTGGATGCTGTTTTGAAAGAACGTCAAACCTTGAATATTAACATCAACAAGGTGATCAATGATGCTTCTGAGGACTGGGGTGTCAAGTGTTTGAGATACGAAATTAGAGACATTCATCCTCCTTCTAATGTCTTAGAAGCCATGCACAGACAAGTATCGGCTGAAAGATCAAAAAGAGCTGAAATCTTGGAAAGTGAAGGTACCAGACAATCTAAAATTAATATTGCAGAGGGTGACAAGCAAAGTCAGATCTTAAGATCCGAAGCTTTCAAGCAAGAACAAATTAACAAAGCTGATGCCACGTCCAAGTCTTTAGAGTTGATCTCCAATTCCATCAAGTCCAATGAGTATGGTCAAGAAGCTATTAGTTTACAGATTGCTCAAGATTATATTAAACAATTCGGTAACTTGGCCAAAGAAACCAACACGGTTATCTTACCATCTAACATGAGTGACGTTGGCCTGTTTATAGCCAGTGGAATGAAGATATTTAATGACTTAAATAAAGAGACCATCAAGGGCAACTCGATCATCACGAAAAAGCCCTCTGAGGTGAAGAAATCTTAAAATTAACTATTAATTTTATAGCTGTAAATAGACGAATGGAATTCATTTTTTGAAGAACATATCTAATGCACCCTTTCCCTTGGCCACTTTCGCTGCTGGTTTTTTTCCTTTCTTTCCCGGAGGAGGTTTGTTTACTTTTCCATTCTTCGGGTTTACTTTCCTAGTGTTTGCTTCTATCGTCATCGTCTTCGCTAAAAGTCTTCCTTGTATATCTTTTTTGTACTTTATAAGAGATTCAAAGTCGTAAAGCTCAAGATCGAAGCTCAAATACGATTGTATCATCTCATTGGCAATGAAAAGTGCTTCGTTATCTACAAAACCAAGAGGAATCTCTGACTCATTATCAACGTATAAATTGAGTTTTATCTGAGTCATGAGTTTGGATTCGAGTAAATGCAGTTTAGTCAGTTCTATCTTACTTTTGAGGTAATCTTTTGTCTTATCCTGGTTGATCTTATAGAATTCTTCTCCGTTCTGTTCAAGAGTGTCACAAATGTTGGTCAAAGCTGCTACCACCAAAGACGGCGGGATCAAATTTATCCATTCGTGATCGTCTATTATATTCTCCAACGTTATGAACGGCTTTCCTTGGCTTGAGTATAAGACGGATATAAGTAAGTACACAATATTGAACTTGGTGGCTATTATGACTTCTGATGATTCGACTATGCGACCTACCTTCGAATTTTCCAAGATGATGGACTTTGGATTTTCTTGAACCAGTTTCAATTCCAATACTTGTTCAGGGGTGACAAGGTACTTTCTAGTTGTACGTAAGTCCAGATAGTCTGGGAGGTCCACTATGTCATAATTGTCTCCTGCATCGCTAGGAAGAAGAATTGTTCTTTGGCTCATTAACGTGATGATATCGAAGATTCAATTTGAATTTTTACGCGTTTTACGCGGCCATTTGTTTGAAGATGTTGCAATAATGGCATTGGATAGTGTGCCACATCTTTGTGATCCAAAACATGTAGCGAAGAACTCTACATCCGTACCTTTGTTATGTTGATATTCTATTGAGAACTACCTGTTCAATTTACTTCTATACAATCCCATGGTTTTGATGCATTCTTACCTTCATCTTTATTTTTGCAGCCATTAGTCGAGCACAAATACACCATCTATTGGCCTACGATACTATGGACCACACTTCTAATCTCTCCAATACTTGCAAAGATAATCATTACCGTACCAAAGATGGTGAAACTCAAACTGCTCATGCTGGCTGCTCTTGGATCTACGTTAAGTAAATGTGCTGTGGCTATTGCTCCACAGTTTATACCCAAGCTTACACCACGAGTAACATAGTCCTCTGATTTTACTCTGAGTAACTTGAAGAACGAGTCTCCAATTAAAACTCCACAGATTCCTGATAAAATAGTACACACAGCCATAAGGGAAACAGACCCTTCGAGCGAGTCGATCAATGGAGTTCCTAATGCCAAAGTTACAGATCTTCCAATGAACCCTATAGATCTCTGGGGATCAATTCCAATGTGATAGCAGACTAATGGATACAAGAAAAATGTAAGAACGATACTCATCAAAATCGGAATCATGATAAAAAAATTCTTGATAAAGTCCTTTCTGTGTGTGAACATAGGTAAGCTCAAAGACACAATAGAAATGTCCATCAATGAGCTTAAAAAGTCTCCACATCCGGGCCAAATTGGATACTTTGTTATAGAATTTTCAGGGTCATCATTTGTTTCACCATTGTTGATCAAATATGCATTGGAAAACAAGTTCAAGTAGTTCTTCCCAGTTTTATAATATTTCAAATCATCCAAGAACCCTTTTGCTGTATGGTGGTATATCAAAGAGGAAATGAAACAAATAAATAATATCATGAATGTGGATACCAATATAGGGTGGGCAAATTTCTTAGTCACTGGCCATTTCATTGGAATCAATAATGCCACATAATACAGTAATATGGTAATACTCAAGTGGAATGGAAGGAAAATATGGTATGGTGTATAAAACAATGGAATGGAAGAAATGAAAAGTAATGAATAAAGGACCCAGTCCACATAGTTAGTAATGAAGATAGTTATCTTCTTTGAAGTAGGGTTCAAATGTCTATAAGCTTCTAAATCAGGATTATCTTCTTGCTGTGAAACTGCAGATGTCGTACTGGAAGATGATGCAGTCTCCACAGAACCTCGTCTCACGGAGTCTATCACTGGGGAGGGAGCCAGTTTTATAGAAGCAACAGTCGAAGGGTTCACAGTAACCCCTTCGAAATCTCCCCTTTCTAACATAACATTTGCCGGTATGTGACTATGTCTGACATGAGTTTTTTCAGGTTTCGTCAAAAATGGGTTATCTACGTCCATCAATTCTATGTTTTCTGTAGTTCCAGAAGTTCCAGGCTGATCTGATCTTCCTGTAGCTGGTTCGGTCTGAACTTGACGTAAATCAATGGTGGTTATATCCCTCATCGTGGTAAAAGTTCCATCCTTCTTATCAACAGTATCTTCAGCATCTTTGGTAGCAGCCTCTTTCCGTGTTAAATTTAAAAGAATCTTGAGGAGCTGGATTGAATAAATATTGATAATCATGAGAGCCCACCATCCAATAACGAATACAGCAGCAATCTTTAATACCTCAATAATAGTTATAGGCTTGCTCAATGGCAATATGATGAAAGATGGAATGAAAAATACATTGATCCATTTCAAACTAAAGCTCATCGATGGTTGGATAATGGCCAAATACTGGTTCAAAATTTTCTCGAAAACCAGATGGTACTTACCAGCCAAGCTCAAAACACATAGTATGATCAAGTTTATCAACATACCCATAACTGACGCTGGGAACTTGATTTCAAGAATTTGAACAATAAACTGATTCAAGCCATACAAAATAGTGAACTCAATAATGATACCTATAGGTACCAAAATATACGATCGCAAGAAGTGACCCTTCAGATAATAGAGCCCATATGCGATTCCTTGTGTTATATCCTTCAACATATCCATCAATAAACTGGTTGTTGAAAGTGCAGAATTCATGGACTTTGGTGACTCGATGACTCTGACTCGACTCGGACATCAGGATGTCATGTGCGCATTTCCGGGGAAATCCAGATAACGTCGGCTTCTCCATAGATAACTACATACCGAGGGAAGAACAATATTATATATAACAAAACTATCTTAGATAGACAAGAATAGATATCCTAACTTTGAGTTGAAAAAATGCCAATAGGTTCATTCTACATAATTGGATGAGGGAAATGAAATGAAATTTGAGACTTTGCCAAAACTTACAAGATGCTACATTTCTTGGATTTCTTCTCCTTCTTTTCCTTGGTTCTCAATGATGCTCTGGTGGCAGCTTCAAATACTTGTCTAACACCTTCTCCAGTTCTAGCAGAACATTCTAAGTAGTCATTAGCACCAATCTTTTGTGCAACACTTTGTCCATCTGCAGTGGAAACTGGTTGTTGAGATTGTTGTCTCAACATCTCAATGGTTTGATGATCATTTC